>WOXC01003015.1:0-433918 GCA_011680675.1 Gymnobelideus leadbeateri
TCATTCCAACTTATGATTTTTCGATTTTTCGCTGCCTTCAGGTCATCTTTGGAGGAAGGGGGCGACTCTGCCCTTCCTCCTCCCTTCCCCTCCTTCCTTTCCAAATGAAGCCATCTCGTGTCATTACATGTGAAATACGAGGGCGAAGCGCCATATTTCTTTCCATGATGGCGATTCCAAAATGATTTTTTAAAGATCAATCTTGGCATCTAGTACTGCCCCCACCGTTCCCACCTCCATCTCCTCCCCCTTCTCGAACCTAGCTCTCCCGAGATCGACAGCCCAATGGACCGGTGACCTAAGAACATGCGGCCCGCGGGTTTTTCCCCAGGCACCTTTGGGAAAAGCAGCCCTGTGTGGTTTGCCCCTAACTGGCTCAAGGATGCTTGGCAGAGACAGGAAAAGACGCAGCGAGGCTGGAGCAGAGAGGCAGAGAAGGAGAACGCCGAGCAAAGAGCTTTCCTGAATCAATATTAAACTTAAACACCTGTTCTCTATTTGCGAGACGGATGGAGCCTGCTGTCAGCTTACCTGTAATAAATATATTCCCTAGGAAAAAAAAATCCCTCCTCCCCCACCATAAATAACAGTGTTATGAACCATGGCAGGGCTGAGTATATAATTTTCTCTAGTATATAAATTAGAGCCCAAACGGACGTGGAGGTTGGAATATACAACATAAACACATACATACACACAAACATATGTGTGCAGTATATGTGTATGTATATATGTGTGTGCATATACACATACTATATATACATATATGCATAGTATATATGTGTATACATATGTATACACACACTCACGAAGCCGAGCTTGTCTGTTGGGTTATTTCCTCCTGAGGTTCCTTAGCCCTTCTGTTCTCGACTGCCACTAGCCTCTATTCTTCTGCCTTCAGGACGCCAGAGTCGGTAGCCTATTTTGACTGGCAAAGCTCAAAGAAAGAAAGGAAGGAAGGAAGAGAGGAAGGAAGGAAGGAAGAGAGGAAGGAAAGAAGGAAGGAAGGAAGGAAGGAAAAGGAAGGAAGGACTTTGCAAAAAAGAGGTTGTCATTTAGAGTTTAACAGGGACAGAAGAAAGCCGACTGTAAGGTTTAAGATCCCTCTTCTCCTTACTCTCGGAGAAATTGGGGCAAACCTGAAAAGTCCCAAGACATAAAGATTTCTTTTCGAGTTTGGCTTCTGGAGTAGAGTGATCATCATGAGTTAGAGGGACTCCTGCCCTGGGATTATAGAGAAATTCTTCGTGGGAGCCCTAACAGTGGAAGGCGTTTGTGGGTGGGCTTCAGCTTCTCTCTTTCTCTCCCCTTCTTTAGGGGATGTGGAGTTTCCACTTCAGGTGTGTGTGTGTGTGTGTGTGTGTGTGTGTGTGTGTGTGTGTGTGAAATATTCTCCCATTGAAGGTTTTCGACTGAATCCACCCCGAAGACCCTTTGAGGAGTAGAGGAGAATCCACAACAGAGCCTTACAGAAACCTTAGTTCTCCAAATGGGAACTTCTGGGTTCTGAAGCCCTCCATGATTTTCATTTTGATTGTGGAGTGGGTGTAGACAAAAAAGTGAGATATGAGCCCAGAAAACTCCTCAAAGACAGAAAGCACTGCATTATAAATGTCTATGCAAGCTATCTTGTCTTCTGGGGAAGAGAAGGAGGGGTACAAGACTAAAGGGCCCTGGATGCAGAGTAGAAATCTTATTTCTCTTTCAATGAGATTAATTATACTTGTCCTTGTTGCTACTGTTAAATAAGCCTTTAGAAGCCCAGAACTGGGCTCCAAAAGGCTCTTTCTCTTTCTAGAGTCCTGAATTATCCTGTCCTAAGAAGGTGATCAAATCCTTCCTTCCCCTCCCCCGCCAACAGCCCCCCAAAAAAAACCCTAAAGAGAAAAATATATTTTATTTTATAGGCAAAAGACCCCTCTTCTCTCTTAACCTCTTGCTATTTTCTGCATAGAATCTGTGGCTGAACAGTCAGCTGGGATTGGAAGCGAGGGGAAGGCCCCTTATGGAAACCAGAACATTTTCCCATTTGACTCTCTCCATCCATTTGAGGGCCCATGGGCTGGAATCCTTGAGAAGAATGGAGTCTGAGACACTGGGCAAGGGACCTCGGGTGAGTTCATGCTAGGATCTCTGACTGAACGCTGCAAGATTCCCTTCCAGGGAGAGAAAGAGAGACAGTGAGAGACAAAATGACACACAAAAAAAGACAAAGAAAGAAGGAAAGAAAGAACTGAAGGTGAGAAAGATTGTAAAGGAAGAAAGGTAGGAAGGAAAGAAGGAAAGGAAAGGAAGAAAGGAAAGAAGGAAGGAAAGGAAGCAAGGAAGAAAACAACAAACTAACAAAAATGCAAGTATATAATATATTTTATGTGGATCACATCAACGAGCATTTATCTAGTGCCTACTACTTATGTAAGGCACTCTGCTAAAATACATACATTATATATAATGCATGAGTATATAATAAATAAGTGTGTCTGTTTACGATACATACTAAGTCTGAGTCTGACTGTAATATTTAATTGTGTATCTATGCCTCTATGAAATATGTACATGCAAATAATAGAGTGCAATTATAGAACAGATAGTGACTCAAGAATGTATAACAATGAAACTTGTACATTTGTATATAATGTGCACCCCAATATTCTTCTGTATAAACATGTTATAGATAAAATTATATGTGCATGTGTATGTGCCCTTCATATAGTAGATGTTTAAAAAACTTTGCTGGACTGGGCAGCTGAATATGTCTAACCTCTCAGCTTCCATGTGTGTAAACAACATATTCTATATATGGTGCAAATAAATGCTAATTTATGTTTACAATTTGATTATAAAGTACTGAGAGGGTTCCTACAGAACACAGAGGAAAATCAGAAACAAGTCTCACTATAGTATGGACCTGGTTACAAGTTCCCAAAACTGATGTTGCACACACAAATGTATTGTGTATCTATGCATATCCATCTTGGCTATCAATAAAATTCAAATTCTTTTGTAAGTGAATGAAATACACACAAATGGGCACACGAAAATGGGAATTTTGTGGTATTTCTCTTCTGTACAAACACTGCATAGGCAAAGGCAGAGAAATCTGTTTATTTAATGCAGTGCAGGAATGGACTCTGTCCCTTTTAACTAAAAATCACATATATGTATAAGGATACACATATATGTGCATACATGTGCTGACTGGGTAAGTCTACCCAGAAACTCCTGGTGTATCACTTAAGAGCAGTCACACACTGTCCTTCAGCTGGTCTGAGTTTCTCTGCTCCGGTACCAGCTTTGTTGGGGGACAGATACTTTTACCAACTTTTAAGTGCCCCAATCAGCATCTGGGTTGTAGGAGGAAGATGAAGGGTGGGTCATTGTATCTTTGGGTGAGGGGTTAGAGGAACCAAACGGAGACTGGAAGGCGAGCAGGCTGGGCGGGGAAGGATCCGCTCCAGGTAAAAGGTTATTACAGAATGACTTCCATAAAATCTGTGGTTGTTGTAAACCTCTCTGCTTTCCAAAGATTCTTTATTTCTCTCCCTCCCCCTCCTCTTTTTTTACTTTCAGTGCTTTTCCAGGAGGGGATGGGGGGGGGGTGTCGAAGGCCGTTGGGGGTGGAAGGCAATCACTCAGCCAAACTAAAACTTTACAGGAGCTGAAATGGTCCGAAAGAAAAGTCGGTTAAGGTCTAGGGAAATGAAAAGCTCTGACCTCTTTCCCGAACCCCTGAGTCCCAGAGTTGGAAGAAAATTGGTCTTTGGAGGCAAATTTTGGAGAAAGACTGTATCTTGTATCCTCTGAAAAGGCGGGTGTGATTTAAAAAATTTGGGGGGGGGTGTTCTTTAACCAGAGACCAGAAATTCCCACACGTCTCATCCTGGGCTGGAGACCTCTGTTACTTGTTCACCCGAACTGCGTACTCCCTTTGCCGGGGTCTCTCGGCCTGGGGCAGTTGAGGACTGAGAGGGCTGGAAACAAAAAGTTCCTTATGCTTTCTGACTTTTTCTGCCTCCCCACCCCCATCAACTAAGCACCCTACAATTTAATTACCCCATGGGCAGACAGCCACAGTAACTTGAAAAACCCTAAAGTTTGTGAGCTCCTTAACAAACTTCAGCGCCAATCTCTGCCCTGCGGTCTAAAGTCTCTTTCACCCAGGAGCTGGGCTTGGCCCCATGCAACACTGAGTCTCTTTCAAGAAACTGTATCCGTTTCTCCTAGCGAAATTTCCCTTCCCTCGGACCCACTGACTCTTTGGAACCGAGTTTCCGATGTGAAAACGCGGGCTGATCCAGCCGCTGGAATGGCTGACCAGTTGGAAAGGTCACTTTTGTATCCATTGTCGATAGCAAAAGATTACTCAGAAAGTGTGGGGGGCTAAGTACCCTCCATAGGAAAGGAAAAGTCAGGAGCCTTCCACGTTTCTCCTGTACTGGGAATCCCAGAATATTGACTAGATTGTTATTAACATTCTAGAATTTGCAAAATCCCTTACGGCCTGCTTGACTTTAGGGTAGCTCTGAGAACTCTCTTCTCTCCCCTTCCCCCGTTTGTAGAAAGAGAAGCGTGGTCCCCTACTTGCCAAGGAAACAAAACAGCTAGACTGATTTCCTATGATTTTAAGATAAATTACCTCCCTAGGAAGGGGAAGAAATCCCTTCTGGGATCTGAGTCCAGCCCATCGACTTTTGGGGGACATTTGGGGCTTCTTCAGGAGAATCAGTAATGGATCGGAAAAATTTGTCTATAATATTTCTTTGACACATTTGACTCTCAAGGTTAGGAATTTAAGGCTTATTTGGTTTTTGGAAGACTGAGAATGAACAAGAACTTTCGAACTGGTGTCCCTAACGAGTTCTCCAATCTAACCCCGTGGGGGCGAGGCATAGCTACATCACCTCCAGCAACATAAGAGTTCTAGTCTGGTGATTCCGAATCCCGTTGAGAATTTCACCACTGGGGCTTGACAAGTCCAAGGGTCACCACCGCTCCTTCTGACACCACCTCCAGCTCCACTGAGAGAGAGAGAGAGAGAGAGAGAGAGAGAGAGAGAGAGAGAGAGAGAGAGAGAGAATAAGCAGGAGGGAGCTTATACCCGATTATGCTCTCTTCCAGCATGTTCTTCCCCCAACTTTGGCTGGTGCCAAATCTTTCTGCTTTCTCACTCTTTTGCCTTGTGCCTGCCCGATTCCCAGACCCTCCCAGGCTGACCGAGGAACAGTAACTGCAGTGAATCAGGTGGTTTGATGTTCTTGTGTTTAGAAATCTAGGCCCAACAACAGGAAACTACCTAACCCACTGAGCAGTTCTCATCCGCGCTCTGGGTCAGGGACTTGGCTGACCCAAGGCGAGGCCTCTGGGTCCATTTTGTTTGACATCAGTTGCGAGTTAAAACTTTTTCCCCTCAGTCCTCTTTCTTAACAGAAAACAGTTGCTAGGGAACAAAAACAAAAGAATCGATTCCGAGGCAGGAAATCAGAAATGAAATGATTTCATATATGCCGGGGGCGTCACCCTTCTCCCTCCTTTGCCCCAAAGATTCTCGGCTAGATTGAAGTGAAACAGGCGGAGGCAACTTGGCAGCCAAAGCGATTCCTTATTTTCCCTTCACCATGATGGTTCTCCACTTTGTCTTCGCATCCAATTTTTCCAACTATCGGCTTTTGATCTCAACAGATTAAAGGACTTCAAAAAAGTGGAGGGAGGGCTAGGTGAACTCGAGAGGGGTCTATACTTGCCATCTGGTCTTCAAGTTTACACTTAACTCTCTCCCCAAGCTTCTGAGCTGTTCAAAGAACAACCCGTTTCAAACAGTGAGAATCCATGAGCCCGGTCCCCAAAATCTCCAGCCTGCCTTCAACTGGGGATCAATTGGGGAAATCAAAGACCGAGAGACACACAGAGAAGGAGAAAGACAGGCACCGAGGGAAGATTCACAACGGAAGCGAGGGTGGACTAAAAAGCATGTAAAAAAAATGAAAAGTTTGGTGAGCTGGCTAGGGTTTGGCATGTTCTTGGGAAGAAATGGGACAGGGTTTCCATTTGGGGAGGAAGGGCAACTAGATGGAATATTAAAAGCATCATGTCCAACAGGAGCTTGGGCTTTTACTGGAAAATGGGGAATTAAGAATGACTTCCATTTACTTCCTGACCTCAATTTCCAGACATTTTCCACCATTGATCCTCTCCCCAAACTCATAATGCATCCTCACACAGACTATCTTTCCTCCCCCACCTGAAAGCAACACAACTTGGGTAGCTGGGTTCTGCTCCTGGAAGTACGGGACTTACCTGAGAAGCTGATGTGTTGGCTGGAGAGTTGGGCTAAGAGTATAAGAATTAAATCCACCTCCCAGCTTTCCACCCCCAAACACAAGTTTTTGGGAAAGGATAGTGCTCTGAGGGAGTGAAGGGCAATGCCTAGTCGAGGAAGTCCACCGGGAGACAGAGCCAGGCCTAACTCAATGCCTCAGCCTTCCCCCTCCACTCCCCCTGCCCGGGTGGGGCCGAAGTATAAATCTAAGGTACCGGAAATACAATAAAAGTTCACTATGTTGATGAACTTCCAACAGTTTACATCTCCTCAAGCGGAGAAAAGAAAAGCAACTGGGGTTTGAGAGTTGGGGGGGGGGGGCAGGGCAGGCTAAAAAGAAGGGGAAACAAATTTACGAGCAAGAAATAGAAGGACCAGCCTTGGTCCCTTTCTTCTCTGAAGATAGTACTTTGTACTGAGAGAGAAAACCAGCTCTGGCCCCCTTTAGAATATTGACTTAACCATCCCCCACCACCCCCACCTTTTTGACACTGCTAAATGCTTCCAAAAGAGGTTTGGCCCAGTCCTGACCAGAGATGTAGGGAATGAGAGGAGAAAGGGACAGGACTAATAGAACTTCAGTGCCAGATCTTCGGCTCATGAAACAATGGGAAAAGGAGGAAAACAATCATCAACTCAGAGTCATCCTTGGGGCTGGAGACCCACTGGGGTGAGGAGAGCTTGACTCTTGACTCCATTCAGTTGAAAATTATACATACCAAGTTCTCTTCCAATCTACCAGTGGAGCAGAGACCTGGGGGAGGGGGGTTTAAGGCAAAGATTCCCTACACCCTCAACCATTTTTGCCTCATTTATCTGAACGTTTCGATGGAAAATGAATTTTAAAAGAAATTTTTTTGGTGGGTGGGGAGGAGATCCTTGAAATCCTTGCCTTGATTCACTTTGTTAGTGTAGATGGGCATTTACTTTGCACCATGTAGTTGGTGGGGGTGGGTGGGACAGATTTTATGGGCCATCCTGAAGAAAAAAGATACCAGAGGAAATCTGGGTACCTAAAGGCAAAAGGGAAGAGACAGAATGACTACTGCCATGGTGGAATTCTGACTAATTGGGATGCCTCATATCAAAAAAACTGTTTTTGCCTCCACAGGAGTTTGTGTTATTGACTAGGCTTTGTGTTCATTGTTAGGTGGTTTTTTTGGTTGTTGGGGTTTTGTTTTGTTTTTTTGGTGCGAGGAGGGGGAGAATTTTCTTTTGTTTCTCTGGAGAAGAGAAGAGAATCCTTGCTTGAGGGCCAGGCCAAGTAAGGACAGGGGGCGAAGGAGAGATGAGAGAATTTTAAGGATGCTTTTGACCAAGCAAACTTTGCAAATGAAACCCACTTTTCCACTGGGCCTCTCCCAATCTATTCTTCTGATGACTTTGGCTGGGTAGGGGGAACTAAATAGAAGCTAAATCTACATCACCAAAGTGAAGGAATCTATTCATTTATCTGAATCATTCCGGACACCTCATTCTGGACACCTCATTCCTTGCCCATAGGATGCCAATATTTCGGGGGGGGGATTAAAAAATAGTGAATCCCAATTATTTAGTTACCTCCCCTGAGTGATAGTTTCCCAGGGTTTATGCCTACATGTGGAATCCTAGAGTCCAAAGTAACTGGAATACCATCTTTGCCGTGGTAACCAGTTTTCATAGACCTGTTCCTCTTACCTTCCCCTTCATACACATAGACTGAACACTGAAATCCAAGAGCCTATCACTGGAGCCTCAATTTTCTGGGTAATTGTGGCTAAAGTGGATTTTATTGTTTGTTTAGTAAAGCCTGGGAAGAGCCAGGTGGCTGTTTTTATTTCTGTTAGGAGAAAAGGGAGGGGAGCCTGGGCACCAGAAAAATCCACATTATTGGACTACTCTTCCTGGATTGACCTCATAATTGCTAATTCTCCATGATGTCTTATAGATGGAGAGTGGGAAAGGGTGTTGGGAGGGCAATTTCCTTCTCTCTCTTCGGAGAGGGAAAGAGAAAGGGGATGAAGAAAGACAGAGGAAAAAGAACATACATGGGGGAATGACAAAGACAAGGGTGCAAACCAAATAGGCACATTGTGCCTCTGCGTGTGTGTGTGTGTGTGTGTGTGTGTGTGTGTGTGAGAGAGAGAGAGAGAGAGAGAGAGAGAGAGAGAGCATTCATGAATAGCTTTCAAACAGGAAACTGTTTCTACCCACACAAACATGAATATTACAGGACACACAAAGAGCCCTGAGCTATCTATCCTCCCCCCCCCCCATTACAGTTGTTGCAGTCATTTATTTATGTCTTTGTAATGCTTTTTTTTTTATTTAAAATACTGTTATGATACCTTCTTAGCAGCCTCCCCATTTGCCAGTACTGCCCCTGGGAATGGTTGGTATCCAAGACTAGAGACCAAGACTACCCAGCCATTATATGGATGCAGGTTCTACAAATCTCTTAAAAAGTGTAGGAGAAAACTGAGGCCGTGGGGGCTATGCTGAGCAGCTATAGCCACCTCTACAGTGTTCTGTCACTGCTGTTCTAATTGTGTAGGTTTCTGACCCTAATATAGCTTTGTGATAGTCCAAAACCACCCAGGTATCTCATTCCTTATTATGTAAAAAAAACAGAAAGGTCAACTTCTCCAATCAAAACCACCAAAGAGGTGTAGGTATAGATATATTCAGCAAGAGCTAAAAAGCTTGTTTACATGATGTAATGAATTAGGGCTGTGTAGACAATATTTCACTTATAAAAGTCTGAATACCTCCCCCCAAAATAATTTCTCCAATCTAGGAAATCAGCAGGAAAAAGCGGGATGAACAGAGAGCCAAGCTATTATAATTCAGGGCAACACTCCCTTCCCCCATTTTCCTTTATTAATTGAATAACAATCTGACCCAGCTCAGGTTCCTGGGGGAAGAGAATTTAGAAATTAGCTAGTCCAAATACCTCACTTTTTTTTCAGAGAAAAACAGGACTCTGAGAATTTCGACTTTAGCTCTCTGAAACTATTTTCTCCTCCGCAAAATGGGAACAATAATCCCTGATCTGTCTCTCCCATGGGGCTGTTTGAAGAGGGTCGATGAGATATAAAATATGAAAGTGCTTTCTAACTACAAAGCACTATGATAACACAAGCGATTGTTCTTATAATTAATATTATTTGGGGGGGCAGCTAGGTGGCACAGTGAATTGAGCACCAGCCAGGAAATCAGGAGGACTTGAGTTCAAATCCAGCCTCAGACACTTAACACTTACTAGCCCTGTGACCTTGGGCAAGTCACTTAGCCCCTGTGACCTTGGGCAAGTCACTTAGCCCCAGTTGCCCTGCCCTCCCCCCGCCAAAAAGCAAAAAAAAAAAAATTATTATTGTTTCGGGAGAAGAGTGTATGACTCAGATTATGAGGTGACAGTGTAGAGATGAACCAGAAGAACAGTGCTTGAATTCTCTCTGCCCCGCAGTTCCCAAAAGAGATCACTTCTAACACCCCCAACAGTTGTACATACAGTTACTTTCCTTTCTCCATCTCCCATTCGAGTCTCGGACCTGCCTGTTCACGTATACACGAGAGCCGGCCGCATCCCAGGGGTGACACTACCCGGAGGTCGGGGCTCGGTTTTTTCACTTTCATTCTCCGGTTCTGGAACCAGATTTTCATTTGTCTAACAGTCAGGTTGACGCTGCAGCTGATCTCTAGGCGGAGCTCACGAGTCAGGTACATGCTAAAACGGAATTCTCTCTCCAGCTCCAAGACCTGGTGTTTGTTGCAGGGGTTCCTCTTTCTCTGGCCGCCCTAAACTGACGCTTAGCCAGTTGCCCCCGAGACATCGTCTTTGGTGCCCTCTGCCAAGCAAGACAAACATAGTTAAGCAACTTGGGGGTGGGAGAGGAGAGTTGGGAGAGGGAAGGAAACAATTATAGACTGACTCCTAGAATGTCAAGGCTAGGAAGAAACCCCCAAACCCTGTGCCCGAACCTTCTTGTTTTACAGATGAGGGCATAGAGGCCCAGAGAAGTAAATTGGTTTACTTGACAGATGTGGGTGGTGGCAAAAGCATTGTAATTGAAAGGACCTGGGTTGGAATTCCTGTGTGACCTTGGGCAAGTTACCTCCCCATTCTGGGCCTCAGTATCCTTAACTGTAAAATTAGGGATTTGGGACTAGATGAGTTGCAAGGGCCCCTCTCCACCTCTAGATTCTATGATTCTGAAATTTCAAATAGCAGAGTTAGGCCTCAAACCGGAATCTTTTGATTCCAGATGCCCTCAGAGGTAAAAATTCTTATTCTTGACACTGCTGTCTTTTTACAGAGAAAGAGAGAGGCAAAGCTAGATGAATAAGTGGTTTACCAAGGGTCACAAGAAAATTGAAGACTCTAAGAGTTAGGCCTTGGGGCAAAAAGATAGATCAGCATCACTACTTCACAATCTGTCCGAAAATAGGAGAATTACTAAATATAGCCTTCCATTTAAATAGAACGTGTGTTTTCAGAACTGTCGCTTTCTTTTTTTCCTATGTGGAAAATGCTAGGAATTTTTATGAAACACTTAAAAGAAGCCTTCTAGACATGAAGTTCAGTGGTGTGGGGGGGGGGCATATGGAGAAGGAAAAAAAGGAAAAGAAGAAACTGTCTCTCTCTTCTCCCTCCCCCACTCCACCCCTTGGGTGGGATTCATCCTACCAGAGAAAGGGGAGGCTCCAACTTGAACTGAAAACTAAGCCTGGGGAAGAGCTTCTGGAAGAAGACCCTACAGAAATGTTAAAGGGTTAGAAAAAAACTTATCCTAATGACACTGGCTCTAGATACAAGGAATGTGAGGAGGGATGAGTACCTCTTCTTGTCTGTTCCTTTGAGGTATAGAAACTCTACCCTACTTTGACACCCAGAAATGATAAAAAGGCAAGGGAGAGGGTCAATATCTTATACTGTGGGCTTCCCTTCCAAGGTGACATAAATAGCACTCAAGTCCATAGGCATTTGGCCTAAAAGTCAGTAAAAGTAAGGGAAGGACCTGTCCCTTCCTACAGCCTATTCCTGACAAACTCTGAGGCTCATTCCCGGATCCAGATAGATTTGATAGAAAACAAGGTGGGGGGGCTCCTGACCACCACCGTACCCCTCACTAGCTTGAGAGGTGACATTTGCCATGCAAACCCTGAAGAGTAAATCTACCTCCATTTAGTTTATTCCTGGACAAGGCAAAAATGAAGGGGATCCCTCAAAGGAAAAAGAACTAAAATAGGATTGTGGGAAAGGGATTCAGGTGGGATGGTTGAGGAAGTTAAGCAAATGAGAGCAGATATGAGAATCCCGTGGCAGTAGAGAGTTTGGATGATTGAGGCCTTTTCTGTTCTTTTAAAGTTAAAAAAATATATCGAGAAGTGTTTTCTAATCAGAGAAAAGAAAGACTTCTCCCTGATGCCCAAGTATGAACAACCTCTTCTGGCTCCTGAGCAATTTCTCAGATACCTCATTTTTACACCTAAGAGCTGGGAAATAGATCTTCCCACACAGGTTGGGGAGGTGTGTAACATTAGGAATGCAAAAGGAGGTGAAAACTGAAACAATTATTAGGACAATCCAATGCAACATCTCTTCTTTCTCAATTATTTGGCTATTTCAGGCAAATGTGTTACAGAATCTGATTGGTCAGTTCAATTGTCCTAATCCTCCACACACTTTGAGGAACTGATATGAGAGCCCTCTGTAGTTATATGACTGGTAAAATCCGTTCCGGGCAGCTGGATATAGTTCGGGACTGTAGTAGGGAAGACCTGAGTGCAAATATGACCTCATATACTTACTAGCTCTGTGACCCTAGGCAAGTCATTTAATCCTGTTTGCCTCTATTTTCTCCTCTGTAAAATGAGCTGGAAAAGGAAATAGCAAACTACTCCCCTATCTTTGCCAAGAAAACCTCAAAAGGGGCCATGAAAAGTCCAAAAATGACCGAACGAGAACAACAACAAAGTCCCCACACCTAATTTTCTATTTCCTGATGTTCTTAATTTCTTCCACCCCAGTAGCACCAGTTTTCTGTTCAAACATGAAACACATACTCAGTAAGCAGGGTAGGTGCACTCCATGGAGGTGCTTGAGAAAAAACCAGGTTATACATAAAAAAGAACCTATGAAGCCATTATAGCCCCCTGATTTTTTCCAATCTCCCCTGATAAGAGTCAGGCTAGAATAGCAGATGGGTCTTAGATTCAGGAAGACTTGAGTTCAAGTACTGCCTCTTGTTCTTATTAGCTCTGTCCCGGGACAAATGGGTTATCTCCCTGTGCATTCAGGCAATTCTCTTAAAACAGTGAATTTGGTGTAAACAAAAGCAATGATTAAATAAAAAATCCACAATCCTCCCACACCCAAAGAAGCAAAGATCATTTCACTGAAAATGTCTTTCCCCAAAGTCCCTGACACTGGAAACATTAATGGTCCATGTCTACACCCACAGAGTGAATGGGAGAATTGAGGCAATTATCTGAAACATTCACTCAGGCACAAACCTACTTAAGACTGAAATGCCCTTTGATGGAGAGAGGAAAAAAGGGGTGAGGGGTGTGTTTCAGAGTTTTCTCTCTTTCTTTCCACTGGAATTTCTTAGATCACTGCCTCAATTACCTAAATTCAGTGACAGGACTAGGCATGAACGGCCCCCCTTCTTAGAAAAGCTGTGTGTGTGTGTGTGTGTGTGTGTGTGTGTGTGTGTGTGTAGAAAGAATCAAATACCCCTGAACCCAGATTCATACATGGGTGGAATTATTTGGGAGGAAAGTGAATGAATGATTTCATAATTGTGATTCTGAATGAAGCCTGCAGGGGAAAATGCTCATTTCCTGCCCAGTTTCAGCAGAGACTCATTTTAAGTGATAGGAATAAATTCTGGCGCTTTCCTACAATGATTCAGTTTGTGTCTACCCAAGAGCAAAGAATTGGAATGGACAGTAAAAGATTCCCTTCAATGTGCTCCAGACAAGGAGCGACTCATCCTTGGAGTGACTTAACTCTCTTTTCGAGGACAGTTAGGTCTCTCCACTGCCGGAAGCACACCTCCTGTGAGGTGAAAAGGGGGACGAACCTGCTGTGGCTGGAACTTCTGGCCAATCCCAGAGAATGCCACGTGTGTTGCCTTCAGGTCCAAAGACCTACACTGGGGAACTGAGAGGAGGAGGCAGACTGGGGCAGGGTGGGGGGAAGGAGTCCCCTCCTTTGTTTGTCAAAATGAGGCCAACTCCACCTCAGAGATCCAGTCTTTAGCTTGGCGACTCTCAAACCCATGGGAGTCAGGGGACAGGAGGAGCAAAGGGGGTGCAGTCATATAGATGGCTGGAGGCTGCAGAACCTCTGTCGGAAATTCTCAAAAGCACGAAATTAGTAGGTTTTCTTTTTTTAATTAGCAAAGTTCTGGAGCACTAGAGGGAGGAAGGGAAATCAGACATATTTTCTTCTGCTCTAATTAAAGGCCATTTAAGTCAGGCGTTCAAAGCCAAAGAAAACCAGTTCATGCAGTTGGGGGCTTTAAAAAAAATTGGAGTAGGGGGAGAGGACCGAATCATTCACCCAATCCACATGACGAAGTAGAAAACCAGCTTAGGGAAAAGTTCTGGAACATAGAAATATCATAGAATTATTCCAATACTTATTTTTTTGCAGATAAGGAAACTGAGGCCCGTAACTTAGAAATAGTTTACTCATTTGAGCAGCAAGTTAAGAACCAGGAGGGGATTTGAACCCGGGGCTCGGATCTCCTTTCCTAACTCCTGTTTCGCCTAGGGTCCCTCACCCCACCCCACCACTACACCAGGAGGGCTCGCACACTGAAAGAAAGGGGAGAACTAAGGGAACAATCGACGTCATGCATGCCCCAAACCTCTTTTTACCAGGATGGTACACACAGGTAGGCCTTTTCCTTGGGGGAAAAGGGAGTTGCTAGTATTGACCTGAACTCGCTGGATCACTGCCTTTTTTCCGGGCACCGTCTAGACTAAGTCCTAGAAAAGGAAGCGAGTGTCTTTAGCTGACGCCGAGGAGCCGAACTTCTAATGGCTGCAAGGAGTCTGGTTTTTATGTCTCGGTGCTGAGGCGATCCAGATGCGCGCATTTCAATTTCACAAATGGAGCGAGGAGGCGGGGGAGCCGGGTATAGCTTCCAGGAAGATGAAGAGAAGTACTTATTTGCATAGCCTATTTGCATCGGGAGAGGAAGCCTAGAGAAGTGGGGGAATTAGCTTTCCTAACTTAACCCCCTCCTTCCAGAAAAAACAAACAAAACTTGGCATTCCCCAAGACCCCTAAGCAAGCAGGTGATTGGGCTAATTCAGTCAATCAACCAGTCAAAATGAAGGGTGCGGGGCCGAAATCCGTCATAGCTACTATTTGGTATCAGGGAAACGAAGGTTGTACATGTTCAACAGGTGGCATTGTCGTCCAGTAGACAGTAGGCCAGTCTGCTATCAGGAGGCTAACACAATGGGTGAGTTAGATTAGTCAACACAGATAGCCAACCTAAAGTTTCAAGTCCCTGATCAAATTCGTTGGAGCCTAAATTTTGACCTTCAGTTTGGTTTAAGTCAAAGCAGTAATCTTCCTGGCAGACTGAGACTTCTTAATTTAGCGCCAGGTAGAACCAAAGACCCACAAAATGGAAGGAATCTTAGAGGTGAGGAAATTGAGAAACAACAACCAAAAAACCCCACCTACATTACTTTTACAAGATCATATAGAAGCAAGTCTCCTTTCTTGATCAGAATAAGATCCTCGGGATATCCTACTGAGGAGTCACCCGCTTAAGAAGAAATGGTATCGAATTTTGAGCGAAGCAAAGGGAAAAACACCCTTCAATCAATCTGAGGTTGTTCGAGGCAGAACTAAAGGCTTCATCTCCACAGACCTGTTTCTTAGACAACTTTCCAAACCTCGAAGCCAAAGTCAAACTCCCTTTTGCTCACCTCCAGGTCTTCTCCCGCCACGACTGGGGCTAGGCTGGGCTGGGGCCTCACTAACTCTCTAAGTGTTTGAGAAGAAAAAGGAATGTCCATAGGTTCTGTTTTTAAGGCATTTATTTTTAAAAGCTTCAGGTACCTCCTTAATTAAAATATCCTGTGGAAACACAGGAGATGCAGCAAAGAGGAGAACAAAGGCCTTTTAATATTATATATATATATATATATATTATATCTGCATTCTGTATTCTCACATATATCCTGTGAGTATGAGTATGTATGTGTATGTATGAATTAGGTAGGTATTTTTGTCAGGCTGCCCTGACTCTGAATGCTTACTCTCTTAAAATCATAATAACAGCAGAGCAGGTGAAGGTGAAAATGAACCCTTAGCATATTGAAACATTTGCTCTTTCCTCTTTATTTTTAAGGCAGTCTTTCAGCAATGTATATGGTACTAAGTGAAAGTGAGATACCTAAGTGTGTGTGTATGTGTGTATAATATACAAAGACTGGCATATAGTATAAATCTTCCACTAAAGACCTACTCAATGAGACAGAAACAGCATTGACCACTCACCAAGATTTTGCCAGAAGGATCTCAAGCTCTTGGAGAAGCTTTGTGTTAGTGAGACCTTTGTATTACTTCTGATGCTTGACCTACCTAAGTAAGTCCAGACATCAGGGGATCATTATTAATTTTATTTTGTCCACAATAATGTCCACTAAATCATGGAAAAGATGCATGCAGATGGGAAAACACTGATATATACACACCATGTGTATGTGTATCTATATATAGACATATATATATAATAGTGCATATGTATGCATATATAAACATAACGTGCACATATATGTGAGAAGGAGAATGGCTTAGACAATAGAGGGAGGTCATGGAGTCAGGAAGAGTTCGAATCCTGCCTCTGACAATGACATGTGACCAAGGGTAAATTATTTAAATTCTCAGTGTCCCAGGCAATTCTACAAAATTCTGTAATTTACAGTAAGATTATGAATTAGCATCAGTGGAGGGATTTCCTTTGCTGGTAGGTAAAAGGTAAACCAGTGAAATAACAGGTCTAGAAAATATATGTATTCTGCTTTGTGAGTATACATACATAGTTGTGCATATACACACACACACATATATATAATAACAAGAGAATCTGTGTTTTTGTACATATGTCTTTTAGTTATATTTGCCTTATGCATAAGAATCTGTAAAGTTCTTATACAAATGCATTCATAGTAAACTATTAATAATGAATAAAATATAGTCGTATACAACTACATGTACTGCTACACTCTGGTATTTTCACTAGAAAGTTCAGATCCAGGATAAACTTACAAAGTACACTCTTCTTCCTGTGTCTGGACACAGGGACAGAACACAATGTGTGGAGTGTGTTCTAATTTTTGCCCCCACTTCTGTAGAGAATTCCCTGAATTTGAAATGGAATGCATTTACATTTGCTCTAAACTCAGTTGTATTTGGCATCTCTCTGTCCAGATGTGGGCACATAAACATTCCTCACCCTTGCTCATAGTCTTTTTCTCTGGGTTGTAAACTTGGGTCCAATTCTCACGTGGCAACTGGGCTGGCTGTCGGTTTAGGTAACCAAGGACCCAGATAGTGACATGCTAATTTTCACCTTGACCTTAAGGGTTTCCAGAGCTGGAAACTAAGAGAAAGAGAAAGGGGTAGGGGAGAGACGCAGAGAGAAATAGAAATAAACAAAAATGAGAGAGAAAAAAGAGGAACGGAGGGAGAGAGGGAAGAGGAGAGAGGAGAAAACAAATTGAGAAGCAGAGCAAGAGGAAAGACCCTCTTGGCAACTGGCGGAGAAAAACCCTGAGCTAAGGAAGCGGCTGGACCCAGCGGGAGCCCGGGGCACTCGGGGAGGGCCAGGCCGAGCCAGGGTTGCATTTCCCCATCATTATTATTATTTTAATAGCCTCCTCAGGGCCCCCCTCTTTCATCCGAACGGGCCAATTAAAGCTCCTCCGACTCCTTAATGGCATCTGATTAATAGCCCAGTTTAGGGCGGATAAAGTGGCCTGGACTGCAGGGACAATGCAGATTTTTTTTAAGCTTGCTTATTTATTTATCTTTCATCCAAAAGAATTGAAATTCGTCCAGAAAAGAGGAAATGCCGAGTCAGAAGAGGAACAGGGAACATTTGCAACTCTCCGCCTGCCGAAATTTCTTGCTTTCATTAACTGCCCGGTGACTTTTACTTTGTGGTCGTCGAGAAAGGGACTGACCCAACTTCAGGGTCTCTGCAGAAGGCATCGAGAAGGAAGCCTACACGCCCATCTGAGCACCCAGGGAAGAAGGGAGAAAGAAAGCCTGCATACAGGTGTCTGTCGCTGGCCTCCCAACTGTTGGTCTCTAACATCCCGCCTGGGGCGTCAGCAGAGTGGGGGAGGGATGGGGGGGGCACTCCTGCCTACCGAACTTCCTTACCCCTCATTCCTCTGACGGTTAGAGTTAGAGCCCTTTCCTCCCCATCCTTCCCTTCTGCCACACCACTGTATTGTTCGCAGGTCACCCAGCAGTCCCTATCCGAGCCTTTGCAGTGAGGACTAGAGGGATTAGACCTGCCCCCCACCCCCACCCCCGATAAACTCTTTTTAGGTCTTAATCCACCTTTTCTCAACGCTACTACCTTCCTCTGAAGATGAGCGATCACAGCGCTAATAATCTTTCCCTAATTTCCTTCTCTCTCATTCTTTTCTACGAGCAAGGCCACAATATTCTTCTTTTCCGTTAAAAAAGAAACATCTGGATTTGACTAAGGAAACTCCGCCTTCATAGGAGTCGAACTAAAGACTCTTGACTAAATCTCGCCAGGTCCCAGTCCATTTGACGGAGTCAGGATTGGGGGAGCGGGTGTGGGGATATTTCCTTAGCTAATACCCACCTTGGGATTCCTTTCCATCTTCGACTTTGCAGACACCAGACCTCTCTAAGGGATTTCACGGGCTCTGGGGATGGCTTCTATTCCATTCTGCACTTGGCTAGGTAACAGTTGGAGCTCTGAACTGTGCTTGAGGATCTCCGTCCCATTTCTCAAGCTCGTGGCCGCGCGGCCACTCCCTTTTGCCCGCTGATCAGCTAGGCCCGAGCTGTCGGAGATTCCCAGGCCGCTCTGGACCCCAGGCGATTTCAGCCCCGGGAAGGGGAGTGCGGACACCTCCAAACTGCAGTCGACCGCGAGCCTGGAGAAGAGCGGCACTGTAATCTCAGTACGAGCCCGGGTTCTTCCTTCACTGTGGCAGGAACTGTGCATAACCCCTACCCCCCCCCCCACTCTCTTACTTCCGAACGGGCCAATTAAAGCTCCCTCTCCTCTCCTGGTGCAAAGGAGGTGAGAAAACCCGCATTGCAGTTGGACCGATCATTTGCTCCTCGGGGTGGGGGTGAGGCTAAGAGGGGAACTAACGAAGCAAGAGGAGACTCAAGTTAAGGGAGAGAAAGGAATTCCTTTGGTCTCTGGAAATTAAGGCTGGAGAACCCTAAAGCCTGGGTTCCTGCAAGAAAGCTCAGAGGGAGGTTTGGCACAATTTTTATTTCGTTTTTCTTTCTTTTCTTTTTCCATTTTTTAAAATGGACTAGATCTCTGGGAACTGATTTATTTCTCAGAAAAGAAGTACAAACAGCTTCCGGCAATCTGGCCTATCTCTGCCTGACTTTTCCGGTACAGCCCGTCCCCTGGTGACAATCTTGATGGGAAACTTGACTAGCTTTCTGTGAGCTGAAAATTCTTTATCCTTCAATTTCCAAGCAGCTCCAGTTAGGGCGTCCTCCGCAAGCCCTCCCCATACTCTCTCTCCAGAAAGGGTCCAGGACGCTGCGGCCCCTCCTACAAACCCTGACTAGAGGTAGTACAGGGGCCCACAACAATGCCGCTAAAACCCCGACAGTGAGGCTCTTGGTTCGGGATTCATGATTCACTTCGGCCTGAGTTAGCCAACTAAGAATCAGGTTGGAATTATCCGGATTATTGGGGCCATAAAGACCTGATTTAAGCGTGAAAAGCAGGTAAGGTCAAGATCCTAATGTCTATACGTAAAGGAGAATGGAAAGCCCGATGACTATTAGACGCTCCCTCTCCCCTCCTGGACGCTAGGTCCTTCCGACGCGACTCGAACAGTCCTTCAAGTTGTTTCGGTGATACACAGCCGCGTCTCCACCACTCACACACACACACACACACACACACACACACACACACACACACACACACACACACACAATGTGAAAGGCCTTGGTCTGTGGGGGACGTTAAGGAAGTGGAACTGCCTTCCTCGCTTTAAGAAACTGGGAACTTTGTGGTTGAAAAGGAAAGGCCTAGTTCAAATTCCTGGTCAAACCTTAAGGAATTGCCAATCTGCTCGTCTCCTATCACCCCTTCAGTGGAATCAAGCAGCCAGCTCTGTTCCCAAGACTTGCAAGCTCCCTGCAGTTGTCTACACCACCAAAGCATCCAAAGCAAACTCGAAAGATGAAGCAATCATCCCCAGGCATGGCATCCACGTTACCAAAAATATTTCTTAGATTTGCATTAGGACATTTTGCCTTCTGAGCAATTTTCCCCTCTCTCTTTCTTTGTCTCTTCCCGGCTACCTCCCCTGTCACTACCACCTAGGGTCCCAAAGCTAAAAATGAAGGAATTGGGTTAGGCTATTTCAAACTCTAAATCCAATCTCTGCACCGAGTTCATACAAAGTGGGAACCAGGAGAGAGACAAGCATGGAAAGGAAAGTATCCATCGATAACCCTGCACTCCCTACTCTCTCAGGTCCAAAGGCCTTTCAGTCTCCAATATTTGTCTTTGACTCTCTTTTGCTCAGGTTGGCTCAAAGGCCAAAATTCTGAGCCAGGTGGAAAATGAAGGCATCAATAGAAACAGTTATGCAGATCAGAGTCATTTGGGATCCAGAGAAAGCACACCCGGGTAAATCTTTTTAGTCTGGAATAATCAAGGCTGAAGGGGAAGGGTGGCAGCAGAAGAATTTGGTTTCTGTCCAAATTACCTGACTTCAAATCCCAATTCTCCCCTTCCTTCTGGAGTTGAGAGTAGAAGCAGATAATTTTTCTAAAAACAAGCAAATATTCCCCAAAGCCCAACACCTTAGTTCAAGGAGAAAAACAGGTTGAATCCAGGGTGATTTGACAACATGGACAAAAGTATTGGGGTTTGGTGGTGGTGAAGTAAACAAATCCCAGAGTCCCCACCTTCCCTTTCTAATCCCCTGCTTCTCTGTCCACTGCCAGAGTTTATCGAAAGGACAGGACAAAAAAGGAAAGAAAACAGCCCTTGAAGGAGGGAAAGACAAGCAGCTGCTGTGGGCTCAGAAAAGGGGTAGGGCCCAATGGCCTTTTTTCTCTAAATACAAGGTCTAGTCTGACCTATTCTCCTGTTTCAGCTGGGGGTTGGAAGGAGAGGGAGGTAGGTGAGGAGAAGAAATTGATCTTTGGAAAGACTAAATTTGTAGGATCGGTGGGAGAGAAGGGACCCAAAGGAAGCACCTTCCCCAGCAAGAAAGCTTTTCTTGGAAACAGAAAGCCTAGGAGAGCTTCTTCCTCTTTGCTCAGGATTCCACCTCAATTTAGACTTTATTTTCCTCTGGGATATTGAATTTGGAAAACAGAGCAAAATGAAGAAAACTGGAGAGAATCAACCCAGTTAAGGGGCTTAGAGTGGTAACAGAAAGGACTCATGTGAAAAGGCCTTTGAGGGGTTCTTAGATTCTAGTTTTAAGCAAAAAGAAAGCTACCAGACCTCTTTCAGTACCCCCTTTTTGCGGAGTGGGGAGGAGGGATGTTAAGGGTTTGAGGTTGGTTTTCATTCAAGGGATTGTCATTTCCTTGGGAACAGAGTAAAGCTAGCTATGTGGCTCGTTTCCAGGTAGATGAGGAGAGAACAGGACAATGGGCTATAGAATAAATTTAGAATAGGCTGAAGGGAGAGAGAAGAGAACTAAATCACTGTTCTCTGACCCTCTGCATAGCGAAGGAGTGGCAAGGGTTTCCGTAGCTCCTCCAAAGTAGAGTTAGAAAAGGAGAATTAATTTAAAAAATTTTTTTTAAATCAGCAGATTCTTTGGTTTCCAGGAACATGAATGAGGGGTGCCATGGTCCGAGGAACCAACAGGCTGAAAACCTTTTTCCAGCTTTCAGGGCAGTTTGAAAACTTTCTCTCTTCCTTGAGATGTCAACATTCGAGATCTCAGACTGAAGGGATATCACAGCTAGGCACATTAAATTGCAATGGGATATTTTCTATAACTGCTGTAATGTATAACTGTATGTATACATGTTGTTATATTTCGTATATTCACATTATACTATGTGAGCATACTAGGTTCAACCGGCGGCATCTATACACAAAGCTACTGATTCCTAGTATAAGACTCCTTAAACAGCCGCTGTGCTAAGTATATGCACCACGTGAATTCCACAAGGCCTTGTCTATATTATATCATGTTCATACTGAGCCATATAGCCGTCTTCTTCCTACTACTAAACAAACCCGAATGCATCTAAATAGGGATGTAGACCTACACATCCCTCTCTACACCCTTCCAAGCCGGAGCAGTCACACCCATAAGCTACGGAGTCAGCTCCACGGTTCTTATCGAAATCTCCAGCTTAAATTACTATGTTGGGGCTCCATTCCACCCCTATACAAACTCAGGAATCCTCTTCCAGCGACAGCTGTCTCCCCTCGTCCCCCAACAGATTCCCTCATTCTCAGTAACACAATCCTAGGAATGGAAAGGCCTGGGCCTCCTTTCCACCCGGGTCTGGCGAATATTTTCGGTGACTCGAATAAACCATTAACACCACTCTGTGAAAAGCATGGAGGAAGGCCCAGAAGTTGGAAAGTAGAAATGGGGGCTTAAGCAAGATTTACCAGCAAAACCAAACAAACAAACAAAAATGAACCAAATATCCTTCCCCCCCCTCCCCGCCCATGTCCACATCCCCAATATCTCATCTCGCATTGCTGAGGAAACAAGTTCTATGTCTCCCAGAACCCGCTTTGAACTCGAGATTGCAGTTGGGAAGACCGAAGCTATGTGGCCTGTCTGAAGCCCGACGGGGACTGGGGTTGGTGGTGGTGGTAAAGATTATCTTAGGAAGATATCTCCCCATTTTTCGTTCCGTCTTAGTCTCAGAACGGGGGGATGAGGTGACGCCAAGGTTTTCTTTGGGAAGCAGAGCCTGATGCAGTGGAGGGGGGCAGGAAATATCAGTTCCCTTCTCTTCTCTATTCTCCCACCCCCATGCACCACCCATGCACGCCAGGGACGAAGGAGAGGGCTAGAAGATGCGCTTGATTAGCGGAGGAAGCTCTGTGGGCCGAGGAGAAGAGAGGGCGGCGGTTTAGGCCTGGGCTCAAGGTTACAGTTGCGGTTTAAGCGAATCGGAGACACCTCCGCCCCCATACACACACACTTTCTCCTCCACACCATCCATCCTTGAACCCCACCTCTGCTCTGTCCCTGCAGTTCCACTAATCCAGAGGCAGCCGATTCCACGTCTTCAAGTTGGGGGTGGGGAGAGGAGGGCGGGGTCGGAACAGAAAGCCCGTCTCTCCCCTACTCTTCCAACTCTGCCAAAATCCGCATGAGATCCACCCAAATACCCCTTACCTTCGGCACTCGCTTCGCCTTTCAATCCTCTAAACACTGGAGGGGAACCCAGGCGTCCGGCTCACGTAGTCTGGTCCCCGGCAGCTGAGGTTAGGAAGAGGAGGTGGAATGATGGCCCGAGGCTCTGTAGTCCGGAGTCTTTGGCTCCCCAGCCTTGGGTCACTATCCCCTAGCTTCCTCCTCCTCCTCCCCTTTATGGCTCCATTCTGCGCAGTGTCAATGTCTGAGGCGACGCTGCCGCCGGCGGGATGGACAGAAAGGGGCCCAACTAGTTGGACAGCTCATCTGGCAGGCTAGTAGGGGAAGGGGAGGGGTTGAAAGCTGGGCCCGGGTAGGTCCCCGCTCTCTCCCTAGGCCCCCTTCTCCGCCTTTGGCGGCTGCTGTCTTTGGCTGAAAGGGCTTCACCTTACCAGCCCCTCCATTTCCCCTTTTCCGGGTCGTGGTCGAGGGTCAGACAGGCTTAGAGTCAGTTGCGCCGAGAGAGCTCAGCTTCCAGAACAACCTTCTGCAGGCTCTGGCTGAGGAGTTTTATGAAACTGCGATCCCTCTACCCTAAAGCTCAGCGACTCTCATGTATCATCTTACTAATGTGTTTGGGGAAAGCCGTAAAGACAGGTCCTCAAGCCCTAAAGAGAGTAGAGAGTGAGGAAAGGGAGTGGTCTGTGTGTGGGGGAGAGACACACAGAGATAAACAGAGACAGAGACAGAGAGAGAAGGAAGGAGAGAGAGAGAGAGACAGAGAAAAGAGAGAAGCAACAGGCAAGCAGATAGACACCTACACCTTAGGGGATTCCGAGAGACAGAGACAGAGACAGAGAGAGAGACAGAGAGAGAGAGAGAAAGAGAGAGAGACAGACACACACACAGAGAGACAGAGAGAGACAAAGACAGAGACACAGAGAGACAGAGACAGAGAGAGAGGTGGGAGGAGTTGGGGGTGGGAATAGAGAGACAGAGACAGAGAGAAGCAAGGAGATAGATATTTACACCTTAGAATATTCCTACAGATATAGCAAAAGAAGTGGGAGGAGAGAGAGAGACAGAGAAGAGAGAAACAGACACAGACACAGGGAGAAGGAAATGTTAAGAAGCAAGGGAAAGATGTGTGAAAAGACCTAAGCTGTCCTTGGAAGTTGGAGTGTGTCTGTGAAAGACCAGAGGGCCAGACAGCAGAGAGTGGGCATACAGACAGAACCCAAAAGGTGTCTGGGAAATTCTGGGAGGGATGGAATTGCTTGACTCTATTCTTCTTAAGGTTCCAGATTCCCAAAACAGCTCAGCCTGTTTTGCCATGATCAGAGCCTGAAAGCAGTTGTACCTCAGCCCTGGACCATTTATTGAAGTCTGCTCAGCACCATGTTCTGGACCCCTCAACCTTTCCTTTCACTCCCCTCCAGTGACCTGAAGAATACCTGACAATCAAAGGCAATCAGAGTTATATGAAAGAAAACTCTTCCCCCCAATTTGGAATTAGAAAACTTGGAGTCAAATACTCCACTCCCTCCTCCCTCCCCCCCTCCCCCCCCGCTCCGCACCATCATAAAGCTACTTCCCAGCTGTGTGAGTCCAAGCAAGTCACTTCCCTCTCTGGACTTTAGTTTGTTTCCTTACTCATAAAATGAGAGAAATGGATCAGCAGTTCTCATTCTCATTTTTTTTTTTGGTCTCAGGACCACTTTATACTTTTAAAATTATTGAGGACATCCCCCAAAGAATTTTTGCTAATGTAAGTTATCTATATTTACGATATTAAAAATTAAAACATCTTGGTAATATTTTGAAAATAGTTTTGACCTCATGGGCTCTCTGAAATGGTCTCAGGGACTCCCAGAAGTCCCCAGACTACATTTTGGGAACCATTAGACTAAATGATCACTAGATTCCATCCATGGTTCTGTGACACTTCATCTGTTTGATCACTTGGAGGGAATTGGGAATATCCTCATTTGACAGATGAGATAAGGGAGTATCAGGTGGAAAAGACTTATCCAAGGTCATTTAAAGACCTAAGAACCTCATTATCTAGTTCAGTCCTCTGAAACAAAAAAAAAGTTTTCTTTGCATTGGAATTTCTGGTTTTCGCAAACGCATGGATTCTTTCAAAAGGACTAGAAAAGTTAAACTTAAAGGTCACACAATAAGTTAGTAGAGGAGCTAAGGCTTTGCTATTCTCACACTCTAAATTTATGTGGCTTTTCCTACTTTATCATTACTGATTTATAGATATAGTAGGGGAGAGTAGAATTCAGGGGGAGGATTAGAATAAATGTTCAGGGACCATTCTGCTGAATGGTCTTTTTTCTTTTTTAATAAAGTCAGCAAGTTAAACCTGTAGTCATCCACAGTAATTAAGCATCAAATGTATATAGCTTGGTCCTGAGTACTAGGGGAGGAAAATGAAGACATAGTAAAATAGAGGAACTCTGTTTCTGAATGGAGGTGTCACACTCTTTGCCCTCATTCTGGTAGAAGTGACAATTTCTGCCCTTGGAAGGGAAGGGGGATGGGAAGGGAGAAGATATAGGGAAGGCATAAAATGACCGAAAAGTATCATGAATAGAGCATAATATGAGTCTTCAAATTCCGTGGGACTTAATACAGAACTGAACTCTCTGTGGAATTTATTATGGTGGGCTTCTTGGAAGAGAGGAGCCATCTCAAAGAGGTGACTATAGCTAGGAAATTCAATTATTCATCACCCATTTAAGTAAATATTCATACTACCTGGTGTAATAATGGCAATAGGAATTTGAAGATCTTCCCTGCCCCTTAATAAACCTAAGGGAATTTGAAGACCTTCTCTGCTTTGAAGATATACCTTGCCCCTTAATAGGCTGAATGTAATCACATAAAGCCTGTGGTAGGAGGAGTTTGCTGAAGGGTGGAAGCTGGGAATCAGAGCAGCTAGACATGGTTGGAGAAGAGGATAGATCCAAGGGAGACAGTTAAGCTTGTGAGTAAATGTTGGTGTTTGCCACCTTCTGTGACAGCTAGGCTTGTCTTGGTTTGTGGGAAGGCTAAAGGATGTTGTAGCTCTCTGTGCTGTTATGGCTTATTAACTTCTTTGCTACTATGATGTAATCAGTTTACTGGTTTTGGGGATTCGGTTTTCTGGTGTCTGAATAAATGTTTTGCTTCTGTCTTATATATGGAGAGTCTGTTATATTTTCAATTGAACACTATACAGGCATATTTATAGTGACCATAGGTACTGTGAATATTGCATTGGTGCTAAACCTGGTCATTGGGATGGGGATGGGAATTAATGAGGTAGCTGGGGAACAGCATGGTGAAGGACTATATTTGAAAAACTCAGGTTGTTGATTCTAACCAATATGATGTTGATGGAAGATTTTGAGTCTGATGAAGTCTGGTGTTCCTCCTTCCCTCTTCTACTTTACCCTAAAGGGAATGAATAAATCTTCTCCTCTCCCAGCTCCACTCCTCACTCTCCAGATTTTTCCATGCTCCAAGTAGCCTTCTCACCCTGGAAGATGCCTCCACCTCTGAAGCCACTTCCTCCTATCAGTGAGTCTTCCCAAAACCTCCATTTAAAATTTTAAAATTTTGTTTTATTTTCAAAGATAACTTTTCTCTCTTCCGTTTCATCACTCAATGCCAAATTGAGAAAGCGAGGAAAAAAAAAACTGCTGCTACAAACATATATAGTCAAGCAAAATAAAAATTTTCTTTGGCCATGTCTTTAAAAAGCCTCAATCTGCACTCTGAGTCCATTAGTCCAACTCTTCAGAGTTCCCAAGATACACACACACACACACACACACACACATACACACACACACACACACACACATCAGCCAAGATCCTCCTTCTCACCCTTGCACTCCACAAGCCCTCCACCATTGGGAACACAAGAAAAACAAATCTTATTATAAACATTTATAATCAATCAAAACAACTTTCCTCATTGGTCACGGCCAAAAAATATTTATTTCATTTTGCATTCTGAGTCCTTCACCTCTCTATCAGGAGGTAGTAGTATGTTTGCTCATTAGTCTGCTAGACTTCTGGTTGGTGATTATGCCTATAAGAGCTCAAAACAGTATAAGAGTTCAGAAGAATACA
This sequence comes from Gymnobelideus leadbeateri, assembly GCA_011680675.1. NCBI lineage: Eukaryota > Metazoa > Chordata > Mammalia > Diprotodontia > Petauridae > Gymnobelideus > Gymnobelideus leadbeateri. The sequence goes on from WOXC01003015.1 coordinate 27,002, forward strand.
TATCTGCATCATATCTATATGCTATGACTGGTTCATATATTCCACGAACCTCTATTTTGAGGAAGACCAACCACGTTCACTCCTTCACTCCTCTCCTAGCTCCTATTCTGACTCTGGAATTTTTCACTCCTGAGTAGTTTCTCCCTCTACCCTACCCCATCCCTTTGCAGCTACTTTTTCTATGTCTTCCCCCATTAGAAAGTAATTGAAGGCAGGAACTGTTTTTTTTTCTTTTTCTTTCTTTCTTTTTTTTTTTTTTTGTATTTGTATTTCCAAACCCTTAGTCCAGTACTTGGCACAGAGAATGCACATGATAAGTTTGTGTGTTAACTTAGTGGCCTAGCATGACAGAATCCCAAATATTCTTTGCATAGGAACCTAGATGAGACATTTGTTGGTTTTGTAGAACATAAGTTACCTGAGGGCAGGGGCTATTTCAGTTTTGTCTTTGTATCCCCAAGACCTAAAGAGTTCTACAATGTTGGATTCTAATCCACCTTCAGGAACATGTCAGCTGTGTGATGCTGAAGAAATCATTGAACCTCAAACTGCCCCCAGGAAACTATAAGGGAGAGTAACTGGAGTTTCCTTATCCAAAGTTCCCTAAACCAATGAAATCACAGGTCAAAACAACAACAACAACAAATTCCATTGCTTAACTCAGTGCCCTGAATATAGTAGGCACTTAATAAATACTTGTTGATAAATTGATCGTTAATTAAGAAGATACTCCAAGAAAAACCTCTCCCAGGTTAGGCCACAAATGATACTGACTCAGGTAAGAAAAACCACTCAGTAGTTTAGAATCTGGCCCCATGGATATAGCTCAAAGAATATACGATTCATTTTAATGAACACTTTTTAAATGCCTTTTGTGTACATGACCCTGTACCTGGTGTTGGGGGAGAGATAGAAACACAGTTCCTCCCCTCATAGAGTTTAGTCTACTGGGAAGACAAAATGCAAACATAGATACATATGTAATAGGTAGATAGTATACAACATTGAATAATGAATACATTAGAGAAGTAGAGACCAAGTTCTATGTGAAGTCTAAGGGGAGAAGGCTGTTGACAACTGGGAGAACTGGGGAAGGGTACCTGGAAGAAATAATATTTTTAGTTTGTTATAGGGGAAGGAGGAGATTCCTGATATAGGAAACTCAGTAAGCAAAGGCACAGAGGTGGAATAAGGCAAATTGTACTAGGGGAAGAGAAAATCATACAGTATGGCTGGAGCATTGTGAGTGTGGAGTAAAGTGATTTGTGAAAAGACAAAGGCAAAGTGGTGCTTAATTGCAGAAATGCCTTGAATACCAGGCAGAGGAGTTTAAATTTGACTCAGAACTTCAGAAGTAGTGTTGAGTTGAGAAGTGACATTCCAGATCTAGGCTTAAGGAATATTATTAATATAAAAGCAGTGTGATTGTTAGATTAAAGGGGAGAGAAAAGAGGCTGGAAGCATCCATTAGAAGGCTAATGTAATAACTCAGGAACTCTGGCATAAACACATTCAGTAGTGTCTAGCACAGTCCAAATACCGCAAGTTGCCACAACACAAAATAAAATATAATAAAATAAAAAGTTTAGACCAAAATTTTGTACTATGAGATAATAATTGCAAAGCACTTAGCACAGAACCTGGCACACAGTAAGTGCTATGTAAATCCTTATTCCTTTCCCTACCACATACCACAAGCTCAAAAGACATATATATGTAATTTGAAGAAAATAACATCAAGTGTTATGGCTATGGCTGTGTGTGTGTGTGTACATATATAATTTATTTCATTAAATGCCTTCCAATTATATTAAATTTTTCTAAATTTCTAATTAATTAATTAGTTTTCAATATTCATTTCCACAAGATTTTGAGTTACAAATTTTCTCCCCATCCTTCCCCTAACCCCCACCACAAGATAGCAAGCATACTGAATACACCTTCTCCAATCTGTTCTCTCTTATATCCTCCTCCATCCCCCCACTTACTTTATTATAGGGCAAGATAGATTTCTATAACCCATTGCCTGTATAGCTTATTTCCTGGTTGCATGTAAAAAATTTTTTTAACATTTTTTTTTTAAACTTTGAGTTCCATATTCTTTCCCTTCTTCCCTCCTCACCCACCCACACTGGGAAGAAAAGCAATTCAGTATAGGTTGTACATATGTAGTTACACAAAACATTTCTAAAGTAGTTATAGTGTGAAAGACTATGTTTCCCCTCCATCCTATTCAGCCCCCTATTTGTTCTATTTTGTCCTTTGACCCTGTCCCTTTTCAAAAGTGTTTGCTTCTAACTCTCTCCCCCAATCTTCCCTCCCTTCTATCATCCTCCTTCTTATCCCCATCCCCCCTACTTTCCTGTAGGGTAAGATACCCAATTGATTGTGTATGTTATATATTAAAATTTTCACATTAATTTTTTAAAATTTTGAGTTCCAAATTCTCTCCCTCCATCCTGCCTCTCCCCTAATCTCTTGAGAAAGCAAACACCATGATTGTATATGTAAGGTCATCTAAAACATATTTTCATATTAACCATGTTATGAAAGAAAAAACACATACACATAAGAAAAATAAATAGAAAAAAATGCTTCCATCTGCACTCAGAATTCATGAGTTATCCCACTGAAAGTAGATAATGGGTCCTTTGGAACTGTCTTGGATCATTATCTTGATTATAATAGCCAAGAATTTCACAGTTGATCAACATTACAATTTGCTGTTACTGTGTAAAATGTTCTCGTGGTTCTACTCACTTCATTTTGCATCAGTCCATGTAAGACTTCCCAGGTATTTCTGACTCATTCATTGACCATTCTGCTCATCATTTCTCATGCAATAATATTCCATCATAATCGTATACTACTTGTTCATTCCCCAATTGGAGGTGAGGGTGAATTCTTAACCAAAGAGGTGATAGAAGGGATCACAAAGATAATTTCAATTATGTGAAGGGAATGAGCATCTACATAATGTCTACTGTGTGCTTTCTGAAAGGTAGATTCTATTAACTGAGGTTAAGCTATTGTTGAGAGTCACACAGTTAGTGTGTCTGAAGCTAAACTTAAAGTGAGTTCTTCCTGATTCTATGATCCACTGCATCTCTAATGTGAGTGAATCTCATGAGATTAAAGAGCTTTTGCATAAATAAAATCAATGCAATTAATATAAGGAGATATGTACATTGAACAAAGCCTTTGCACCAAATATCTCTGATTGGGTCTGATATCCAAGCTATACAAGGAACAAACACAAGAAAAAGAGTCATTCCCTAGTGGATAAGTGGTTAGAAGACATGAGCAAAAAATTCCTATAAGAATTGCAAACCAAAAGCTACTATATGAAAGATTGCTTCAAATCACTAATAATAAGAAAAAAGGAAATCAAAACAACTTTGAGCTTTCACACCACACTCAACTCACTGGTAATGATGACAAAAATTAGAAGTAGTCAATGTTTATGGCCTATGGATAGATATGCACACTGATTTACAGTTAGTAAATCAGTGTGATTTACAGAGCTGTGAATTGATCTATTCATTTTCAAAAGCAATTAGGTGTGGAAATAGGCTTTACCTGATGGCACATGTGTGATCTATATCAGATTGCTTGCTGCCTTGGGGAGGTGGGAGGAGAGGAAGAAAAATTTGGAATTCAAAATCTTACCAAAAATGAATGTTGGAAATTGTCTTTACATGTAATTGGAAAAAATAAAATAGTTTTAAATATTTTTTTTTAAAAAACAGCTTGTACAGCCAAGATGGTGGAGTAAAAGCAGGGACTTGCTTGAGATCTCCCCCAAACCCCTCCAAATACCTGAAAAAAATCACTCTAAACAAATTCTAAAACAGCAAAAACAACAAAAATACAGAATGAAACAAATCTCCAGCCCAAGACAACCTGGAAGGTCAACAGGAAAGGTCTAAAAACAACCAGTTCACCATTCTGAAAGAGGAACACAGTCCAGTGCAGGCTGCACAGACACAGCCTCAGCAAACCTGGAATCAGTCCTCATGGGACTGAATCACTGGCAGCAGTGGTAATTTCCAGACTTCTCAACCCACAAATGCCAAAACAACTTAAAAGGTCAGCAGGAAAGGTCTATCAGACCTAGGTGAGAAAGAATCACAGTTCAGCCCCAACCCCAAAACAGCCCCAGCCCCAGCAAACCAGGAGCAGTCCTTGGGAATGACTGAATCAGCAGTGGTAGCAGCAGCAGTGGCTATTTACAGAGCTCTCAGCCCACAGACAATAAGGAAATCAAACAAATACCATAAGGAGATTACTTTGCTGGCACTGAAGCAGGACTCTGTTGCTTTGCCCATACTTGGATCTGGGTCACAGTCCTGGCGGCAGTCCTGAGGTGAGAAAGAACACTGGAATAGCAGAGCTTGTAGCAGCAGTGGAGAGGGAACCCTTCTCACAGTTCCAGGGTAGAAAATAGTGCTTACGGGCACTCACAGACCAGAGCATAGGCCAGGAGAGGAATAAACACCTCTCCTTTGATCACACCACCTTGGATGAACTGAAAATTTGCACATACCTACAAGTATCTCTAAAAACAACTGCACAAAAACTGAAGCTTGTTACAATATACCCTCCATACTGGAAGCAGAGCCTACATTAACAAAGAGCTAAAAAGTCAAAAAAGAGGTGGGAAAATGAGCAAACAATGGAGAAAAAGCACCTCAGACTATAAAATCTTACTTTGGCAACAAGAAAGATCAAAACATACACTCAGAAGAGGACAACAAAGTCAAAGCTCCTACAACCAAAGCCTCCAAGAAAAATATGAATTGGTCTTAAGCCATGGAAGTGTTCAAAAAGGATTTTGAAAGTCAAGTAAGAAAAGTAGAGGAAAAATTGGAAAGAGAAATGAGAGTGATGCAAGAAAATAATGAAAAATGAGCCAACAGCTGGGTAAAGGAGACCCCCAAAAAACACCTTAAAAATAGACTAGACCAAATAGCAGAAGAGGCCCAAAGAGCCAATGAGGAAAAGAATGCCTTAAAAAGCAGAACTGACCACATGGAAAAGGATGTCCAAAAACTCACTAAGGAAAATTATTCCTGAAAAATTAGAATGGAGTAAATGGAAGCTAATGACTCTATGAGAAATTAAGAAATTATAAAACAGAATGAAAAAATAGAAATTTCTCATTGTAAAAACAACTGACCTCCAGATCCAGGAGAGATCATTCTAAAATTATTGGACTACCTGAAGGCCATGATCAAAAAAAGAGCCTAGACATCAACTTTCAATAAATTTTCAAGGAAAACTGCCCTGATATTCTTGAACCAGATGGTAAAATAGAAATTGAGTTAATTCACCAATCACCTCCTGAAAGAATTTCCATAATAAGGCCCCCAAACAGAAATATTATAGTCAAATTCCAGAGTTCCCTAGTCAAGAAGAAAATATTGCAAGCAGCCAAAATGAAACAATTCAAGCATTGTGGAACCACAATCAGGATAACGCAAGATTTAGCAACTTCTACTTTAAGGGATCAGAGGGCTTGGAATATGATATTTTGGAAGTCAAAGGAGATAAGATTAAAACCAAGAATCAACTACCCAGCAAAACTGAGTGTAATCAATGAAAGGTGAAAAAATTATATTCAATAACATAGGGGAATTTAATGCATTCTTTTTTTTTTTTTGCTTTTTGGAGGGCAATTGGGGTTAAGTGACTTGCCCAAGGTCACACAGCTAGTTTTTTGCATTGTGTCTGAGGTCGGATTTGAACTCAGGTCCTCCTGACTCCAGGGCCAGTGCTCTATTCACTGTGCCAACTAGCCACCAACAATTTAATGCATTCTTGAGTAAAAAAATAAGAATTAAATAGAAAATTTGACTTTCAAATACAATACTCAAGAGATGCATAAAAAGGTAAACAGGAAAGAGAAATCATAAAGGACTTATTAAAGTTGAACTGTTTATATTCCAACATGGAAAAATGATATTTATAACTCATAAGACTTTTCTCATCATTAGGGTAGTTGGAGGGAGTCAGAGTGAATTGAATATGAAGGAATGATATCTAAAAATTAAAATTAAGGGGTGAGAGGGGAATGTACTGGAAGAAGGAGAAAGGAAGAGGTAGAATTGAGTAAATTATCTCATATAAAAGAGTCAAGAAAAAGCTTTTACAGTGGAGGGGAAGAGGGAGAAGGTGAGAGGAAATGAGTAAACTGTACTCTCATCAGAATTGGCTTAAGGTGGGAATAACGTACACATCTAATTGGGTATGGAAACTATCTTACCCTACAGGAGAGTATGGGGAAAGGGGATAAGAGGGGAGGTAATAGAAGGGAGGGCAGATTGGGGGAGGAGGCAATCAGAAGCAAACTGTCCCAAATTTAAGAGGTTTTGTGCAGCTGTTTTCAGAGATACCTCTAGGGACCTGTAAATTTTTAATTCTTCCAACTCTTCACCACTTTGGAAGAGTGATAGGATGAAAGGAAACAATATGACAATTGTGTAAGTATTTTGTAAGACTACATGTGTATAACCTATATTGAATTGCCTGCCTTCTCAATGAGGGTAGGCAGGGCATATACCCCAACAAGGTCAAGGACAGACAGAAAAGTCTCATACACACTGTAAAGTCAACCATGAGCAGCTCTCCTGAGGACTGCTCCTGTGAATAACTTTAAGGATCTCATCTCATAGTATAGTGAACTCTCTATTTATTCAGCAATAAACTAAAGCAAAACATTCGAGAAACTAAAGCACAATATTCACAACAATAAAATAACTTATTATTAAGGTGTCCACATAGTCTTAAACAAAACATATCATTTAGCAAGTCATAATCTCCTCAGTCAATATAAAGTACCCATCTAAAATCTTCTTTCATCTTGACTTGAGCCTGGCTTCCAGTCATCCTTAAGAGGTAGTGGAAAGAACAAAGTCCATCCACCCCTAGGTCATAGTAAGTTCACTAATGAGTACCTAAGTAAAGTTCTCTTTCATCTTGACTCAAGGCTGTCTTCCAAACCCCATGGGTCCTTTTCCATGCCCCCTATTCTTGCCTAGATTCACCCAACTGTTGCCTGGATTCATAGGTAGGCAGCTCTTCTCCCTGTTCCATATCAAAGCTCATGGGACTGCTCTACCCCCAACTCTTCACAGTTTCTGTTTCTAGGAAAACAAAGCTCAACAGGGCTACAACAATATTTACATACATTGCTGGGACTATCATCTCAATTCACTTTCTGTCTGAGAAATCAACACAAATCAACAGACAATGCTTCTGTCTGACAAAGTGACACAATTCAACAGACAGAATTCTTTTGTCTGAGAAAATAACACAATTCGACAGAATACTTCCATCTGACAAAGTAACACAAATCAACAGACAGTATTCAATAGAGTGTTTCTGTCTGACAAAGTAATACCAACACAGAACAACAGATAGAGTGCCAACATCACAAACATTCTCTCTCTTAGTTCTGGTTGGTCCCAGTTCACTCCAGCATTTAACTGCTCTTCTCTTTCCTGTTCCACCCTTCCTGTTCTGCTCTTTTGGCAAATTCTTCCCACCGTGGGCTCCCTGTGATAACGTTAGGCCTATTAAGGGCAAAACACTGTATACTATTTTCAACAAAGACTTGACACAATCAAAAGCAAAGCTCAAAGGCACACGAATAGCTGAAAACAAGAAAATACTACTTTTTTTTTTTACCATTACACATACCCAAATATGCATAACAGCACTTTTGTGGCAGCAAGGAACTAGAAACAAAATAAAAGTCCATCAATTGGAGAATGACTAAACAAAATGTGATAAGTGAATATAATGGAATGTTGCTATAGTAATGAACAAATATTAAGAATTCAGAGAAACATGGGAAGACCAAGCAGAGGCTGGACAATTATCTGTTGGGCATATTATAGTGGATATTCCATTTATGCATGTATGGGTTGTTGAAGTTCCTTCTAAACTCTTAAATCTATGATTCTATGACGCAAAAAGAAGCAAGAAGAACCACACACAAACACACACACACACACACACACACCAATAGAAATAGAAAGAAAAAATCTGAATTGAACACTGAAATTATGATGATAAAGTTGTTTCAGGAGAAGAATTGTGGAAATTCACTGTCTTCCCTTCTTTGCAGAAGTGGCAGGCTATAGATGTGGAATATTATATATAGTATGACACACAATTGAGATACTAGTTGGTTTTGCTGACTGCTCTTTTTCTTTTTAAAAAGTTTTTCGTTTCAAGATTACTCAGTGGGGAAGGGAAGGATATATTCAGAAGAGATTAGTTACAAACAAAAGATTTAAATCAAATATATATTCTAAAAAGTCTGGTTTCATATCCTACCCTGCTGCTTGCTAACTGTGTGACCTTGAGAAAGTTACTTTAATTTTTCGTTCTAATTTCCTCTTCTGTAAGAGGTAAAGGGTTTCACTAAATCATTCTTAGCCTTTTTTGTGTGTGTCATGCATCCCTTTGGCAGTATGGAAGCTTATAGACCCCTTCTTAGAGTCATGTCTTTTTTCCTTTCCTTCATTCCTTTCTTTTTCTTTCCTTCTTTGAAACTGGGTCCCCCTATCAGGCTAGAAATGCAGACATTCTTCTCATTTCTTATCAACAGGGATATTTCTGCTTAGCTTATTTCTGACTTGGGCTGGTTTACCCTCCTCCATAGGCAACCCCGTGGTCCTCTGGCCCTTGGGACTCATAATATTGGTTCTGAACATAATAAGGATACCTGATTGGCTTTTGTTCCACTGCAAATCAGAACTCTCAAATTCAACTGATCCACCAGGCCCAGCCTCCCCAAGTAGTGGGGATAACAGGTGTTCAACACCACATTGACCAAAAATAGTATTTTTCACTTTATAAAATAAAATGTATAGAATTACAAAGGGATTCAATTATATTGAAATACAGTTATAGAAATATTTAAAAAACAAGTTCTTGGGCCCTAGTTTAGGAATATTTGAAGATCTGAAGATTATTTCTGTAGTCTGTAGTTCTGTAGTCCCTTCCAGGTCTGAATCTAAGACCCAATGATTATCACTAAAAATAGAAATTGGCAAGGGGAGAAGGATATAGAAGTGTCTTCTTTGGGGCAGTTAAGTGGCACAGAGGATAGAGCACCAGGCTTGGAGTCAGGAAGACTTGAGCTCAATCTGATCTCAGACATTTACTAGCTCTATGACCCTGGGCAAATCACTTAACTCTGTTTACCTCATCCATAAAATGAGCTGGAGAAGGAAATGCTAAAACCACTCCAGTATTTTATTTTTTGCTTTTTGGAGCGGGGAGAGCAGGGCAATTGACTTGCCCAAGGTCACAGGGCTAGTAAGTGTTAAGTGTCTGAGGCTGGATTTGAACTCAAGTCCTCCTGACTTCCTGGCTGGTGCTCTACTCACTGTGCCACCTAGCTGCCCCCACTCCAGTGTTTTTAACAAGAAAATTCCAACTGGAGTTATGGAAAGTAGATTATGACTGAAAGAACTGAACAAGAGTAACAAAAATATGAAAAGACAGCCTTACCTGCCTGTGACTGATTTAATGGAATTCCATAAAAAGACAAGATGAAAGAATTATCTTGTATAAAGGTCTCTTCTGGTGTGAGACAGTGCAGTGTAACTGGAGTCAGAGAACCTTGGAGTTATAGTACCTGTGTTTGAATCACAGCTCTTATATTTGCTACTGGTGCGACTTTAGATAAACTATCTTTACCTCAATTTCCCCATATGCAATTTGGAGGTAGTGTGACTACAGTATCTCTAAGGGTTTCTAAGCTCTGAAATCCATTTTACATTCATCCCATAAAATATACGGTAATAAATAATAATTATTAGAAAATTGAATTCAACTCTGATTATCCGTGGAAATGACATAGGTCTTCTTGCTTTAGTAGTGAGGACCAAACTCTGAGGCTAAGTCTTAATGGTAGAGAACTTTTGTTTTCTCCCAAGGTCTGCTTTACCAAGAATGGTCACTAGAGGGCAGACACCCCAAAGAAAGCTGAATGAGCCTCTTTCAACACCTTCAGCCCAGGAATCTGCATGTCCCACCCTGAAATTTGCCATTGAAAACACACTCTTGCTTTCTTTCCCAAACTAAAGGCAACATGGGGGAGAAGAGAGTGATGGGTTTAATTGAAGGGGCCTCAAAAGTAATTTAGTCCAATCCCCCAGCCAACCCAAGAATTTATTCAATTTCCCCAAAAGTGGTCATATAACTTCTGTTGAATACTTCCCAATGGGACATTTCTTTCTGTTGTTGGGTAGATCTAATTATTAGAAAGTTATTTTTTAACCTTATATTTATCTTATTTCTTTTTCATTACATTTTGAGTTTCAAATTCTCTCCCTGTCTCTCCCAACCATACATTAGAGATCATTTGCTACAGCTATATATGTGGAACCATACAATACATCCTTCCATATATCAGTTCTTTTTCTGGTCTTTCAAAAGTCCTTCATAGTTGATTTGAATATGCATATTATTTAAAATAGCTTAGTCAATCACAGTTACTTTTGGAGCAATATTGCAGTCACAGTATACAATATTCTCTTGGTTCTGCTGATTTCATTCTGTGAGTTATTTCTCATTACAGCTCAAATATCCCTCCCTCTTTTCTAACCATTGACCTTAGTTTTGTCCTTTGGCGATAAAACAGAACAAGTCTAATCATTTCTCCATATGAAGACTCTTCTAAGTGTTTGAAAATAAGCATTATATTTTTCCCCTGAGTCTTCTGTTCTCCAAAGAAGTTGTTCTTCCTTCAGCCTTCTCATCCCACTATCCTGGTCACCCTTCTAGTGACATGTCCCAGTTTGTCAATGTCTCTTTTAAAATATGGTACCCAAAGGTGAATAAAATAGAAAGAGATAGTGGAGCCATAACCTCCCCTGTTTTGAACCCTATGTTTTCATTAATGCACCAGCAAGCAGCTTTACCTCTTTCTTTTTTTCTTTTCTTTTTTTTTGCTTTTTGGAGGGCAATTGGGGTTAAGTGACTTACCCAATGTCACACTGCTAGTTTTTGCTAGTTTTTTTAAGTGTCTGAGGCGGGATCCAAATTCAGGTCCTCCAGACTCCATGGCCAGCTATTCACTGTGCCACCTAGCCACCTCACTTTTTAAAATTTTTATTTCTTTGCTTTTTGGAGGGCAATTGGAATTAAGTGCAGCTTACCTTTTTTCTGCTGCCTTTTGTAAGGATGGGAGAATCCACTGATTGACTGAGCAGTGATAGAGAAAGGAGACTGAGATACCTGACATCTGGGAACAGAATCATCAGGCTGATGCCACCAGTTCTACCCATCTCCTTGAAGACTGAGGGAAATTTGAAGAAAAGTTCCTGTCTATCAAGAAATATTATAATATATTGTGCTTTTTCTTTATACAAATGTTTCTGGTGACCTGAATGCTGCCTCACAAAGGGACCAGATATTAACTAGAAATAGATTTAAATAAAGTTAAACCAAACTTTTTCTTAAATGCTAGGAATTTTCCTAACTGTAGGTTTGGAGTGATTGTCATTTCATTATTAACTTTTTTTTTGTCTAACAAGCCCCCAAAAAGCAGGAGTTGGGGGAACCATGCAGATCTAAGTGGTCACAGACTTAATATGAGCTAATTATTGAAACAAGCTGCTGCACAAGTCATACTACATACTGAGTTTTCCTTCCACTAAAACCACTGCATCTTTTTAAAAAATATATGAACTGTTTTCTTCCTACATCTCCACCATACTTTAGAGTTTGTTATTTGAATCTAAGATGAATGTTTTCTATGTGTTCATTCTCCTGTTTAATTTTTATTTATACTTTTTAAAATAATAGAATCATTTCTTAATATTCACCCACTGAATCCTCTTTTGTAACAAAGAAAAAACTGAAGAAAATTCAACCAGCAAAGAAACTGACAGTACGCACAATTTTCTGCCCCATAGTGCACAATCTCTCTGTGGAGAAGAGGGAGATATGTTTCCTCCTCCAACCCATTGAAATATTTTTGGATCTTGACTCCATTTCCTATCATGTTAACTATTCCTTCGAACGTCCTAACAATTGAAAGCATGATAAGTATGATTTCCTCTAAGATAATGATTAAAAATATTGAACAAGACTCAAAAAAAGTGCCTTGTGTCATTCCACTAGAGACATCTTTCAGGGTTAATGTGGATACAATTAATCCACAATCTTTGGATCCAGTTGTTTAAGCATTTGAAACCCCTTCTAACTGTATTATTAACCAGCCTTCACCTCTCCATCTTTCCACCCAGATATTGTGAAAGGCAGTCAAGTGCCATGCTGAAATCCAAATATACTGTGTTTGATATTTCCTTGATTACTTTTAGCGGACTTTTGGGAGATGTCTAGAGTCCCTCCCCAATCATATTTTTTACTATATTAGTTTTTCTTATAACTATTTTAATTATAGCCATAAAAGCTCCATTTGCCTAGACCTAAATCTCATTTTACTGAGAGAAAAACTGAAGCACAAATACTGTTCAAAAACCCAGGAGGAGATAGTCACTACTTGTTTTTCAATAGTTCAGAGTAAGTGGAAAGGAGAGGACAGAGCTGATTTGGATGGGATAAGGAGTGATGAGTCAGTAACGCATTCCCACCCCTCCCCCCTTCAAAAAGGTGGACATAAGGGATTTGTTGTGACCATTATCTTGATTTCTGGAGCTTCCTCATAACACACGAGGGAATGGGCAGTGGATTGCCTCAGAAATATTGAGGGCTAGAAGTGGAGATCAGAAGACGTGGACAGACTCTAAGAGGCAGAGTAGGAGTTGTAGTACTGGGTATAAACGCAATTAAGGTCTCCAGGGTTTGGGCGACAAAGAGGCTAGCTACTCTCTTTTCTCTTCCTTTCCTTCCTTTTCTCCTACGCAGACACTCTCAGCGCAGACCCCTGAAGAATACATAGGGGACTAGAACACTGGGGTGGAGTGGGGTGGGAGGAGAGTGGTGAGAAGGAAGAAAGAGGTCTTTCCAGCTAGTTAATCTCTAACGAGGCGGCCCAACTTCCGGGTTTATAAGCCTGGACTCTAGAGCCCTCACTACCCAGCGCTGCTCCACCTCCAGCCCCTGAGGATAGTGCCTCTCCCTCCCCCTCCGGCCAACGACTAGGGCACCGCCTCTAGAAGGAGCCTGGGGGTGGGGAAGGAAGGAAGGAAGGAAAGGCAGAGGAGGGAAGGGAAAGGAGAGCAGTGGAATAAGCAAAGGAAAGAAGTGGGAACGTTTTCAGAGGACTGATGGCATGCTACCCACATCCTGACAGAGAAGTAAAAGGTGCAGACGGGTGCAGAATGAGACGTATACACTTTTAGACCTGGACAATGAGGGAGATTTACTTTGCTTGACTATACATATTTGTTACAAGGGTATTGTTTTTCTTTTCTTTTTCAATTGGTGGGGGAAGATGTAAAGGGGAGAAAAGAAATAATTGCTAATCTAAAAAATAAAACTTTTCTTTAAAGAAATGGGAAAAGAAAAAAAAAGAAATGGGAAAAGAAGGGAGAGAACATGATGTTTAACGCCCCCTCCTGGTTAAAGGTTGACATCGCATATAAAACAATTTTTTAAATATAGCTTTTTCCAAGGACTGCTAAGCGCACTGCCAACATGATGTCACTAACCCGTCCTTAGATTGCAAGAGGCCCAGGGATAGAGTCTGACATGCATCCCCAGAAGTCCAGGGTCCCCAGTCGAGAGCAACATTTTGAAACTTCCGCAGCCAACAAACCAAATTCTCTGTCATTTTTTCATTGTCATCTCTTACCCCGAGACCTTCCTTCATTATTTACAAATATTACTAGCTGCTCAGAACCGGAGAAAGCATCCCCTTCCCCATCCTTGGCGGAAGTCGGGAGAGACCTAGAACAGGCAGGGTGCCATCCCTGAAGCATCCAGCAAGGGTCAGTGTCTAGCTGCAGCTGAGAAGTTCGAGCGGTATGGCTTTGAGCTGAATTGTGAATGCTGCCTGTAAGGATGTGGGAATGTTAGAGTATGTTAATATAGACGGGTGTTATTTGTGAAAATGGTGTATCTATGTTCACTTTTATCTGTGTCATTATCCATTTCAAATAAATAGCATTAAATAAATAGCTTTAGTCCATTTGACATAAAAAGTTTGCAAAGCGCTTTAAATACATAATTTTAAAATATATATATTTAATTTTTCCCCCAACTACATGTTTTTTTTCTTTTTTCTTTTTTTTGTAAGCAATTGGGGTTAAGTAACTTGCTCAAGGTTACACGGCTAGTCATTGTTTATGTGTGGGTGCTCATTTTCTGAGGCCGGATTCGATCTCGGCTCACCCCAACTCCGAGGCCGGCGCTCTTACTCACTGCGCCACCTAGCCGCCCCCCCCCCCCCACTACATGTTAAGAACAATTTTTAAACATTTGTTTTATACGTTTTGACTTCCAAATTCTAACACGGTCCCTCCCTGAGACGGTAAGCAATCAAATATAGTTTATGTGCAGTCACGTAAGACATTTCCATGTGAGTCATTTCGTACAAGAAGTCTCTAATAAAAGAAAAAGAATGAAAGAAAAAAAGTAAGAATCGTATGTATCTGTCTGTATTAAATATCATTTCTTTCTCTGGAGGCCGATACTATGTTTCGTCATTAGTCTTTTGGATCATCGTATCACTGAGAATAGCTAAATCATTCCGTTTTTCATCATACAATATTGCTATCACTGTATACAACCATTCTCCTGGTTCTCATTTCACTTTGCATTAGTTTATGTAAGTCTTTCTAGATTTTTCTGAAATCATCCAGCTTGGCATTTCGTATAGCACAATAATATATTTATGCAATAATGTACATACATTATTGCAATTTGAGGCTCACACTAACTCTGTGAAATAGGTATTACTGTAATTATTTTCCCAGTTTTACGGATGAGGAAAGTAGGACTAAAATGATTTGCCAATGATAATAAAACTAAGGGCCAGAGGTAGAATCTAATTTAAATTAGATGGAAGGTGAAATTAAAATCCTGATCTCTTCTAAGTCCAAAGGTTTTCCAGTATACTATGCTGCCCTACAAATCAGTTCAATTCAATCCTATAAGTATTTGTTTCTCAAAAGTTTTATTGGTTCCCCCCATAATCTTTGGGATGGAAGGTTTCTTTCTCTTTCAAAATCAATGTTATGTATTTTTTTGTGTTTTGTATATTACATACTATACTACTAGTAGTAGGAGTGGGTACCCACAGGATATATAGGATCCCTGGAACCCAAAGTAGCAGCAATCTTCTCTGACCCTAATCTGAGTGTGAGTACCAAGCTGGAGGGAATTATCAAAAAGGTATGATAGAATTGGATTTTCTTTCCCACTTCTTTTTAAACAAATGCTTTATTAACTTCTGTTTTACATCATTCATTTCCAGAGATTTTGAGTTACAATCATTTTCCCCCCATTATTCCCTTACCCAACCTCCCAGAATAGCAGTCCCACAAGATATTGCTTCCTCCAATCTGCTCTCTCCCATACCTTCTCCCATACCCCCTTCGACTTTTCCGTTAGAGGAAGGTGAATCTTTGTGTCCCAATGTCGGCACATCTTATCTCCCAATTACAAGCAAAAGAGTATTAATAATAGTATTTATATATATTTGAAACATTTAATGTTAAGACCTCGAATTTCAGATCCATTTCCTTCCTCCTTGTCACCCATTCCCTCTGGGGAGATAAGTAATTCAGTATATGTTGTACATGTCTAGCTATGCAAAACATTATCATAGTAGATATATTGTACAAGGCTGCTTATAATTCCCTCCCACCCATCCGACCCCCCACCTGGTCCATTCCCTGCATGTTCCTGTCCCTCTTCTATAGTGGGTACTTCCGACCTCCCCTCCCCCCAAGGATACCCTCCCATCCATCATCCCTCCTCTCATCCCCCTTCCCCCTATTCTGCTGCAGGTTGAGATATCCCATTTAGTATGTATGTCATTCTCTCCCTGAACCAAATTCAATGAGAATGTGGTTTTGCCTTTTTTGCCTTCCTATTCTCCCCCCTCCCTTGCAACCACTTCCCCTTGCTTCTTCTACATGAGATAGTTTACCCTACCCTGTCTCTCCCCATCTCCTCTTGCCACTTTCCTCTCTCACCTCATAATTTCATCCCTTGAGTATTCTCCCTTCCCAACAAATTCAACCTATGCCTCTATCCATATATAACTGTAACCATATACACACACATTCACATATGTATTCATATGACCACACACCCTTCTTCCATTATTTTCATAGTGAGAAAGATATCATCAGTCACAGTTATTGCTTTTCCATATAGGAATGTAAATAGTTCAACTTTGATAAGTTCCTTTTGATTTCTTTTCCCTGATTACCTTCTCAGGCATCTCTTGCTTCTTGTGTCTGGATGTCAAATTTTCTATTCAATTCTGGTTTTTTCCTCAAGAATGCTTGAAAGTCCTCATTCCACTGAATGACCATATTTTCCCCTGAAACAAAATACTCAGTTTTGCTGGGTAGGTGACCCTTGGGTTCATTCCCAGTTCTTTTGCCCTCTGGAATATCATATTCCATGCCCTTCGATCCCTCAGTGTAGAAGCTGCCAGGTCCTGGGCTATTCTGATTGTGTTTCCACAATATTGAAATTGTTTCTTCCTGGCTGCTTGTAGTATTTTCTCCTTGATCTGGGGATTCTGGAACCTGGCTATAATATTCCTGGGAGTTTTCTTTTTGGGATCTTTTTCAGGAGGTGATCTGTGGATTCTTTCAACCTCTATTTTGCCCTCTGGATCTAAAACATCAGGGCAATTTTCCTTGAGAATTTCTTGAAGGGTGATTTCTAGGTTCTTTCTTTGATCATGGCTTTCAGGTAGTCCAATAATTTTTAAATTGCCTCTCCTGGATCTATTTTCCAGGTCAGTGGTTTTTCCCATGAGATATTTCACATTGCCTTCTAATCTTTCATTTGTTTGGATCTGCTTAACAGCATCTTGATTTCTCATAAAGTCATTAGCTTCCATTTGCTCCAGTCTAACTCTGAAGGAATGAATCTCCTCAGTGAACTTTTGAGATTCTTTTTCCATCTGGCAAATCTGACTTTTTAAGGCATTCTTCTCCTCATTGCCCTTTTGGGCCTCCTTTGCCATTTGAGTTAGTCTATTTTTTAAGGTGTTGTTTTCCTCAGTCAGGCTGTTGACCCTCATTTCATACTTTTCCTGCATCCTTCTCATTTCTCTTTCTAATTTTTCCTCCACTTCTCTTATTTGATTTTTAAAGTCCTTCTTAAGGTCCTCTATGGCCTGCAACCCACTCATGTTTTCCCCTGGGGCTTTTGGAGCAGGACTTCTGACCTCACAGTCCTTTTCCTGCTCTATGCCCCCAAAATAGGAGTCTAGGGTTGCATTTTTCTGTTTCCTTTGCCTTGGCATGTTGCCACTTAATTACTTGACTTTTGGGCTTGTTGCCACACTATGGCTTTAAGGCCAGATAGAGGAATTTTCGTCCCGAACGTGTGGGGGCAACTTCCGTTTCTGGCAAGCTGTAAACCCACCCACGACTTCCACCCTAGATCAGAATCCAGATCCAGGGAGGTTAAAGCAAGAGCGATTACCCCCCAAGACTGATCGCTGGATCTCCCTACAAATTTGCAGGCTGGGAGCGGGATCTGCCTCTGAAAACTACAAAATGGCGTTTGTCCTCAGCGGCTTCTAGCCCCCAGGGGAGGGAGCCGACGCATTCCCTAATACCAGTCCCAAAGTCCATAGGACACTAACCTCTTACTTTGTCCCAGGCAAGTCTATGTTGATAGTTCTGGAATCGCCACAGCTCCTGGTGTTCTGGGGTTCCTCCAGCTGGCTGCTGGCCCTGCCGCCCTGGGGCTAAAACCTCGGCTCATGCGGACCTGGGCTCGGCTTGGCTCAGCTCCTGCGCTCTGCGCGCTGCACGCTGCCAGGTCCCAGACCACTGCGCTGGTCCTTCCTGCAGGGCTGCTGGGCTGTCCTCAGCGGGAGTTTAGCTTCTCTGTGTCGTTCTGTGGGTGCTGGGGCTCCAGAAGTTGTTCAGAGTCCCCGTTTACATCGTTTGGGGGGAATGTGGGGGCAGAGTGGCTTGGATGAGCTGTTTCTACTCCGCCATCTTGGCTCCCCCCCCCCCATCCTAATTATTAATGGGTTGTTAATACAATAGGAAATAATTTCTCTCATCACTAAATTTTCTTTTACTAAATTATTCTCTTCTCTAGGCTAAATATCTCCACTTCCTTACATAAGAAGAGTTGCATCCCTTGGAGCATGTGCAGAAGTACCCTGCCTACTTCTAGCCCACCTTGTGTGCTGGCTTAGTAGTAAAAGATTATGACACTTTGGGGTGTTGAAACAGGACCTTTACTGGTCTCTTATCCTTGTGATGGCAGCAGAGGAGGGGCTGCATCAGCTTAACATGGATAGGCAACATCTGGCTAGGTCTTTTCCTTTCTGTTTCTGGAATGTAGGAGAAGTAGTTATGTCTCAGTGGGCTGGTCCTTTTTCCAATGTGGCAGAATTGGACTGCATGAACCTGACTGCAAAAGTATTCAAGGGAGGCTAAACTTGTGCTACTGGCCTCTGTCTACCAATCCTGTTCAATTTCTTTTCCTGGTTGTAGGTGACTGAACATTGATTCTAACATGTATGTATCTAATTCAGCCTTGTAAGATGGAGAGATCTGGGGATCCTGCCTGGAATATCAGTTTGTGGGAGAGGAGCAATCTTTGTATCCATTAAATCACTTCTGGGAGAGAAAAAAAATGACCACTAGAAAGATAAATCCAGCTCCTGGTGTGACTTCCCAAAGACATAGACCTGAAGGGAATTGTTTGGAGAGTGTAGAACTGAGGTGAAAAAAGAAATGTTGGTGTAGCTGTCTCACAAACTTTTTCATGTCTTGATGGTTTTAAGTTTTAACCTTCCAGAAGAATATAGGAATAGTTTTCATTCTTGGTTAGTGAATATTTGTGGGTCTTTGTGGTTAAAATTTCTTGTGTGTGGAGGAAATAAATAGTTGTTTAATAACCTATTTTACATGGTACAATGAGAACCTTTCTTTTGTTTTAGCCTCAGAAAGCTCCCTTAGGAGGATTGTTTTTTATTTTTAATTTTAGTTTTTAACATTCACTTTTATAAGATTTTGAGTGTCAATTTTTTTTCTCCCTCCCTCCACTCTTCCCTCCCCAAGATGGCAAGCAATCTGATATAGGTTACACATGTACCATTGTATTAAGCATATTTCCACAATTGTCATGTTATGAAAGAAGAATCAGAACAAAAGGGGAAAATCACAAGAAAGAGAAAACAACAACAAAAAGAAAAAAATAGTATGCTTCTATCTGCATTCAGACTCAATAGCTCTTCCTCTGGATGTGGATAGCATTTTCCATCATAAGTCCTTTGGAATTGTCTTAGATCCTTGTATTGCTGAGAACAGTTAAGTCCATCAAAGTGGGTCATCAAACAGTGTTGCTCTTATTATGTACAATGTTATCCTGGTTCTGCTTACTTCACTCAGCATGAGTTCATACAAGTCTTCCCAGGTTTTCTGAAGTTCATCTTCTTATCATTTCTTGTGGAACAATAGTATTCCATTATATTAATATGCCACAACTTGGTCGCCATTCCCCAATTGATAGGCATCCCCTCAATTTCCAATCCTTTGCCACCACAAAAAGAGCTGCTATAAATATTTTTGTACATGTGGGTCCTTCTCCCTTTTTTATGACCTCTTTGGGATATAGACCTAGTAGTGGTGTTGCTGGATCAAAGGATATGTGGTTTTATAGTTCTTTGGTCATAGTTCCAAATTCCTCTCCAGAATGGTTAGATCAGTTCACAACTGTCCCAACAATGCATTAGTGTTCCAATTTTACCACATCTTCCCCAACATTTATCATTTTCCTCTTTTATCATATTAGCCAGTTGGATAGGTATGATGTGGTACCTCAGAGTTGTTTTAATCTGAATTTCAGTGAGAACCTTTCCATTCCCTCTGTTGAGGGAAGACCCCAAACATGAACCAAAACTGCACTTTAAGTAATTTTTCCTGGGTCTCTGACATAAAGAACCAAAGAGTATGAGAAAAGGAGCCTAAACCTTTTCATTAGATATCAAATCTAATCTAGTTAGGTCCTCTAACACTAAACCTGGTCACCACATGTGTGAGTTCAATGTAGTTAACTCCCATTTACACTATTGTATATCTTTTATTTCCATAGTTGTTTGCATGCTGTTTCCCCCATTTGAATGTAAATTCCTTGAGGGGAAGAAACTGTTTTTGTCTTTCTTTGTATCCCTACCACTTAGCAATAGTGTCTGGCACAAAAGAATAAATACTTGTTCACTGACTGAATGACTTAGCAGAAGATGGAGAAAGCATAGCAGGCCCAGACCTTGAGCCCTGATGGGGTTCTAATTGTTGGATTTCTTTTTTCTTTTCTTTTTCTTTTTTTTCTTTTTTTTTTTTTTTTGCTTTTTGGAGGGGCAATTGGGGTTAAGTGACTTGCCCAAACTCACATGGCTAGTTAAGTGTTAAGTGTCTGAGGCCAAATTTGAACTCAAGTCCTCCTGACTCTAGGGCTCTATTTCGCTGGGCCACCTAGCTGCCCCTTGGATTTCTTTTTTGTTTGTTTTGTCTTTTTGGAGGAGGGAAGGCAGGACAATTGGGGTTAAGTGACTTACCCAAGGTCACACAGCTAGGAAGTGTTAAGTGTCTGAGACCAGATTTAAACTCAGGTCCTCTTGGCTCCAAGGCCGGTGCTCTATTCACTGCTGCCCCTAATTGTTGGATTTCTGTGTCATAAACTCATCAGCCTGGCTGCCTTCCTCAGGAAACATTCAAGTTCCTTTGTCAAATGTCCTTCTGAATAGAACCGCTGCTCTTGCCATACCTTCTCTTCATAACACATCACCTTAAGATTCTTGAGTGATTTTATTGAATGATAACAACCCAGGATGATGGTCATTTGGGAAATAAAGGAATGGCAAAGCATTTCTGATCATTGAAATGCCTCTCCCTCTCACTAGGAAGTGTCAAGATTGCCCCAGGCATTCAATCACAACAGACAGGAAGTCTCAGATAGGAGAAAAGGCAATGGAAATCTAGACTCTACTACTGCCCAGTCTTTTGCCCTTCAGACTTTCAATCTGGTCACAGGTATTGGACAGTTATGGCAGTCATTCTGATCTGCAGTAGACAGCCCTCACTCAATCTGCTGGCCAGAGAAGTTGCCTGAAGCCAGCACTGTGGACTTGATCCAGAAAGAGTCTAAGACCAGAAAATCAAGCAAATGGTGGATACTGTCAGCTACTGTGACTCCTGACAGGCAAGTGAAAAGGCCTTCTGTATTCCCCTTGTTTTCCAATCACTATTAAGTGGATGGTGGGGGTGTTCCAAGACATGGAACCCCTCCCTTGGATCTTTCCCTTTCTTGCTGGAGTGGGAGAAAAAGAGGAAGACTTCAGGACTGTCTCTAGCACTCCAGAAAGAAAAGCTGAGATGGCAACCAGGAGGTTTGGGAATATGGTTGGAAGAGGAGCATTTCATGTTGAAATGATATTTTTATATTTTTTCTGTAATAAAATATAAATTATATAGCCATAGTTTATTGACTGCCTGTATTCTGCATATCTGGGAAGAGGGGTCATTGAAAGTGAGAGATAAAGCCCAGTAAGGTAGTGGTGGAGCCACAGATTTTTCTATTTTTACAAACAATTATGAGGCATATTTCATCATCTTCTAGTCTAAATTCAGAAGTTGGAGAGTGGACTTTAATTTGCCCTAGCACCTGACTGTGTGAGAGGCTATGCATACCAGAGAGACTGATTAAACTATTTATTTGACCAGTGATTTCACTAGAGTACCACCCAGCAGACAGCTTTAATTGGTATCTTGAATAAGGCTAATGATGGAATTGTGTTTTCAGAAGTGAAGAGAAATCATTGCCATTATAATGAGTGAGTAGATTAATTCTGGCTATAATTTTTTTCTCACAGCTAAAAACACTATAAATAACTATTTGTCTTTTCTTATTTATTTCATTGCTAAAATTGTATATTCGGTGTTGTTAATGATTATTTAATCCTAACATATTAAGGGATTTTACATAGAGAGAAATAATAGTAATTAGTATTAGGAAAGAAGAAATTTATTGAATGTATGAATGAAAAGCATTTATTCAGTGCTTGTTATGTACCAGATGCTGTGTTAAACACTGAAAATACAAATACAAACAAGCAAAATAGTCCTTGCCAAGAACTTATATTCTAATGGAGAAGTAGAGGAGCAATAGCTGGATAGGGGCAGTGTGTGTGGCAGACAGTACACATGGCAATATAGGTTGGAATGGACCAGAAAGTGGCATGCTTCACCCAAGACTGGGTGCAAAAAGGTGAAAGCTCACCAAAAAGAACCCAGGGACCTCCTAGGGGCAAGATCCAAGTCCTGGCAGGATAAGGCTTGAGGAGGAGGTTAGAGGGTATGGCTTGGAGATGGCCAAGAAATAATATTTAAGGAATGGGGGGGGGGGGGGACTCAGTCTGATTAGTTAATTGATGAGAAAGAGGTGGCAATTATGCTAATTAGTAAGAAAGTATCTAAATGTACTCCTGGCTTCCCTTAAAGCTCAGGATAAGAAAGTTAGGGGCGGCTAGGTGGCCCTGGAGTCAGGAGGACCTGAGTTCAAGTGTGACCTCAGACACTTAACACTTATTAGCCATGTGACCTTGGGCAAGTCACTTAACCTCAATTACCCAGCCTTCCCCCTTCCAAAAAAAAAAAAGGATAAGAAGGTTAAATATGGATATGAATCAAGCAGAAGGCTGAAGGGTTACTTACAAGTGAATGGGGTGAACCCCAGAACCAGCTAGAAATGTTTTAAGCCACAACTTTCTGGGAGAATATAACATTATAGTTATGTTACTCTATTACTACTGCCGCTTTTTCTGTCAGTTTTTTCTTACTCATCTTTTGTGCACAGGAAATAAATAGCTAATCTATATTTGAACCACATTGTTCCATCATTTGGGGGTTTACCCTTGACAACAACCAAAATCTATATCGTAAGTAATTTTCCCCAGACTGGGGGAAGGGCTATTCAGTATGCTTGCCATCTTGGGGTGGGGGGTAGGGGAGAGATGGGGAGAAAATTTGTAACTCAAAATCTTGTGGAAATGAATATTGAAAGCTAAAAATAAATAAATAAATGGGGGGGTGTGCAATTTTCCTTAGGGCATTAGGGAAAGGATTAAAGAGCTAAAGCTAATAAGACAAAAGAGCTAGATCCTTTTTGGGGGAGGTTAGGATCCCTCTGGTTTAGGTTCCTGAGTCTAGATCTGAGAAGACCTCTTAGTGGAATGGGAGAGAGGGGTTGCCCCAACCTTCCTGGTCCCTTGTACCCTCAGACCCCAGGAATGTACTTTGAATGGAATTTCCTCATCTGAAAAATGGAGATGATAAGATCTGTTTGTAGCTCCTACCTTCCTTTATAACAAAGAGGTAAGCAATTATGAGCATGAGTCATTCATAGAGAAGTATGGAAAGATGTATAAGCAAATACTGACAGAAGTAAGTGAAACATGGCAAAAAGTATGCATGATGATTACACTTATAGAAATTAAAATATTACTAAAAATGAAGCTGGATCATTGTAAAGACCAGTCTGGGCCCCAGAGAAGAAATGATGGAGCAGTTCCCTCTTTTTAGCAGAGGTGGGGGACTATGGGCACGGAATGTTGCCCGCACTGCCTGATGGTTTCATTGCATTGACTATCTTTACTTAACTCTTTTTTCTGTGGTAAAGAGGAGTCCTCATTCGATGTTGAAGTAGTGGGATACATTCAGGAGTGTGTCAGTAAGTATTTAACAATCAGCATTTCGGGAGAAAATGTGTACTTGTGACATACTTGTTTTTTAATTGTTTTGTTTTTTGTTTATTTGTTTTTTAGGCAATCAGGGTTAAGTGATATTCCCAGGGTCACACAGCTAGTAGATATCTGAGGCCAGATTTGAACTCAGGTCATCCTGACTCTAGGGCCAGTGCTCTATCCTACACCACCTAACTGCCCCCTATCGTGATACACTTATAAGTTTAATCTATAGTATTAACATTTTCTCTATCCCTTTCTATAAGTGGAGGCAATCAACAAAACAAAGCAAGCCCTGATTTGTAGCATCAGCCAATTTCTGAGGTATAAATGCTCATGGAGAACATTTAACAACCAGCTCTTAACGGTAGGTATGAACTGTCTGTAGCACACCACTGGGTATAATGAAAAATGATGATGATGTAAAACAAGAAGTCACCAATAAAATTTTATTTTTTAAAAAGAAGACTAAAAATTAAGTAGCAAAACCTCCCTGAACAACAGCTTACTCATCTGCAAAATGGAGATAATAATACCTTTAGTGCCTACTTTATAGGGACACTGTGGGGCTCATATGAAATAATATTAATTTTTCAAAAATTTAAAATGACCTTTAATATAAACATTAGTTTTTATTCTCAGTAACATAGGCTACAAGATTGTTATGAAGAAAGGCATCTGGCCAATTAGCATTCATAAATCTACAAGAAGACTTGAGGAGGGGATTTCACTGACAAAGACTGACATCAGAAGTGGGATTTTTCACTGCATAAGCAGGACCCATCTGACCTCAAACTACATTACTGCCCAAAGGTATCCTTCAACCTTTACAGAGATATGGTAGGTGTGAGATATTGGTGTCAGGAAAGCTGCAGCAAGACCAAAAGAGAATTTAAAAGCCTAGAGCAGTATTCTTTTCACCTGGAAGTACCTGTCCTAAACTGACTGCTTTCCACTTACTCTGTCATTACCCTAGCTTCCTTGCTGTCCATCTCCCAGGTCTGTGAATTTCCTCTGTCTGTCCTCCATACCTGGAAGGCTCTTCTTTCTCATCTCTGCCTCCTGGATTCCCTGGTTTCCTTCAAGTTCCAACTAAAATCGAATCTTCTATAGGAAGCCTTTTGCAACCCCTTCCAATTCTAGTGCCTTGCCTCTCTTATTTCCTGTTTATCCTCTATATGTCATTTGTACATATTCATTTGCTTGTTGCCTTCCCATTAGATTATGAGTTCTTGAAGGCAGAGGATGTCTTTTTTCCTTTTTAATTATTTCCAGCACTTAGCACAATGCCTGGCAGATAATAAGTACCTAATAAGTGTTGATTGACTGACTCACCATCAGATCATTGCAATAGTTTATGATGAGATCCCGTCTGTGAAGGAAAGAGTCAAACTAGAAGTGAAATAAAGTCAAGAACTAAGAAGGAAGGACCAACAGCAAATAGAGATGTCAATCTCATTCATCTCCAATCCTTTTAACCATTATATATCTGAAATCCTATGTTTCTTCACTTTTACTACTGAATTCCTAGAAAGAATGATCTACACCCATTGATGTTAAACTCAAATAGAAAAAGACACCACTAAACCATAATAAGGATCCCTGTGGAGGCATATGGATCTTAAAAATAACCTATTAAATTATTTAATTGTATTTTTATTTAAACATTTTGTCAAATGTTTCCCAATTACTTTTATTTATTTAGCAATCAGGATTAAGTGACTTGCCCAGGGTCACGTGGCTAGTAAGTGCCAAGCATCTGAAGCTGGATTTGAACTCAGGTCCTCCTGACTCCAGGGCCAATGCTCTATCCCAATTACATTTTAATCTAGTTCTGGCAGCACTCAGGAGGGTTTCAGGAATGTTTGACCCTTGAGCTCTAACCTCCATCTCTCCGGTTCTTCAATACTCACTTTTAGTTCTCTTGCATTGCAAATTACATATTCTGACCCTATTATAAGCATTTTCTCCAAGGTTACCAAAGGTCTCCTAGTCTATTATCTCTCTTCTAGTTTTACTCTCCCTTTCCAGGCCTCCTTTGTTTCTCTCCCCTTTTCCAACTCTTTCCCCTGAGCTCTGTATTTCTTCCTCCTACCTCATGGTACAATGGAATGAGCATTGTCTCTGGGGTCAGAGGACCAGGTTTCAAGTTCTTCTGATGTTTGCTTTCTCTTTCCTGGTCTTAGGCAAGTTACAACTTCCTTGGGTCTTAGGTTCCTCATCTCATGTCAGATATCTAAGATGCATGCATATGCCACTTACATATAATATGTAATTAAGTAAAAAATATGTAATGTATATTTCATAGAGTATATATGTGCATATACATACACACACACATATATATATATACATACATACTCACTTCGTTGTAGGTTGATAATTTTAATCCCCAAGGTCAAGGTCTCCCACTGCATCCAGGGCCATCTCCAGTCATCCTGATCTATGTCTTGCCACTGTATCCAGATGACTCTGGAGGAGAGAGTGAGGCTGGTGACTTTGCACAGCCCTGCCTCACTTAAATCCAATTCAGTTGCAAGTCATGTTGTCACCTTCCTGATGTCCTGATCCTCTTTGAGAATGAAAGACAAATAACAACACAATATATGTGGGAAGTAGGCCAAGCCAGCATCACCATCAGCCTAGCCAAGAGGAGAGTCAGGAACAATCCAGGATTATTAAGGATGGAATATTTCTCCTCCAGTACCCAAAAAGGGTGTTGGACTAGACATACCTATAAATTATCCCTAAAATATTTCTAATCTAGGGAAATGTGTATTAGCTATTCTTTTTTTTTTTTTAGGGAGAAAGTCAAAGCAATTAAGTGACTTCCCCAAGGTCATACAGCAACTAAGTGTCAAGTGCCTGAGGCTGGATTTGAGCTCAAGTCCTCCTGACTACAAGGGCTGGTGCTCTATTCACTTGTGACACCTGTCGCCCCCATCTTTTCAATAATATCCTTTACAATGCTTAGGATCCCAGGGTCATAACTTTAGACCCTGGAGGGGCCTTAGAGACCAACTAGACCAAATCTCTTTTGTAAAAGGAGCAACTGAATGAGTGAATGAATATTTATTCAGCACTTCCATGCCAGTTGTTGTTCAGTCATTTTTCTTTCTTTTTTTCTTTCTTTCTTTTTTTTTTCTTAGCAATTGGGATTAAGTAACTTGCTCAAGGTTACATGGCTAGTCATTATTTATGTGTGGGTGCTCATTTTCTGAGGCCGGATTTGATCTCGGGTCATCCCAACTCCAAGGCCGGCGCTCTTACTGCGCCGCCTAGCCACCCCTTTTAGGGCAATTGGGGTTAAGTAACTTGCCCAAGGTCACACGGCTAGGTTTTTGTTTGTGTGGGTTAAGTGTCTGAGGCTGGATCCAAACTCAGGTCCTTCTGACTCCAGGGCCGGCGCTCTACTCACTGAGCCACCTAGCTGCCCCATTCAGTCATTTTTCAATCATGTCTGATTCTTCATGACCCCATTTGGGGTTTTCTTGGTAAAGATACTGGAGTGATTTGCCATTTCTTTCTCCAGGTCATTTCACAGATGAGGAAACTGAGGCAAACAGGGTTAAGTGACTTGCCCAGGGTCACACAGCTAGTAAGCATCTGAGTCCAGATTTGAACTCAGGAAGATGAGTCTTTCTGACTCTAGGTCCAGCACTCTATCCACTGTGCCACTTAACTGTTCCCTGTGTTCCAGACTAAATTCTAAATGCTAAATTCTTGGAATAAAAACACACAAGACAGAATTTGCCCTCAATGAGCTGAATTCTATTATAGAAAGATAAAACCTATAAGGAAGTGGGTAGTGAGAAGGGTTTTAGATAGAGAATTCAGAGGGAATGATGATTGGAGTCATAAAGCAATTAATTAAAGTGTTCTTTCAAAAAATGCTAGTGTTGATTTAATTACCATTATCAGAGCTAATACTTTAAAAGTTGGAGAAGGGGTGTTTCCCACACTGTGTCAGGGCAAATGGCCAAGAAGTGTCACGGTGGGCATAAGGCCCAGGAATATGAAGTGAATGCTCATCAAAGATCAGTGTTCCAGGTATGGGACCCTGAGTTCCAGACTGGAGTGGGAAGTTGGAATATAGGAAGCATAACATGTATTTGTCTTGGAAGTTGGATGGTGTTGTTTGTCCTTCGTTTTGAAAAGGACTAATGGCATTATGGAGTGATGTTTCACTGGCACTTAAATTTAAATGAGGCAGAGCTTCAAAAAGTCTTTGGCCTTACTCTGTCTTCCACAGTCATCAAAGTCCAATGGCAGGACCAAAGTCAAGATGATAGGTGATGTCCCAATGGATGACTGGCATCTCTGATGTCTGACCAAGCTCTAAGCACTCCACAGAGCCCACTTCAGCCACCTCCATGGCTGCTAGAACAAACTGTTCTCTTCTGCCCATTCCTCCTGGGGAAATCTTCACATGCTTGTGGTGAGATGGTGTCAGGATGCTGAAATAGAAAGAGCTTAAGTGATCTGCCCAATGTCACACAAGTAGCAAGTAGCAGAACTGGGATTTAAACCTAGATCCTTTCAACTCCCAATTCAATCCTCTTCCCATTGCCTCATGCTGCTCCCCCTACACATTTTTTCATTACTAGCATGCTGCAGAATATTGTCATACACGATGTAGCTCTACTTTGCTTTTGGGGTGACTTGTAACTTGAATTCTTTAAAGACTGGGATGTTATCACTAACAGTAATAGAGCACCACTGGAAGAATAGGGATGGGTACTGGATCTGTCATTTCATTGTTATAGGAAAGTCCTGACTGTGGACACTCTGTCCATCAGTGCAGACTGGTCCCTATCTTCTCTGTAGCTTGGGGTCTTACAGAGTTGCCTAATACCCTGGGAGATAAATTGCCTTGCCCAAGGTAAAAATTGTGTCAGAGGCAGGCCTTAAACCCAGTTCTTCCTAGATGGGAGGCCAGGTTTCTATCTGTTATTGTATAATGCCTCTCCTTGAAAGGCTATATATATATATTTTTTTTTTCACTGAAAGAATATTGATGTTAAAAAATATGGGCCTTTGTTTCAAGAAGCTGAGGTTGGGGAAGCTACGCAATTCCCTAAATGCAATCATTTGATTTCCTCCCATTCAGTTCTGAGCCCAGTACATTGTCTATCCACTGTAACTTTCCAATATATATGTACAGATGTCCCTGACTCAACGGGGTGCCTATTTAACTTTATAGCATAATTTTGGACTCAATTCCCTTCTCCGTAAAATCAGGTGGGTTTTATAGTCCCTCTGATGTCTCAATCCTATGACATAGACTAGACTGTATAAATAATAATCAGCCTCTACTTTGGAGCTGCTTGCCATTGTCTTATAGAACTCCTGAAGAAAAGTCTTCCAACACAAGGCAGAACTAAGTGGAAGCATGAAGGGAGCAATGAGCTCTGCCCTATCATCCCCCCCTTCACCCCCACTGCCAGTCTTGCTAGGGTTGAATTGTCTTCACTCTCTCCTGGACAGAGGAAGATAAATAAGTATTGTTGGCCCCACGTCACCCCGGGGGCCTGTTAAGACATTCCGTGATTTTTATCAGTCTCCACACTGAGATGGGTCTGGAAATGCCAACCTTCTATCTTCCCAATGCCAAAGATTTTCTAGGATGAGGGGGAGAAGGAAGAAGGGATGGAGAGAGAAGAAGGAATGAGGGAGAAGGAAGAGAAAGAAGAAGGTGGGGAGGACTGGAGGGCAGGGGAAGGAGGAAAGTTAGAGGACTAAAAAGAGGGAGAGGAAGAGAGAAAAGAGGATTGAAAGGTAGGAGATGAAGTAGGGGGAGAACAGGAGGAGGGGGAATGAATCAAGGAGGAAAGGAGGGGAGGATAGGAGTGGAAGATAAGAAGGGGGAAAGGAGGGGAAGAAGAAGGGAGATGGGATAGGTGAGGAGGAGAATGGAAAAGAAGAAAGGATTGAGGGGAGAAGGAACATAGATCTAGAACTGTAAGGGGCTTCAGAGGACATATACTCCAAATCCTTCATTTTACAGGAAAGAAATATAAGGTCCAGAGAGTTTGAGTGAATTTACAAGTCAGTAAACATTAGAGGGAGGATTTAGACCGAGTCTTCTTACTCTGGAACCAGTTAACATTCCACTGTACCACAATGCAGAAGGAGGAGGAAAATGATGAGAAGGAGAATTGGGAAATAATGAGGGGAAGGAGAGAGAAAGGAGAGGGGTAAGGGAAGGAAAGTGGAGAAGAAGGGAAAGGAGAGGAGGAAGAAAAGATAAAGAGGAAAAGGAGAAGAAGAAAGAGGGCTAGGAGAAAGGATAAGGAGGAAGGAGAGGAGAAAGAAATAGGGAAAAGAGGATAAAAGAGAAGGGGAAGGGGAAAATAGAAAGGGGAGATAAAGAAGGAAGAACAGCAGGAAGAGAAGGGGAAGAATAAAGTGCAAAGTCCATCATCAGAGAGCTCCACTCATGTTTGCTGGACATGAACCTCAGATATGATTGGATGGCCAATAAAATCCAGCTAATAAAAATGATGAGGTTTTTTTTTTTTTCCTCATCACTTCCAAGGCAACAAGGAGCTAAAATGGATGGGGTTTCATTTGCTGATGGACAAAAAAACATAAGCTCCCCCTGGATATTAGGAGGAAAGTACAGAGGATAAATTTATAGGTTACCTATGATGTAATTGGAGGTCACATCTGCCCAGAGATTTTTCATAGTTCTTCAGAATATTTAGAAACATGACCCTCACACACACACACACACACACACACACACACACACACACACCACTATAAGACATGTTTTGTCAATTATTTAAATATTTCAGATATTTTTCATTTTTCTTCCCTGTGGGTTTTTTTGGGGAGAGGGGAAGCCAAATTATTGAGATAATTGTGACTATGAAAAAGGACACCTGGAGGGAGTCCAAATCCTAGACTGAAAATTAGAAGACAGGCTTTACTTCTAGTTATAGCCATTAGTCAGCTGTGCGACCACAAATAAGTTGTTTACCCTCTCTAGAGTCTCTTTGGGAAAATGAAGAGGTTGAACTAGACCTCTAACCCTTCTTTTTGACAAATATATAATTCTTTGATCCTGAAGGGGCAGTATGGTCTCATGGCCCAAAATGTTTGGCCTAGAGTCAGGAAAATTTGACATGATTATGAGCAAACCTCTTAATCTCTCTGAGCCTTAAGGAAGTTCTCCTGTCCCCTCCTTCCTCTCCTTCTCTCTCCCTTCCTCCCCGCCCCCTTTGGAGGTAATCAGGGTTAAGTGACTTGCCCAGGGTCACACAGCTAGTAAGTGTCTGAGGCCAATCCTGACTCCAGGGCCATTGATCTATCCACTGCTTCACCTAGTTGCCCCAAGAAATTCTCTAAGACTTAGCTACTAAGTGATGGAGGGGTTGAGATCTCTGCCTTGCTGGAGGGAGTCCACCTTAACGAAATCACAGATCCTGCATATATCATGCCTGCAGACTGAATATCTGGATTTGGGTACATTGTTTCCCCCAGTTTATAGCCAAATATTTGCCTTAACTAAGGGAGATTTCTGGAGCATACATAAGAGACCAGCCCACTGCAACCCATTTCTCATTCCCCAACCCTGATACTCAAGAGCCTGCTCCCACCTTTGGTGGCTTCTGAAAACTACCTTCTTGATCTCTTCCTTCCCACTTCCTTTAGTTGTGTAGCAAGCTTAGGCTTAACTATCCACCAAGCTAACTGCTAAAAAGAGAAAGGCTCCAGAGGTGAAAATTGGAAGATGCTCCCTCTTGAAGGCTGCTATCTCTAAGCCTTAAAAAAAAAACAATGAAACTTTTTATTCAAATATTTCAAATAAGGCTTCCAAATTCCAGAACAAGCCAATTTTCACTTATAACTGACATTCACACTAAAAGGCCAATGATTGGCATGATTTCAGTTTATAGAGCTAGGGAGTAGATCTGTAATTTCATTGGTATAGGGAATTTGTGGATTAGGAAATTACCTTTACCAATGAAGATAGTCTTAGAGAGTTGCTTAGAGAGATGAGAGGTTAAGTGATTTACCCAGGTCACAAAAGCAGAATTTGAACTCAGTTCCTCCTGGTTCTGAGTTCAAGTCTCTATCCATTGCACTATACTGTCTTTTATTTCTGTTTATACATGGAATGGATAGCATTTTTCCTTATGAGTCCTTTGGGATTGTATTGTTGAGAATAGCTAAGTCATTCACAGTTGATCAAACAGTATTGCTGATTCTGTGTATAATGTTCTGGTTCATGTAAGTCTTTCAGGGTTTTTTTTGAAATCTGTCTACTTGTCTTTTTTTTTTTTTTTGGAGGGGGGAATGTAGGGCAGTTGGGGTTAAGTGACTTGACCAAGGTCACATGGCTAGTTTTTGTGTTAAGTGGCTGAGGCCGAATTTGAACTCAGGTCCTCCTGACTCCAGGGCTGGTACTCTATTCACTGCGCTATCTAGCTGCCCCCTACTTGTTATTTCTTATAATACATTAGCATTATGAAAGACTTTAAAAGCTAAACTGAGGGTTTTATATTTGATCCTGGAGATAACAGAGGATCAATGGAGTTTATCGAATAGGGAAGAAACACAGTCATATCCGTGCTTTAGGACGATCAGTTTGACAGGTGGACGGAGGCTGGATTAGAGTGGGGAGAGACAAACAGGAAGGATGCCAACTAGAAACCTATTGCAATAGTTCTGGTGTCAGATGACAAAGCACTAAACCAGGGTGGTGAGAGTGTCCCGGGGGGGGAGGGGAGGGGAAAGGAGGAGGGGGTATATATGAGAGATAGTATGCAAGTAGAATTAACAGGACTTGGCAACCGATTGCATGTGGCAGGGCAGCGAGCAAAGTTAGAAGACTGGCACCTGGACAACTGGAAGAATGGTAATATTCTGGACAATAATAGGGAAGTTAGGAAAAGGAAAGGGCTTTGG
This sequence comes from Gymnobelideus leadbeateri, assembly GCA_011680675.1. Taxonomy (NCBI): domain Eukaryota; kingdom Metazoa; phylum Chordata; class Mammalia; order Diprotodontia; family Petauridae; genus Gymnobelideus; species Gymnobelideus leadbeateri. Next base: position 59,799 of record WOXC01003015.1, read on the forward strand.
AGAGAAAGAAAATTAGTTCAATTTTGGACATATTGAGTTTAAGATGTCTATGAGATGTGAAAGCTATGGTCCCCTCTCACTAAAAGAGTTGGCAATCAGACGTGAGGAAGAAAACATCTATAAAGCCTGCACTATGGAAACAGAGAGCAGAGCAATGGGTACAACAGAGGACGTTGCCTTCTCAATTGTTTGCACAACTTAATTAATTTCCTAAAGCCCCTATATTATGTGTGAATGTAACAAACAAGGTATATATCCCCCCCCTTAGCAAAATAACCTCTTTCTTAATATAAAGAAGCATATAAGTTTCAGAGTCACACCCACTGGTTACACCCTATAAGTTTCATATAGATAAGCTTAGATGGCTCCAAAGCACTGCCTAAATGCCCCCTGCCCAGATTAACCTCCAACCCCTCTCCTTACACATGGCTTTCTAAAAATTGCATTAAAAGACCCAATTGTGGGGATCCTCTCACCTGTTTCTCCTGGACAGTGGCACTATGGTGGGCCGCGTCGGGGTGGCCGCGGCTTCTCTGCTCTGGGGGCCGCGCTCCGGACCTCGGAGGTTCCCCGCAGAAAATGTGGGATCAAGAAAAGGACCATTTGAAAAAGTTTAATGAGTTGATGATTGCATTTAGAGTCCGACCGACTATTCTGATGCCCTTTTGGAATGTAATGGGATTTGTGTTGGGTGCTGGAACGGCTTTACTTGGAAAGGAAGGGGCAATGGCTTGCACTGTGGCTATAGAGGAGTCAATAGCACACCATTATAATAACCAGATTAGGACATTAATGGAAGAGGATCCAGAAAAGCATGAAGAGCTCCTTCAGGTCATTAAAAAATTTCGGGATGAGGAGCTAGAACACCATGACACGGGGCTTGATCATGATGCAGAATTGGCCCCAGCATATGCCATCTTGAAAGGTGCTATTCAGGCTGGATGTAGAGCTGCAATTTATTTATCGGAACGATTTTAAAATAATTCTTCGTGACATTATGTAAAAGTGGATAGTAACTGAAGGAGTTATATTTGCACATGTAAACTTTATAATTATTGTAAATTTTGTTAATAAATTGAATAATTCTGCTCTTTAAAAAATACTTGGTTTTTCCATATACTACCTTCATATTGCAGGGTGACACTCAAATATATGTACTGACATTACAACAGAGTTATTCCCACTTTGGTCTCATTGTTAATCATTAGATTTGGATGATTACCAAAGTAATAGAAAAATTTGAAAGAATAGAATCAGAATTCCTTGGCATCATAAGTTGCACTCATTTAGAAACAATATATTTTAAGATTGATGTGCCAAGACTTTTTTCTTCAGTATTAAATTCTCTGCCAAGTAAATCAGAATGCTTCATAAAGAATGGAAGGTGCTCTTTTTTTCAGGACTTTTAAGTAACCTGGGTTTTCACGTTTTGTAAAACTGCCTTTTGGAAAGTTTCTTAGCACCCTTTGGAGGAACTGACCCAACATGACTAAAATAATCATATTTGTATCTTTTATGACCTAAGATTCGTAGGATTCAAACAGATTAAGTGGTAATAAAATGCTTGAGGACAAAAAAAAAAAAAAAGACCCAATTGTTTTGTCCACTGGCTAGGCAGCCTTAGCCAGAGCAGACCAGTCAGCCTGGGCACTGAGGCTGACACACTAATGGAATGGGAGAACCCAAGGGGAGCCATGATGTCTTGTAAACATGGACAACTCTAAGAAAGCAGCTCCCATGGGTCTTATCCAACACCATACCTAGCCGTAGACATTTATACTCACCTTGTCAATAGACATCATGTATTGGCATCACTCCTGACTGGACCCCATTATTCATAGCACTGGCATTTCACATCAAGTTTTGACAGAAACACCCAGTTCAACATATCCAATAAGCAATTAGAGATGAAAGGTGGAAGTTTGGTTAGTGTGTGTGTAATAAATGCTTAAAACTATGGGTTGCAAAATGGCTGATCTGCATTAATAGAGGAAGTTTCTTCATTAAGGAGTTTCCTAGATCAATGGAACTGAGATTCTGGTTCCTATCCTTACTTATTGTGTGTGTATTTAAATCACCAATACTTTTACTAACAAATGCAAAAGGAATAGATAGGACTGCAGTCCAGCGGTTCTCACTGTCTCTGAGAGCCTTACATTGGCCCTAACCTTGTTGCATCCTTTTTGCTAGCTTTTTATCCTGCATGGATAGACTGCTCAGTTCCTTCCTTGTTTGCTAGTGAATATCCAGATTCTTGGAAACGCCTGGGTCCAGACACAAATATTCACCCCTGGATTTTTTGCTCCTTTCATAGAAAGATCTATATACTTGTGAACAATGTTGGTCATCCTTTTGTACAAATCAGCCATCATGATCTAATGTGAATAACTTAGCTATTCTCAGCAATACAAAAATCTAAGATAATTCTGAAGGACCTATTATGAAAAATGCTATCTGTCTTCAGAGAAAGAACTGGTGGATACTGAATGCAGATCAAAGATATGGTGGGAATTTTTTTAACTTTCTTTATTTTTCTTGATTTTTTTGCTTCCACAACATTATTTACATGGAAATGTATTTTGCATGACTACATATCATATGATCTATGTCAAATTGCTTTCCTTCTCTAAGGGGGCAGGGAGAGAAGTGAAAGAGAAAATTTGGAACTCAAAATTTGAAAAAAAAAGTTAAAATAACATCTACATGTAATTAGGAAAAATAAAATATTAAATTAAAACAAACAAACAAAAAACCAAATTGGCCATCATCTCTATCGGTTGCCAGTTGTTGGGGCCTAAAATGGATGAATTATAGCCCCTCACACCACAGAGGTTCAGATTCCTTGTCCTGAGGTGAGCAGCCTTAGCAACAGATGCACAGAGCACTTATATTTATTTTGTATAAACCTGTATTTATCCATTGTTTTAATCCCCTAATAGAATGTAAGCTCCTTGGAAATAGGGACTATTTAACTTTTTGTCTTTGCATCTCTAGCACCCAGCACAATGTCCAGTCCAGAGTTGCCATTTTATAGTGCTTCTTGGTTGAGCTTCTTGTAGGCTTAAGGAAGGCAATTATGTGAACAGATTTGGCCTCCATTCACTGAACATGCTCACACGAGAGCTACAGCTATCATTTTTAGTTTTCTTGGAAGGGGAGAAGAGAATCAAAACATACAAATAATTTCCCTTGCAGGCAAGCCCACCAAAGGACAGCATTGTTCCCAAACACCTGCTTCTGCCCTGTTGAATTTTCCCCAAGGTCTAGAAAATATCAGTGGTTAACAACTGTTTATAAAGAGAAAGTAAATATTTAAAACAAAAAAAGGTAAACAGACTTTTCCAGGGTCTAGAGGAGATGGTTTCAGGCTCTCCTGAAGGAGATGTAAGGGACAATGGATATATAGGATTACCTAGGGTCAGTAATCCAAAGTGGTTTAAGTAACACAACTTCTGTCCTAATGCAATTAATGCATTGATCCCAGATTCCTGGTCCCTTTCTTTGTAGCTATTACCTGTGCTGGTGCTTCCACTAACCCAACTCCATCTGACTTTTTTACAGCTTCCCATTCTCCACCTCCATGTATCTTTTAGGGTTTGATTCAGAAATTGTATTCTTCTCTCTTCTGGACTGAGTGAATTGATTTTTAAAGGTCACCCAGAGGCTTGGTTTATCATTCTTATTCCTACCCATGGCTTCATTTCTGATTCACCCAAGGGTCTTCATAAAGGGATTGCCTGGAGAGGTCAGTATCTTTTATAGTTTGTAGTTAGCTTAACACCTTGTTGTTGGGCTTTTTTACTGTAATTTGGTCTTGGGCTTTCTAGAACTGATCCCTTACATATGCCAAAATATTCATAACAATGTTTGTGTTTGTGTGGTAGCAAAATAGTTAGTCATAACATAGACATTCATTGTTAGGGGGTGGGAAATGGCTGAACAAAATGGGGTTAGGGATTTAATGGAATATTTTTGTGTGGAAAGAAATGCTGAATATGAAGAATTCATAGAAATTTTGGGTTACTAGTAGGAATTGATGCTGGACAAAGGAGATATAGGAAAATAATATAAATGATTACAATAATTTTAATGGAAAAAAAACACTAAAAAAGAAGCCAAACTCTAAGTAATTATACAGACCGATTTTGGTCCTGGAGAATGAGAGCATGAAATGTATCTCCTTTATCTCAAAAGAGAGTTAGGGGACTGTGGAACAAAAGGGCACATACACTGTCAGACAAGGTCACCAGATCTATTGCCTTTGCTTAACTTTTTCTTTGTTATAAGGGAGAGTTCAGTGTTGGGGGGAGGGTTGCTATGTTTAGAAGTGATTGAGATAAAACAATAAAACATTTTTTTAAAAAACTGATAATCTCAGTATAGCACACTCTGGATAGAGTAAGAATAGAATGTAGAGAAGGGTTGAGCTGGGCATGTGTCCCCACCACCAAAAACAGACTAAGTGTTTTCTAGGCTATGTGCCTCTAGTAGGCTGGATAATTCAGTTTATCAGACATTTATTAGTCACTTACTCTGTCCTGTCTTGTTTGCCGGAGAACACAAAAACATAAATGAAACAGTCTCTGCCCTTCTGGAGCTTACATTCCTCTATAGTGGGATAAGTGAGTGATGTACATAAGATATACACACAAATAAGTAAATACAACATAGAAGTAACAGAACCAAGAAAGAAATTCAGACAAAGTGCTTTAGGAAATTAGAAGGAAGAGAAACCTTTCAACCAAGGGAATCAAGAGAAAGCTATACATAGAAGATGACACCTCAGCCTCCTGTGTTATGAAGGAAGATGATTCTTTTTAAGGCAATCAGGGTTAAGTAATTTGCCCAGGGTCACACAGCTAATAAGTGTTATATGTCTGAGGCCGGATTTGAACTCAGGTCCTCCTGACTCCAGGGCTGGTGCTCCATCCATTGTGCCACCTAGCTGTCCCCTACTGTTTGGGGGGAGGGGATGGGAGGCAGTCAGGGTTAAGTGACTAAGAAAATAATTCTGAAAGGTGAAAATGAGGTGATAAATTCAGTCCAGGAATGGAAGGGGGAAGGAGGGACAGCTTATGAATAGTTGATTTCCAAGAACAGCTAGTATTCCATGAATGGGAACAGGGTAACAGGAGACTGGAAGGAGAGGCAAGAACAAGATTGCAGAGGGCCTTCAATAGGTTGAGTAGCCACTGAAAAATTTTAAACAAGTGAGTGACATGGTGAAACTTGTGCTTTAGTAAGGGCTTTATTTGGGAAGCTTTTACATGAGAAAAATGGATTGGAGAGGTGAGAGACTAGAGATAAGTGGATCTATCCACTTATCATCATGTAATAGTTAAGAGGTGATGAAGCCTAGACTGGGTTAATGATCATGTGAATGAAGATACAAGAGATACAGAATACAAAACCCTCACTCAGATCTTAAAGGGAAAATGGGAATTCAGGAACAAGCAGAATTGAGATAGGTTGTCTGTTCTGCTCACCTTACACATACTTTGTGATACTGATGGGAAGGGAAGTACCTTCCAACAAATTCCAGGCATCAGGCCTGTTTAGAAACCTCTGCACCTCAGATACCACTTGCCCATTGATGGAAATGGGCAAGGATAAGGCTGAAGAGGACTCCTTTCTGCTATTCCAGGAGAGAAGAAACTTCGGAATGTTCTTTGCCCAAACACATCCTTCAAGTTCACCTCTATGTATCTATATTCTCTGATGGGCTGACTGACTCTTCCCCCTCCCTATCTTTCCACCGATAGTCCTCTCTCTCAGATATCTAACATATATCACTGTCAGTTTTATCACTTTCTACAGAGGTATCAAGCTCAAGAAATTGATGAGAGCATGTTATCCAACTGTAGATACCATCAGGGAGATCTTCTTAAGCATCTCAGTTCCTTGAGCAAGTCTGGAGAAATGACTGGGAGAATGGCATTTCTGAGAACTTAGAAGAGTAGAATAAGGCTACAGGTGACTTACAAGTTGTTACTATCAAAGCCCAGTGTGATCATTTGTCAATTCTGTGTGTGGCAGGATGTATCACTGGAAGGAATGTGAACTGGAAGTAAGGTGAAAAGATGCTGTGGGACAGGAAATATAAAAAAACCATGGCATTCCCCAATTATTCTTTCTATTTTGGATTTTATATTTATATAGGTATGTTTCATTTTTAATGGTAGCTCTTATGCAAAATAAGTTTGAGACATCTTAGGCCACATGCCAGAAAAATTCAAAATGGATAAATGGGATAAACATAAAAATTCAGACTATTAGAAAGTTAGAAGAGAATAGGAGGTTATATCTCTTACAGCTGGGAACAGGAGGTGCATTTTAAGCAATCACATCATGGTAAATATTATAAAAAGCAAAATGTATTGGGCCTTAGGATAGAAAATTCCCAATTAAGAAACTCCCTTTAACAATACAGGTAACAATACCTTTCTCTGATCTCTGATAATTTCAGAGAGGTGCCTTAAACACAACCAATTGTTTCAATTGCATAAAACTAAAAAGTTTTTGCACAGATAAAAAAATGTACTTAGAAAAAAATCCAGGTGCAAACTAAGGAAAAACAATCTGTGCACCAATCAATAAATCAACAAGCATTTATTAATCACTACATGCCTGGTGAAGTGCTAAGTAATGAAGATACAAAGTGTTTCATTTTTTTTTGTCTAGTTCCTTTACTAATAGGGCAGTTCTCAAGAAGAGGCAATATTTGTTTGATGGGACACAGAGTTCAGTGAGAGTGTTCCTGGTGTGGGAGCTCACAAATTTAGTCCCAGTCCTAGTTAGCAATTCATGGGCAAAAGATGGAGTTCACTGATGTTGGGACACAGGGTTGAGACCCACAGCCCTTGTGTTCATATACTGAATCACAATGTCATGATCATTAAAATAATGGGGTGAGGGTCTGAGTCCTAGCCCTGTACAAGTACCTCAGATATTAGGAGAACTGCCCACTACTAGCCCAGACCTGATTCATCCGAAAAGAATGCAATGGACTTCTATGTTGTGCAGGGTCAGATTTATTGATGGCACATTGACATTTTCCATAGACCACATTTTCCCATGGGATAAAGAAGGTCCCAAGACAGAATTGGCCCTGGCACGCACAAAGAATGGAAGGCATACTGTCGTCGGATCCTTCCACGAGGCCTTCCGGAAGCCACGTGGCGGGGAGCGCCGAGCAGAACAAAGCACACTTACACAGCAACTCAGGGGGCAACTCCAACTTTATTTCCTGCTCTTCTACATATATAGCCTATCCTACGCAAGCACTTTCCATTTTGGCTCTTGGCCAATCACAACACTTTTTGCCTTTTAAGGTCAAGCACACCTTAACCCCTGGGACTCTTATCTAGAGATTTCTACCTGGAGCAAGGATATTCCTTATGGGCCCAGATGTGCGTCGCTCCTTAGAACAAGGTGGGGTCAGCTGGGGGCCTAGCAGTCCCTCAAGTGCCTAGAGGGTTAATGGGGGCGAGAGGCCTTGCCATCATCGCCTAAGCCCGGAGGCAGTGCCGTCACGGGTCCAGGGACCTCTCAAGGGCACTGAGGTAAATCCTCGTTGGCTCTCCTACAGTATACACATGACCCTGGGGTCATTATGAATAGTCGCATAGTAGTCTGTCAGAGAATATAGACACACGGAGGTGAACTTGAAGGATGTGTTTGGGCAAAGAACTTCCTGAAGTTTCCTGTCTCCTGGAATAGCAGGTATGAGCTCTTTATTGGAGATTTTTTAAGGCTTTACTATGGGTAGGGGTCAAGTCCTATCAGGGGTATGCAATGTTAATAGGAATTGAAGATCTTCCCTGCCCATTAATAGTCCTCACCTTGAACCCAACAAAAAAAGCTTAATTTGAGGAGGTTTCTTTTTCAGGAAGGTCCACACCTTTATATATATATATATACTCTGAGGTTAGCATTTTGCTTTGGGGCTTCCTCATAGGAAGAGTGTTTGAGTGATGTAGCCAGATGAGACTTTGGGTAGCCATTAAAGAGCTCCCCCACCCCTACCTTGAAACTCCAGATGTTGGTGCTTCTCTCTTTGGTAACTATGTATGTATGTAATGGTCAGACAGCTGGATCTGTCTGTTGATCTGTAAGGTATGTATTATTTGGTCAGATGGTTAGAAGCCCTGTCTGTTGGTCTTTATGCTATTATTTCTGCTTGTAATTTCTGTTTGTATTTTCTCTGAAGTTCAGGGTGCTGACTTTTCCCCCCGAAAATGATATATATGTTTGATTAAAGTAAGATTGTTTGACCCCTTTTGAGTTGTTTTGCTTCGGAAAAGCAAGTCAAGGGACCTGTGCTAGCAGTCATCCTGTGTATTCTAGGGTGCTTGCTGCTACAGGATAACAGGCTAGGGTGTGGGATCCTTCCTTGGTTGGTCAGGCCAGGCATTTCCTAAGAGGGCCCATGGGTGGGGCACTCTTGTACCCACTTTCCTGACAATCTATCAAAGGGTAGGGGATTTTTACCATGCTAACCTCTCTCTCAGAAGAGGGCAGTGAGGAGTATGGTGTGCCTCACTAGATGCTAGAGGCAACTAGATGGCTAAATCGATAAAATACTAGACCTGGAGTCAGGAAGACCTGAGTTCAAATCTGGCCTCAGACATTTACTAGCTACGTGACCCTGAGCAAGTCACATAACCTTCTCCACTGGAGAAGGAAATGGCAAACAATTCCTATATCTTTGCCAAGAAAACCATATAGAGGGTCACAAAGAGTTGGATACAACTGAAAAACACTAGTTGTAGGAACAGGCAGGCCATGGATGGGGAAAAAGAAGTACAAGAAGCTCTTGGGGGTTGCACATGTGTTTGGGTATATGAACTATTCAGAGGCTGCTAGGGTCAAGGATAACATAAGCATTACATACAGTACACAAAGAAAGGTCCAAAAAAAAAAAAAAAGTCCCAGCCCCAAGGAGCTTGCATTTTAATAGGGGAGACAGCATGTAAATGAATAAAATTTAACTAGTCACAACATAATGAATATTATAAAAATCAAAATGGATTGAATTTGTGACTCCCTTAGGATAGGGAATTCCCAATGAAGAGCATATCTACAGAAGCCATAGAAGATATTTACTGAAGAGGTGGAAAGTAATCTCAGTAAGAAGGCACTAGCAATGAGGGGAACCTGGGAAGAACCTCCTGCAGAAGATGGATTTTTGAACTGAGTCTTGAAAGAAGGCAGAGAAGCTGTAATCTTAGTGGAAAAGAAAGATCTTTCCCATCCATTAATAGATCTAATGGGACCTACACATGTGTCCCCTTTTCCCTTGGAATAGCAGCCGTATTCTCAGGTCTAAAGGTACATAGGTATTTAATCATAGATGTCTTGCTGCTTTCACAACTGTGATACATTCTGAGTCACATGTGTCACATCAAGCCCACTGGGGGAGGAACTTGCCTAAGGTGAAGCTTGCTTGCAGGGTGGTTTGCTTGTATGAAGGCTTCCACACCTTTTGGTACTAAACTAATTAGACACTGAGTCACAAGGGTAGTGGTGCCTTCTGGTTCTTAGCCAATAGTTGAAAACTATGTATACTGGGAGGTTGGTATTTTACTTTGGGGGCTCACTCATGAGAAGGACCTTTTGATTCCCTGGACAGGACTCTGAGTAATCATTTGTTAAGTAACCACCCCCACTACTCAGATGTTGGTGCTCTATATAGGTGGTTGTATTACTTTGTTCAAAGAGTTGGAGCCCTCTCTGTTGGATCCCTGTACTAATTTACTTATATATGCTTATATACTTATATATGCTTAATTAAAGTAAGATTGTTGACCCCTTTAAAGCTGTCTTTCCTTTAGAAAAACAGATAAAAGAACCTGTGCTAGCAGGCCATCCTGGGTGTGCTAGGGTGCTTGCTAATATAGAAGCTAAGAGACCAAGGTGAGGAGGAAAAGCATTGCAGTCACATGGCACAATTAGTATGAAGGTACAGAGTAGCATTATGACTAAGGATGACAGACTGAGCATTATGTCTAAGGATGTATTTGAAGAAAAGTGGAAGCAAATGCAATAACTGTCAATGATTTCTCAATCATTTTGACTGAGAAGGTGAGAAGTGATATAAGATGATGGTTAGTGAGGGTGCTTGGATTGATAAGAGTTTTTAAATGATTGGGGAGATGTAAGCATGTTTATAGACAACAGAGGAGCATCTAGTAGACATAAAGAGAATAAAAATTTGTTAGAGGATTTGGGTGATATCGGAGACAATCTTCTGGAGAAAATGGTAGAAGATGAGATTAAGGGTTCATGTAGTTCCTTGACAAGGAAAAACCACCTCTTCAAATCAGACACAGGTTGAAGGAGAAAATAAGGAGTAATAATTACTGAGTTGTGTGGGATGAGGAGAAGGGGAAAGGAAGGAACTCTTGGTGAATGGCTTCAATTTTTTCAGTGAATTGTGAGACTGTCTTCAGATGAAAGGGTTGAAGGAAGGACTACAGGGAGAGAATTAAGGAGCTATTTAAAAAAAAGTTTAACTGATGCTAAGTGGGAAGAGCAGAACCAGAATCACAGACACAACATATATGTGACAATTAACTTCAATAGACTGGGCTCCTCTCATCAATGTAAGGTTATAAGACAACTCCAAAAGACTCATGATCGAAAGAGATATCCATATCCAGAGAAAGAGATGCAGAATCCAAATGCAGATTGAAGCAAACTACTTGCTCTGTTTCTATTTCTTGTTTTGTTTTTTTCCCCTCTTTCCCACTGATCATTCCATCAGTTATAATCCTTCTTTACAACCTGACTAATGATTAATGTGAAGATATTTGTAGATCCTATATTTGAGTGCATGCCACCATGCAGGTGTGGGGGCAGGGGTAGGGAGGAGAGGGAGGTGGAGAAAATTTGAAACTCAAGGGACTGTGGAACAGAATGTTGTAAACTAAAAGTAAATAAACAAATCAATTTTTTAAAAAGGTTTGGAAAAGCTGCTGTAGTGAGTGGTGTGTTGAATCAATTAGATGGATATAAAGATTGCCTTGATACAGTGAGGGCCCCATTGAGATTGTGTGCTCCAAATTGCAGCGGACCTAATCAGTATGGTTTCATAATTTTCTGCATAATCTATTTAGTCAGGTGTGAACAGGAGAAAGGGAGACAAATTTTGGGAATAATTCAGGTTTGAGGTTTAACATGGCATGATCAGGAATAGGAAAAGAGGGGAACGTTGGGGAAAAGAGTAGAGTGTTGTTGGATCAGGGTAATGACTTAAGAAAGGTGGAAGGAATGGAGGTCACAGTGTAGATGAAGAACAGAATTAGAGGCCATAAGGAAAGAGAAAAACTGAAAGATATACAGTAGAGTGAGTTGAAACAATTTTGAAGATCAAGAAATATTCTGCCTCCAAGATGGCAGAATAGAGGCAGCAACCCAGCCAAACCCTAGCAATATTCCCCTTCAAACAACTCTAAAATAATGCATCAAATCAAATTCTGGAGTGGTATATCTAGCAAAAGATCAGAATGAGATATTTTCTCCAGCCCAAGACAATTTAGAAGACAGCAGGTGAAATCTGTGGCACCAGGATGGTGCCCTGGAGAGCACATAACAGTAGCAGCACCAATGGAAAGTAGATTGAGGAAAGATAACTTAAGAATCAATGCATTACCTGAAAGCCAGGATCAAAAAAAGAGTCTAGACATCATATTTCAAGAAATTATAATGGAAAACGGTCCCAATGTCTTAGAACAGGAGGTTAAAATAAAAATTGGAAGAACCCATAAATCACCTCCTAAATGATATCCCAAAATGAAAACTCCTAGGAATATTATAATCAAATTCTAGAGTCCCCAGGTCAAGGAGACAATATTGCAAGCAGCCAGAAAAACCATTTGAAGTTCATGGAGCCACAGTCAGGATCACACAAAATTTAGTACCTTCCACGTTAAAGGAGTAGAGGACTTGGAATATGATATTCCAGAAGGCAAAGGTGTTAGGATTACAACCAAGAATAACTTACCCAGAAATCCTTCAAGGGGAAAAATAGAAATTTTATAAAATAGAGGAATTTAAAGCATTCCTGATGAAAAGACCCAAGGTGAATAGAAAATTTACCATTCAAACACAAGAGTCAAGAGAAGCATAAAAAGGTAAACATGAAAGAGAAGTTATAAGGGATTCAATAAAATTAAACTGTTCATATTCCTCTGTGGGAAGATGATTCATGTAACTCCTAAGAATTTGATCATTATTAGGGCAGTTAGAAGGAGTCTATATAGATAGAGGGCACGAGTGTCAGTTAGGTATTTTGGGATGATCTTTAAAAAAAGGAGTGAGAAAGAAGGATGTACTGGGAGAAAGGGGAATGGAGAGGAAGAATGAGGGAAATTATCTCACATAAAGGATGTGTACAAGAAAGAGATTTTATGGTGGGGGGGATGGGATGGTGGTGATGGTGGGCAATGTTCGAACCTCATTGAATTAGTTCAAAGATTAAGTTAAGTATAGAAATATATCCTACCTAACAGGAAAATAGTGGCAGAAGGGGAAAAGAGAAAATGGGAAGTGATAAAAGAGAGGCAGTAATCAGAACCAAAGCAGACTTTTGAAGAGAGACAGGGTAAAAAGAAAAAGAGAAGGATACACAAAAGAAAATAGAACAGAGAAGAATACACCATTAGTAATCACTACTGTGAATATGAATGGAATGAACTCACCCATAAAATGGAAGCAGATAGCAAAATCAGTTTGAAACCAGAATCCAACAATATGTTGTTTATGAAAAATACATTTGAAACACAAAGACACACAAAGAATTAAAATAAGGAACTAGAGCAGAATCTATTATGCTTCAGCTGAGGCAAAAAGGTGGAGGCAGCAATCCTGATCACAGACAAAGCAAAAGCAAAAAAGGACCTAGTTAAAAGAGACAATCAGGGAAACTACATTTTCATAAAAGGTACCATAGACAATGAAGTAATATCAATACTAAACATATATGCGCCAAATGGTAGAGCACCTAAATTCTTTATATATATATATTGCTTTTTGGAGGGCAATTGGGGTTGTGACTCGTCCAAGGTCACACGGATAGTTTTTAGGTTAAGTGTGTGACGCCAGATTTGAACTCAGGTTCTCCTGACTCCAGGGCCAGTGCTCTACTCACTGTGCCACCTAGCCATCCCCCAAATACCTAAATTCTTAAAGGAAAATTTAAATGAGTTACAGGAGGAAATAGGCAGCAAAACTGTATTAGTGGAGAGACCTCAACTTTCCCCTCTCAGAAGCAGATAATTCTAACCAAAAAATAAATAAGAAAGAAGTTAAGGACATAAATAGAATTTTAGAAAAATTCAATATAATAGACTTCTGAGGAAAATTAAATAGGAATAGAAAAGACTGTACCTTTTTCTTAGTTGTACATGGCACCTTCACAAAAATTGACTATTAGGACATAAAAAACTCACAAACAAATACAGAAAAGCAGAAATACTACATGTACCCTTTCATGACCATAATACAATAAATATCACACTCAATAAAGGGCCTTGGAAATATAGATGGAAAACTAATTGGAAACCAAATGATCTAATTCTAAAGAATGAGTAGGTCAAAGAACAAATCATAGAAACAATCAATAATTTCATTAAAGATAAAATGACAACAATGAGACAACATACTAAAATTTGTGGTACGAAGTCAGCAATACTTAGGGGGAAAATTTATAGCTCATTAATAAAAAAGAGAGTGGCGGCTAGGTGGCGCAGTGAGTAGAGCGTCGGCCCTGGAGTCAGAAGGACCTGCGTTTGGATCTGGACTCAGACACTTAACGCACACACAAACAAAAAACCTAGCCGTGTGGCCTTGGGCAAGTTATTTAACCCCAATTGCCCTCCAAAAACCAAAAAAATAAAAATAAAAAAATAAAAAAGAGAAAGAATGGATCAATGAATTGGGAGTACACTTTTTAAAAGTAGAAAAAGAACAAATTAAAAATCCCCAATTGAATGCCAAAATAGAAATCCTAAAAACCAAAGGAGAGATTAATAAAATTAAAAGGAAATAAACCATTAAACTGATATGTAAAGCCAAAAGAAAACCCAATAAAATAGACAGATAGACAAACAATTTGTTAATTTAATTTTTTTTAAAGGAAAGAAGAAACTTAACAATATCAAAAAGGAAAAGGGCAAATGCAGCACCAATGAAGATGAAATTAAAATAATCATTAGGAGCTATTTTGCCCAATTACATGCCAATAAAACTGACAGTCTAAGTGAAATGGATGAATATTTACAAAAATATAAATTGCCCAAATTAACAAAAGAGGAAATAGAATACTTAAATAATCCTATCTTAGAAAAAGAAATAGAACAAGTCATAAATGAGCCCCCTAAGAAAAAAAGTCCCCAGGACCACATGGATTTACAAGCAAATTTTACAAGTGAATTTAAAGAACAGTTAATACCCAGTGATTAGAGAACAACTGAACAAATTGGTACATGAATTTAATGTAATATAATTTTTCCAGTAGATAGGTAGGTAACTAACATATAGAGCATTTATTAAGCATTTGCTATATGCCAGACACAAGGTCAAGCTTGGGGAAGGGAGGGAATTAAAAAAAAGATACAAGATGATCTTTTCTCTCAAGGAGCTATATTCTTTCTTTTTTTCTTTTAATGTAAAAAAAAATTATTTTCAATCCCAAATTATTGCCCTCTCTCTACTTCCTCTCACATACATTAAGAAGGCAAGAAATACAATGCCCATTATACATATGAAGTCATGCAAAATATATGTCCACATTAGGCATATTGCAAAAAAAAAAAGGCAAGAAAAATAAAGTGAAAAAATATGCATCAATCTGCACTCTGAGTCCATCAGATCTCTTTCTGGCAGTAGATAATATTTTTCCTTTCATCATGAGTCCTTTGGAATTATTGTCGATCATTTGTTTTGATCAGAGTAGCTGTTGTTCACAGTTGATTATCGTTACAATATTGCTGTTACTATGTGTAATATCCTCCTAGTTCTGCTCACTTCATTTTGCACAAGCTCATACAAATGTTTCCAGGTTTCTCTGAAACAATTCCCACCATTATTTCTTCATCACAATAGTGTTTCATCACAACATACCACAATTTGTTCAGTCATTCCCCAATTGATGGGGTCCCCTCAATTTCCAATTCTTTGCCACGCAAAAAGAGCTACTGTTTTCCTACATGTGGGTCCTTTTCCTTTTCTTTGATCTCTTTGGAATACCTACCTAGTTAGTGGAATTGCTAGGTCATGCAGTTTTAGAGAGAACTTTTTGGGCATAGTTTCATATTCTATTTCAGAATGGTTAGATCAGTTCACAGAAGGAGCTTACCTTCTAATGTTGCTTGTCCTTTATACTCAAAGAGGGCCAAATGACTTCACAATGTTGGAGTCAAGGTACAGTGTGTTAAACTGTAACTGATATTTAATATGAGCTCAGAAAGGCTCTACCACAGGCAGGGCACAAATAGTTCATTTGAACATTTGGGATGTAGATGCCTCTGGATTTGCACATCTCATGTTTCCTTTGTGCTACTGCAATTCTGCTTTGCTCATAGAATTTAGGACCTTCTTTGATGCAGATATGCCATGTTGGGTGATTCTGTGACAGTGTCTCCCATGTCTCAAAACAGAAACTAAAGTTCCTGAGAGTGTCCTTATACTGCTTCTTCCAACCTCTGTGTGATTGTTTGCCTTGTGTAAGTTCTCTGTAAAATAGTCTTTTAAGTAAATTTGACATTTGGATTATGTGACCACCCCATTGAAATGACATTCTCTGAAGTAGAATTTGAATACTTAGCAGTTCAGTTTGAGAGAGGACCTCAGTATCCATATCTTATCTTGCCAGGTATTCTTCAGAATCTTCCTAAGACAATTCAAATGGAAGAGGTTTCACTTTTTGGCATGGCACTGTTAGATTGTCCAAGCTTCACAAGCGTACAACAATTAAGTCAGCACTTGGTGGAGTTGTGAACTGATTCAACCATTCTGGAGAACAATCTGGAACTACACCCAAAGGGCTATAAATAAGTGCATACCCTTTGACCCAGCAATACCACTTCTAGGGTTGTATCCCAAAGAGATCATATAAGTGGGAGGAAGACCCATATGTACAAAAATATTTATAGCAGCTCTTTGTGGTGGCAAAGGATTAGATTAGAAATCAAGGGGATGCTCCTCAACTGGAGAGTGGCTGAACAAGTTGTGGTATGTGAATGTAATGGAATACTACTGTGCTATAAAAAATGAGGAGCAAACAGACTTCATAATAACCTGGAAAGACTTACATAAACTGATATTGAGGAGCCAAGATGGTGGAGTAGAAACAGGACTTCCCCGCTGCTCTGGCTTCCACCTTCTCCAAAATATTTTTAAAATGACTCTAAACAAGTCTTAGAGCTACAGAACCCACAAAGCAACAGAGAGAAACAAATCTCTTGCTGAAGGAAGCCCAGCAGGCTGACAGGAAGGGGCTATCGCACCAAGCTGGGAACCCAGCCCAGCTCTACATGAGCTGTGCAGTTTTGACCCTATACATACAGATATACATATGTACTTATGTATAGGAGGGTGTAGGTATGTATATATATGTGAAGGTGTGCATATATATGTATGTGCTTGTATACATAGACAGAGGGCACGGGATGCATTGAATATGAAGGGATGATATCTAAAAAATAAAATTAAGGGTGCAGAGTCAAGATGGCGGAGTAGAAACAGGACTTCCGAAGGGCTCCAGCTTTCACCTCCCCCAATTCATGTAAAAGGTGACTCTGAACAAAATTTGGAGCTAAAGACCCCACAAAATGACACAGAGAAGCTAACCTCCTGCTGAGGACAGCCCAGCAGGCCAGCAATAAGCAGGCAGCACAGCACTCTGGGAGCTGAGCCCAGGCACCTCCACTCCCCCACCTCCAACGTGAGCCTGAGGTTTTAGCCCCAAGGTGGGCCAGACCAACTGCTGGCTGGAGGGACTTCAGATCACCAGCAGCTGTGGCAGTTTCCAGAATTATCAACCCATAGATGCCAAGGACAAAGTGAGAGGTCAGTGCAGTGTGGACTTTGGGATCCAGTAGTTTGGGGGTATAGTCTGGCCTTTATCCCCTTCAGGGAGAAGCAGCTGAGATGCTGTGGCCTTGTAGTCCCTGTCATGTGACACCTTCAGCTCCTGGCCTGCAGATTATAGGGGAACCAAGCAATCAGTTTGAGGCTTCAGAGAGGGCACCCAACTAATACCTTCAGCAGCTGAGAAAACCCCAGCATTTGGGATAAAGCTCCCCTCTCTGGTAGCAGAGTCCCACTGTGGCAAAAAACACAAAAGTCAAGTAATTGAGTGGCAACATGAGCAGGCAAAGGAAGCAAACCAAGCAGAGCAATCCAACTTTACACTCTTATTTTGGGGACAAAAAGAATCAAAACATGGAAAAGGAAGAAGACAGCAAAGTCAGAACTCCTGCACCAAAAGTTTCCAAGAAAAATATGAGCTGGTTACAGGCCACAGAGGAGCTTAAAAAGGATTTTGAAAATAAAATAAGAAAAGTAGAGGAAAATTGGGAAGAGAAATGAGAAGGATGCAAGAAAATTATGAAATGAGAGTCTACAACTTAACTGAAGAAAATAACACCTTAAAAAATAGACTAACTCAAATGGAAAAAGAGGCTCAAAAAGTCAATGAAGAGAAAAATGCCTTAAAAAGTCAAATTTTCCAGATGGAAAAAGAATCTCAAATGCCCACTGAAGAGAATCATTCCTCCAGAATTAGATTGGAGCAAATTGAAGCTAGTAACTTTATGAGAAATCAAGACACTATTAAACAGATCCAAACAAATGAAAAAATAGAAGGCAATGTGAAATATCTCATTGGGAAAACCACTGACCTGGAAAATAGATCCAGGAGAGATCATTTAAAAATTATTGGATTACCTGAAAACCATGATCAAGAAAAGAACCTAGAAATCATCCTTCAAAAAATTCTCAAGGAAAATTACCCTGATGTTTTAGAACCAGAGGGTAAAATAGAGGTTGAAAGAATCCACAGATGACCTCCTGAAAAAGATCCCAAAAAGAAAACTCCTAGAAATATTATAGCCAGCTTCTAGAGTTCCCAGATTAAGGAGAAAATGTTATAAGCAGCCAGGAAGAAACAATTTGAATATTGTGGAAACACAATCAGGATAACACAGGATGTGGCAGCTTCTACACTGAGGGATAGAAGGGCCTGGAATATGCTATTCTGGAGGTCAAAGGAGCTGGGATTAAAACCAAGAATAATCTACCCAGCAAAACTGAGTATCACGTTTCAGGGGAAAATATGGTCATTCAGTGGAATAGAGGACTTTCAAGCATTCTTGATGAAAAAACTAGAGTTAAATAGAAAATTTGACATTCAGATACAAGAAGCAAGAGAAGCATGAGAAGGTAAACAGGGAAAAGAAGTCATAAGGAACTTATCAAAGTTGAACTATTTACATCCCTACATAGAAAAAAACGATAATTGTAACTTATGAAACTTTTCTCAGTATGAGAATAGTTGAAGGGAATAGAAATACACACACACACACACACACACACATACATATATATGTCTATGTAGGAGGGTATATAGGCATATGAATATACATGTGAATGTGTGTGAATATATATATGTATATATATATATATATATATATATATATATATATATATATATATATATACAGGTATACATAGATAGAGGGCACAGGACCAATTTAATAGGAGGGGATGAAACTTAAAAGGTAAAATTAACAGGTGAGAGAAGAATATAATGAGAGAAGATGGGGAGAGACAGAATGGGGTAAACTATTTCATATGGAAGATGTAAGGGAAAATGGTTACAATGGAGGGGAAGAACAGGAAGGCAAAAAGGAATGGGTCGACCTTATTCTCATTGAATTTGGCTTAGGGAGGGAATGACATACACACTAAATAGGGTATCTCACCCTACAGGAGAGTAGGGGGGAAGGGGATGAGAGAGGAGATGATGGAAGGGAGGGCAGGGTGGGTGAAGGGAAGTTAAAAGCACCCACTTTTGAAAAGGGACAAGATCAAAGTAGAGAATAGAACTAGTGGGAGGTGGGATTAGAGGGAGAGACATATAGTCAGTCTTTTACAATATATCCACTATGGAAATGTTTTGCATAGCTACACATGTACATCCTATATTGAATTGCTTATCTTCCCAGTAAGGGTGGGTGACAAGGGAGGAAGGGAATGAATCTGAAATTCAAAGTTTTAAAATCAAACGTTTATATATATACATGTATATATGTATATATATATGTGTGTGTGTGTGTGTGTGTGTATACTATTATTAATATTATTTTATGTGTAAACGGGAAATAAGATATACAGGTACTGAGGCATAGAGATCCACCGTGCCCTACTGAAAAGTCAGTGTGGGGGTATGGGAGAGAGCTGAGTGGGGGAGGGAATATACAGTGGAATCACTATTTTGGGGTGGTGGGTAGGGGAAAAATGGGGAGAAAATTTTTAACTCAAAATCTTGCAGAAATGAATGATGTAAACTAGAAGTGAAAAAAAAAGAAACTTCAAAAAACCCCAAAAATAAAATAAAAAAATAAAATTAAGAGCTGAGAAAGGAATATATTGGGAGGAGAAAGGGAGAGATAGATTAGGCTAAATTATCTCATATAAAAGAGATAAGAGAAAAGTGTTACAATGGAGGGGAAGAGCAGGAAGGTGAAAGGGAATGGGACAACCTTACTCTCATTGAATTTGCCTTAAGGAGGAAATAACATACACACTCAATTGGGTATCTACTGTATATTATATCTACTGTATATATATATTCTGTAGCTACTGTATATATATATATACAGTAGCTACAGAATCTACTGAAAGATAGAGGGGAAGGGGATAAGAGGGGGGATGATAGAAGGGAGGGAAGATTGGGGGAGAGGGTAGTTAGAAGCAAACACTTTTGAAAAGGTACAGGGTCAAAGGAGAAAATTGAATAAGTGAGGGGCAGGATAGGATGGAGGGAAATATAGTTAGTCTCTCACAATATATCTACTATGGAAATATTTTGCATAACTACACATGTACAACCTATATTGAATTGCTTATCTTCTCAGTGGGGGTGGGTGAGGAGCGAAGAAGGGAAAAAATTTGGAACTCAAAGTTTTAAAAACAAATGTGTGTTAAAAAATTGTTGTTGTTGTTGTTGTTGTTTACATACAACTGGGAAATAAGATATACAGGAACCAGGGTATAAAAAGTCATCTTGCCTTACTAGAAAGTTAGGGGGGAGATGGGGGAGGATATAAGAGAGAACAGATTGGGGAAAGGGGTATTCAGTAGGCTAGTTATTTTGGGGTGTGGTTAGGAGAAAGATGGTGAGAAAAATTTGTGACTCAATATCTTGTGGAAATGAATATTAAAAACTAAAAATAAATAAATAAATTGAAAAAAATTTAAAATAAACTGATATTGAGTGGGAAGAGCAGAACCAGGAGAAATCTGTACACAATCACAGACACAACATATGTGTGATGACTAACCTTGATAGACTGGACTACTCTCAGCACTGTAAGGTTATAAGACAACTCCAAAAGACTCATTATTGAAAGAGATATCCACAGCCAGAGTAAGAGCTATAAAGTCTGAATGCAGATTGAAGAAAACTGTTTGCTCTCTTTCTTTTTCTTGTTTTGTTGTTTCCTCTTTCCCATTGTTCATTCCATTGGTTATAATCCTTCTTTACAACCTGACTAATGTTTATTATGAAGGTATTTGTAGATCCTATATTTGATTGCACAATGCCATGGGTGGCTGGGGCAGAGGAGGGGGAGGGGGAGAAAATTTGAAACTCAAGGGATTGTGGAACTGAATGGTGTAAACTAAAAGTAAATAAACAAATTAATTGAATAAAAAAAACCAATTAATTCATCACAATTGTACTGCAGACCTTCAGTTTGGTAGGCAACCTAATACTTCTTTCACACTTTCTTTTAGAGCCTCCAAAATGCTGAGCTAGCTCTGGCCATGCCAATCTATGTGGACATCCCTGGATAGTATACTGCCAAGGTAAGTGAGCTTATCACGGCATTCAAAATTTCTACATTTGCTGTAACCAGCACTTCCGTGTATGTATGGTGTGGTGCTCCCTGGTGAAGAACTTCTGTTTTGGTGTTGTCAGGTCAAAATTAGTGGAAGTGGCAGAGAATGGATCCATACTCTGTTGCATCTCGGACTCAGAGGCTACATCGAGTGCACAATCATCTGTGAATAAAAAGTCATGCACCAACTCTCCCTCCACTTTTGTCTTTGCTTGTAGCCTTTTCAAGTTAGTTTACCATCAGTGTGGTAGCTGACCTTCATGCCATTTTCAACCTCATTGAAGGTGTCTGACAACATCATGCTAAAAACCATGGATGCAAGTACACAGCCCCACTTCATTTCATTGGTGACTGGAAAAGCATCAGAACATCATCCTTTATCCAGAAGCTGTGCAACTATGCCATCATGAAACTAGTGTGCAACACTGATGAACTCCAGTTAATCAAATTTTGCCATGATTTGCTGTGTGTGAGAGTTCATTTCAGCTAATCTTGAACTCCAGTCTACATTTGGGATAAGAATGAATAATGACAGGATTGGTTTTCAACACGAGGCATAAAGTATGCCTAAGCTTCCAAAATGAGCAGAGTTACTGTATTGATGAATTCAACAGTGTGGGAAGTTAGATTTGAGGCAGGTGAACTGCATTGTGGAGGATCTACACACAAGAAACGCAGTATGGGTGTGGTAGAAAAGAGCATTTATTCTGGAATGAGGAGATTCAAACCAAATCCACCTTTCAATACATTCTAGTTGTGTGACTTAATTTCTCTGATCCTTGGTTTTCTCATCTAGAAAATGGGGACAAAGGGGAGGCTAGGTGGTGCAGTGAGTAAGAGGGCCGGTCCGGAGTTGGGATGACCCGTGATCAGTCCCGGCCTCAGAAAATGAGCACCCATACTTAAATAATGACTGGCTGTTGAGCAAGTTACTTAACCCCAATTGCTTTTAAAAAAGAAAAAAAAAGAAAATAGGGACAATAACATTTTCACTACCTACCTCATAAGAGTGCTAGAATTGAAGTGTTTTGTAAACTTCCAGGTGATTTAAAATGTGAGCTATCATTTGAAAATTGAGTTTATGTTATGCTTTGGCCCCACTTTCTTCTTTGTATTTAGGCAAGGACAAACAAAGAGCAAAACCTCTCACTCATTTTTTTATTCTCTTCCCCCGCTCACTCATTCTTCCTCAATAAGCAGTCTCTGTCTTCAAAAATATTTAAAAGGTCCAAATGTAAAAGATAAGATCCACCTCCCAAAGAGTTAAGCAGTAAATGCAACTCATCTAGACCTAGACAAATGCTACCAAAGAGCATTTTGGAAACCCATCATCACAGTCCCAAATATGACAACCTTAATATTGGCAGCCTCCAGAGCCCTCAGACATATTTCTAGGTCATGGAAACATTCAGGGTAAAAATAGCATACTGGACCAGTTGCAATACTTCCAGGAAAAATTTCTCATTGGCAAATAAAATATTTTATTAGCAAAATGCTTTTATTTCTCATCTAAATCATCTCTGAAATGGAAACACTATTTAGCTTGATGATTTGACCTACGGTGATTCAGTTGTGAGGTTCTCAGAGGGAAGCCCTTCATCAGCTTAGACAGGAATGGGGCATCCCATGTTCTCTGGGAATGTTCCCCATTATGTGATGGTCTCATGCCCTGTAAAGCAGGAAAGCAAAAGGAAGGCTAGTTTGATTCAATTCAATTCCATAGATATTTAGTAAAAACCTATTATGTGCCAGGCACCATGCTGAAGAGACAAAGAAGAAAAATGACATAGTCTCTACCCTCAAGAAGTTTATAATCTCTATCTAGGTTGCCCAGTATATAGAGCACTGGTCCTGGAGTCAGCAAGACCTGAGTTCAAATCCAGCCTCAGACACTTAGTAGTTATATGACACTAAGCACTTCACTTAACTACTATCTGCCTCAGTTTCCTCATCTTCAAAATGGGGATAATAGTCCCTATCTCTCAGGATTGATGTGAGGATAAAATGAAATATTCATAAAGTTCTTGGCAGACTTTAAAAAATACTAGTTGTTATAAATGGTAGCTATTGGGGGGAGGGCAACTTGGACATACAAGCATACAAATATGATGCAAGATAGATTGGTCTAAGATAAAATAAGAGGTTCAGATAAAGTTCTAGAAGAAAATTCAAAGAGCAAGATTTTCAGCTCAGTAGTTCAAGAAAGGCACTTGATATCAGTCTTTTTTTGCCTTTTTTTTTTTTTTGGAGAGCAATTGGGGTTAAGTGACTTGCCCAAGGTCACACAGCTAGGTTTTTTTTATTTGTGTGTGCATTAAGTGTCTGAGGCTGGATCCTAACTCAGGTCCTTCTGACTCCAGGGCTGACGCTCTACTCACTGCACCACCTAGCCGCCCCCGATATCAGTCTTAAAGGAAGAGAGAATTTCAACAGGTAAAATGTTAAAGGGGCCCTTATAAGTATGAAAGATATTCTATGTAAATTCATGGAGTTAGGAGAGGATGGAACAAGATCAAGAACTGCTGTGAAAAGAATGCTGGAAAGAGTGCTGGTTAAGGAGCAATGCAAATTTATAAGACTAAGAGGCATTTCCCAAGAGACAAATAGACAAATTATCCCAGTAGACAAATAGACAATATAGGCAGGTTTCAAAAGCTATAGGCAATCATATGAAAAAATGTTCCAAATCAATAATAATTAGAGAAAAAACAAATTAAAGCCACTTTAAGGTTTTACCTTATACTCTTCAAGGTGAGAAAGGTGGCAAAAAATGAAAATAACAAATGCTGGAGAGGCTGATGGGGAGACAGGCACATTGTTGCACTGTTGGTAGAGCTGTGGATTAATCCAGCCATTCTGGAAACAATTTGGAAGTATACCTAATCACTAAATCTTATCACTAAACTGTGGGTATCCTTTGACCTAATAATACTGCTACTAGACATATACAGTAAAGAAATCAAAGTATTTATGAGTTATTTTCATAGTAGCATAAGTGTTTCAGTCTTGTTCAATTCTTCATGACCCCATTTGGTGTTTTGTTGGCAAAGATACTGATGTGGTTTGCCATTTCCTTCTCCAATTCATTTTATGGATGAGGAAACTGAGGCAGATAGGATTAAGTGACTCACCAGGGTCACACAGCTAGTAAGTGTCAGAAACTGGATTTGAACTCAGGAAGATGAGTATTTTGGTATATGAATGGAATAAAATGTTATTGGACATAAGAAAAATGAGGAAATGGACATTTTCAGAGGAAACTGGGAATACATCTACGAACTAGTGCTGAGAGAAGTGAGCAGAACTGCAAAAATGTATACAATAATGATATAAATTTTTAAAATTTTAAGAGACTTTACAACTCTAATCAATTCAGTAACAAACCATGATCCAAGAGGACTGACTGTGAAGTGTGTTGCCTACCTCCTCTCAAAACTATCATGGACTTAAAATGCAGAATAATATTGAAGATTTGGACATGGCCAATGTAGGAGTTTGTTTTATTTGACTGTACATATTTGTCATGAAAGTTTTTTGCTTTTTTAATTGTTTAGTTGTCAAGGAATGGGATGGAGAGAAAATAAAGCCTTGTTAATTGGAAAAGATAAAGATAGAAGAAAGGAAGAAACAGGCAGGAAGGAAAGAAGGAAGGACGAAGGGAGAGAAAGAAGGAAGAAGGGAAGGAAGGAAGAACATTGGATTTAGAGTCAGCAGAGACCTGGGTTCTAATCCTATCTCCCCCATTAACTAGTCAGGTAGCAACAGGAAGTCATATAACCTCCCTAATCTTCTATTTCCTCATCTATAAAAAGAGGATAATAATATTATCTGCTTCACTACTGTGTTGTAAGAAAACTTTATAAATCTTAAAATTCTATATAAATATGAGGACTTTTAAAATTAAGTTTACTAGTCCATAAAATGTGTAAACCTTATCATCCAGAGATACCACTATTGGGCATGTAGGCCCACGAAAGTTAGAAAGAAAGGTCTTATGTACACCAAAATATTTGAATTAATAATTAATTTATGAAGTTATAAAATCACGAAGTGGGGATAGACATACCTGATTCTTTAAATACCCTTCAGGAAAGACCACAATTGGCAATGGGAAATAGGTCATAATCACACTTTAATAACCACAAGGGTGTGAGATCAAATAGCATAGAAAATACAGATAATATACAGACAAGCAAAGAAGAGTGGGGAAAGGTACAGAAACAGATGGGAGTATGGGAATAGGGAATGGGGTGGTGAACGTAAGCAGTGGGGGAAGAGAATAGGGAGAGGAAGAGGTACCCATGTCCCTATGGACAGCTTGGACACAATGGAGATGGACGAATGCTGGGGGAGGGGCACAGAAGAGACAGGAGTTTGAGGTCTCTTTTTTATAGGGTTTTTTGGGGAAACAGATCAACTCCAATCTGGACCACCTTAGGTTCATTAAAATATCCAAATCTTTTCAAAGTTATCAGTAAAACTTCAAAGTTGACATATTCCCATCATCTCAAAGTTATCAACACCTTTTGATGTTCTGTTCATCTGGAATTTGACAGGGATTTACATATCACAGAACCAAAAGCTTTAACAGGAGCACTAAAATGACTTCCTTTTAATCAACACATATTACCAGGATGTGAATTTTGGTTAATATAAAGATACAATTTGTCAATTTTGCTCCTTTGACCTTTGGGATGGTTTGTACATAACTTCCAGGGTTATGCAATCTTATTTCCTGCTATTGCCCCTTTATACTGGTTACTTATAAACTTTTATGCTGACCAGAAGAGGTATGGTGATGGTCAAGGGTACCAGAACAAAATACAATTTTTTTTGCACAATATACATAATATTGATTATAGTAGTAAAAACTGGAGTGGAGTTGGGAGGAGTGAGTTATCAAGAAGATGAAAGAAAGAGGAAAAGTACCCATGTTTATAAAAAAAAATATTTATGGCAATTCTTTTTCTGGTAGCAAAGAATTAGAAAATGATAGGGTACCCATCACTTGAGGAATGGTTGAATAGGTTATGATATATGAATATGATGGAAAACTATTGTTCTGTAAGAAATTATGAAGGAAATGGTTTTAGAAAAACCTGGGAATACTTGTATAAACTGACAAAAAATGAAGTGAGCAGAAACAGAACAATTTATAAAAAAAAAATTTTTGCTTTTGTTGTTTGGCCATGTCCAACTCTTTATGACCTTATTTGGGGTTTTCTTGGAGAAGATACAGTGATTGTAAATTTTCTTTTCCAGCTCATTTTACAAATGAAGAAACTGACACAAACAGGGTTAAATCACTTATCCAGGGTCACACAGCTAGTATGTCCTTGAGATCACATTTGAACTCAGATCTTCCTGACTCCAGGCCCCGTACTATATCCACTGCGCCACCTAGAGGCCCACTGTACAATAACTATAATATTGTAATTACATACAACTTTGAAAGACTTAAGAACTCTTAACAACACAATGCACAACCACAGTTCAGAAGTACTCATGATGAAACATGCTCCCATCTCCAGAGAGAGAAGTAATGAACACGTATGCCTGTATGTATGTATACATACATACACATACATTCACATACATATTTGGACATGACTAATGTAGAAATTTGTTTTGCGTGACTAAATGTGCTTTCATTTTTCTTACTTTCTCAATGTGGGATCAGGGCAAGGGGGGGAATGAGAGAATTCATAACTGAAAATAAAACTGAATAAAAAAGAAAAAGAAAAAAAACAGGTGACTATCAGTTGAGGAATGACTAAACATGATACATGTATGTAATGGCATATTTCCGCATTATAAGGAATAACATATGTGAGGAAATTTAAAGAAACAATGGAAGATAGCTGATCCACTAAAGTGAGCAAAATCAGGAAAACATTATGTGCAATGAACAACATAGAAAGAACAATTAAAATAATAATGAACATTGTGTATTTATAGTGACCAAACTTTGCCCAGGAGGAGAGATGCAAAAAATACACTTCTTTCCTTTTATGAAAGGTGGGACAGGGATTGGGGGGTGGGTGGGCTATGAGGGTGGAACATATGTTCTTCAGATATAATTGAGCTGTTGGTTGGTTTTCCTAAACTGGTGGGGTTTTAAAAACTCTTTGTTACAAGGAAGGCTCCCTGGGTAGGGAGGGAGAGAAATTAATTCATAAATTAATGTGATATAAAAATTGTTGCTAGATGTGCCTTTCTGGAAATAGGCTTAAGGTAAAAGGGAAAGCTGAAAGAGGAAAAGGACTAATACCTTTCTCTTGTCTTCACCTTTGGAACATGGCTTTCAATAAACAAGACCAGTTACACATCTACCCTTTCTCCCTCCACCTGGAAGTTTCTGAGCCCTGGTCACTGCCTTCAACTTTACCCCTGCAAAAAGTTTTCTATATAGAAAGACATTCTGACTCATTGTCAGCTTAGGGCAGGGTTTCTCAGTCTTTTTGGTGGATCCTGGAACCCTTTGGCAGACTGGTTAAGTCTATGGATCCCTTTTCAGAATAATATTTTTAAATATACAAAATAAAATACTAGACTTATCCACAAAACCAACAAAATTGAAATTCATGTGTATATTTGCATGCATATGTATATCATTTGCATATACGTGTGTGTGTGTGTATAAACAAGTTCATAGACTGAAAGTTAAGTGAAAAAGAAGAAAAAATCCTGAATCTATGTTAGTTTAGCCTTTTAGGAAGTTTATTAAAAATTACTAACTAATGAAAACCATAAAATTCTCCCTCTCAGCTTTGTTCAAACCCCAGCCAGAAGAAAGCCTGGCACTTTTATACTAAGCTGAAGCCCTAATACTTTTTTTTTTTGCTTTTTTTGGAGGACAATTGGGATTAAGTAACTTGCCCAAGGTCACACGGCTAGGTTTTTGTTTGTGTGTGCATTAAGTGTCTGAGGCGGAATCAGAACTCAGCTCCTTCTGACTCCAGGGCCGACGCTCTACTCACTGCGCCACCTAGCTGCCCCCTAGCCCTAATACTTTCTGTGTCAACTGAATGCCAGTAGCCAAACACTGTTCCTCCGGGCTATAGTTCCTCTGTTCAGGAAAAAAAAAGAGGCAAAACACGGATCAACAACAGTTCAGTCTACTGGATTTTTCTGGCTGGCAAAAGAAATTCAAATTACTTAAATAGAAGTTTTAAAAGTAACTATAGAACAGAATAAACTTGGAATCAGTTTCTGCCCTATTTGGGTAGAGGGAATGGGGAAGAGATGAAGAAATCATTCTTCATCACCTGGTACCTATCTCCCAGACAAAAAGCCAGCAGTCAGCATCCTACTCTAGCCAATGCAAGTGGAGGTAGCTACAGTACCCAAGGATCTATACCCTAGTGCTCAGACAGAACCTCTGCAGGCTGCCAAAGCTCATTCTCTCCCACAGTTGCCAATTCATCTCCTTGCTCACTAAAATCACTTACCACCATCCCATTGCACAGTCAGAATAAATGATGCCCAGAGGAGGTAAGGGACTTTTCCAAATTACATAGCAAGTCATCATAGAGGGACCAGAGCTCCTACAATCCATGTCCAGAGTTGCTTTCAACAAAGCCTTCTGCCTATTTCCTAATTGCAGAGTTAAGAGGGAACTTCTTTTGAGGCTTCTCTCAAATCTTCACTTGAAGTCATTTGGAAGAAGGCTTGGTATCTCAAAGTTCAAAATCTGCTTTGCATGGATTTCATCTGTGACACTCTGGTACTGAAAGCAGCATCAAGAAATCTAGGAGTAAAATTGGGGAAGAATTTTTACAATTAATGTCTCTAATAAAGACCTCATTTCTAAAGTATACTGAGAATTGTCAAATCTGTAAGAATACAAGTCATTCCCCAATTGGTAAATGGTCAAAGGACATGAACAGGCAGTTTTCAGAGGAAGAAATTAAAGATATCTATAAGCACATGAAAAAATGCTCTAAATCACAATTAATTAGAGAAATGCAAATCAAAACAACTCTGAGGTACCACATCTTACCAGTCAGATTGGCTAAGATGACAAAACAGGAAAATGATAAATGCTGGAGAGGATGTGGAAAAACTGAAACACTGATGCATTGTTGGTGGAGTTGTGAACTGATTCAACCATTCTGGAAAGCAATCTGGAACTATGCCCAAAGGGCTATAAATAAGTGCATACCCTTTGACCCAGCAATACCACTTCTAGGATTGTATCCCATACAGATTATAGAAGTGGGAAGAGGCCCCATATGTACAAAGATATTTATAGCAGCTCTTTTTGTGGTGGCAAAGAATTGGAAATCAAGGGGAATGGCTGAACAAGTTGTGGTATATGAATGTAATGGAATACTATTGTGCTGTAAGAAATGAAGAGCATACAGACTTCATAATAACCTGGAGAGACTTATACAAACTGATGTTGAGTGAGAAGAGCAGAACCAGGAGAGATGTGTACACAATTACAGACATGACATGTGTGTGATGACTAACTTTGATAGACTGGGCTCCTTTCAGCAATGCAAGGTTATGAGACGACTCCAAAAGACTCATGATGGAAAGAGAATTCCACATCCAGAGAAAGAACTACAGAGTTTGAATGCAGATTGAAATTGAAACAAACTACCTGTTCTCTTTTTTTTTTCTTGTTCATTCCATCCGTTATAATCCTTTACAACCTGACTAATATTTAATGTGAAGGTATTTGTAAATCCTATATTTGATTGCATGCACTATGGGGGGTAAGAAAGGGATGGGGGAGAAAATTTGAAACTCAAGGGACTGTGGAACTGAATGTTGTCAATTAAAAGTAAATTAATTAATTAATTTTTAAAAATAAATCTAGGAGTAAGAACTTAAAAATTATCCCAACCCATCAATGAGTCCAAGTTCTGTTTTTCTTCAGGGTTATTCAGGTTACCAAAATTACCTTTATTTTTTGAGTAATCCAGACCCAACTCTCCATGTTCCAAAAACTGACTCATGTCTATATCAGTAGAGCAAAACAGAACTGAGGGAAAGATCCAGAAAATTGAGGTAAAAAAATGACCACAATACATCTGAATGACAAAACCAAATGAATTTTGTCAGACTTGAATAAACCTAGGACATTGTTTCTAGTTCTCCTCTTTATTTCAGAAGCCATTTGAATGAAAATTCAAGGTAAAGAGAAACATGTAAAAGTATTCAAATGTCCAGGAGTACTGGGTTATGTAGAATACTATCTATCATGGGCCATGTTTTTCAGTCACTGTTTGAATGCAGAAGGCACATAGCCATAGGTTTAGGGTACAACAGCAGTGGGCACTCAGGAAACAGGTGAGGCCCTGGAGGCAGATATTATCGCTTCAAATTTTGCCCAGAGCTGTCCACATTCACCTTCACATAAATCAAATTTTTCAATTGAGCATTTGGGCCAGCAATCAATCTCCTGCACATCTCAATACCATGTTGGCATATGGTATTCCTGCCATACTATAATGTTGTCTGTTAAGATACCAAGTAACTCCACTAAAGTCTTTCTCTAATACCTTATTGCAGTGTGGGTGTGAATACAATTTCTCAATACACAAAATCATAGAATTTGAGAGTTGGAAGCAGGAGTGTGCTGATAAATGTTTAACAACAGAATATTAAAAAAAAAAACATGATACACTTTAAACTTTGTTTGCATTATTAACATTTCCTCTAACACTTTCTTATGTCTAGACATAAAAAATCAAGCCATTATTTGTAACTTTTGCTCATTTCTGAAGTTTAAATGTGAACCTTGAACACTTTAACAATTGACTTTCTAGCTCCTATGATCTGTCCTCAGCATACTCTTGGTTGGAAGGGACTATATCTTACCAGAGTTGAATAAAATTGTTTTGTAAAGTACAATAATTTTTGCCTATATGGATATTCAAAAATTATCCAATAAATCAGGGGCTACCCAGGGATTTCCATTTCAAATTGGTTCAAGTTAAAAAAAAATAGTCATTAAGTACCTCCTAGAACAGTGATTTAGACGAGGGTATAATTAAACAAAACAGTCTCTGTCCTCAGGGAGCTCACACTCTATTGGTCCTTGGCCCTACAAATTGGGAACCATTGAATTATTGAAGATATAACATAAGTAGAAGACAGTCACTGCCCTTCAGAATTTATAATATATTCAGAAAAGCAAGGTGCACGGACATGGAACAATTAAGAAATGTAATTGAATGGTGATCAGGCAACACCAAACAGACACTTTAGGGCTGGAGGTAATGCTTCATTTTCAAAACTCCTATCCATAAACTCATCCCCATCTCAGAATCTACATTGAATTGGAAGTAACCTAGGTTAGGAATGCAATAATCCCTGGGTCTGTGACACATTGTCAAATCAGTCTTGTTTCTGGTTCTGATCTGACTCTATACCTGTCTAGGGATCTAGGAAGAGAATCCCTGTCTCATCAGGCAGGAGTTGAATCCCTGACTAGTCTCCCTGACCAGAAGCCTAATTCTTCCAGAACTAGAGGTCTCCTTTGCTTCTCCCAATCTTCTTAGATGTTTCATCCCACTCAGAGCTAACCAGTCATAGTGATTAATCCAACTTCCAGGCAGAGAAAGGAAAATACCTACTTGCTACAGAGGAGAAAGGCCTAAATTATTTTGAGTCAAAATGGATTCTTGCAAAGGTGTCAGGGGAAGAAATCTGGAGGGTTAAAATGAACTAGAAGATGCTTTGGCTGTGTAGAAGTTGGGGTTAAGGAGCCTGTATCAAAGTAAGGAGCCAAAATTCAGGGAATGCCAAGGAGCTGACCATTTGTCACACCCAACCTGATTCCCCAAAATGAGGGCGCATGTTCTTGCAGTTGCTTATATTTTCTGCCCTCTGGACAAACTTGTTGTTATAGTAACAGATTTAAGTTTCCTCCTGATACTTCAAATGAGATAATATTTGTAAAGTGCTTAGAACAGTGCCTGGCACATTTTAATTGCTTAATGATTGTTCTCTTTGCCCTCCTTCAGTCCTATTGGACTATGGCACATATATGTAATATTCATATATACAGATATGTGTATGTGTCTGTATTACACATACACACACACTCACACACACACACACACACACACACACACACACACACACACACACACGCCAAGAGCCTTGCCCTTGAACTGAATTGTCTCTGACATAGTCCTTGCTATCCTACTGCTATATCTCCCTGATGTTGGTGGTCTACCCACCTTAATCTCTCCCTCTCAACTGCACTCAGACTCCACAGATGCTATGCTCTACTGATTTGCCAGGGCATCTATCTATTCCCCACTATCAGGCCTTCCTAAGGCTTCTTGCTTGTCTGCATGTATTTGCTTTGATTTCCTCTTGCTGAGACCTTTCTGGATCATCTCCTCTACCCTGGTGGGTCTCTCCAATATCTGATCAGACCCATTTGACTACCAAGTTGTAACATTAAGAAAGTGCAAAGTTAAAGGAAGGTCAATGACTCTAAGAGGAAGTTAGTCAGATCAGAACCAGAAACAAGATCAATTTGACAATATGCCACGGAATCAAGGACTATTGCATTCCTAGGTCATTCCATGGCTTAGGTTACTTCCAATTCAGTGTAGATTCTGAGATGGGGATGAGTTTATGGATAGGAGTTAAATTGTTTCAACTGTCTCAACTGGTAGGATTGGGGGATTGAAAATGAGACATTACATCCAGCCCTAAAACCCAAAGAAGATGAGTCCAAAACTGGCCTTCATGGAAGGTAATGACCATGGATCACATCACAAGGGCAGAAAGAGCATTACAAGAATAGGGAATTTGCATTAATAAATGCACAGAATGGAGAATGGATAATATGCATATGGCAATAAATGAACAAAACAGGTTGAGATACCAGAACCATGACAAACAAGATAATATTTGAAAAGGTAAGGGCTAGACTCAGGAGTAAGTCAGAAACTAATGGTCAAGACTGAGAAAACATCATGATATAGTAGATAAAGCATTGTACTTTGAATCAGGAAGACCTGTGTTCAAATCCTACTTCAGACACTAGCTGTATGACCCTGGGAAGGTTATTTAATTTCTTTGGTCCTTAGTTTCTTTATTTGCAAAATGAAGGAGATGGACTCAATGACCTTTAGGGTCCTTCCCATCTCTAAATATATGATCTTCTGATAAACTAGAACGAAGGGTCATGAACCAGACAAGTAAGAGTATCATTCAGGGATTAGAGATTAAGGTAAAATTATCAGGCAGACAGAAAGAAATTGGGCATTAGAAACCAGAAATCTTATCAGGACTGAAGACTTGAGGCATCATTAAATGACTAAGAGATCAACCCGGGAATTAGAGTAGTTCCTGCCCCAGACATGAAGTCTTCTCTCCCCTCTCAAACCCTCCTCCCAACCACCACAGTAGAGCAAAAGCAAATAATCACAACATATGGTCAAGCCAAACAATTGCAAGTAAGACAAGGTGAATTATATTAAAGATATAGTACGTGGTCAACCTAAGGAGAGTGAAAAATACAAAAAAGGTCTTGACACTTAATAGATGATGGTACAGCCAGAGACACAAAACTAGAGCCATTTGCATGTAAGCATATGTCACAATTCTTGCCTGATGTCCCAGATTCCAATATTGAAACTGGTAATTAGTCCCTGGTGGCACTGAAGGTTTGGGGTATTAAAATGATGGTTTTAATAAGATCAGCCCATGCACCAGTCACCAATAATGGAAGTGCTGCCAAGGAAGACGGAGTTTTCCTTGTTAAAACACAACAAGGCAATAAATTTCCAGTGTAATAACTCAGCCCCCAAATGAGGGCTAGTAACCAACCAACCCCATAATCTGGGACAAAACCCTTTGGATCCCTTGATCCCTGAGTTTAGTCCCTGCTGGCCCTAATTACTTGACCTCAATGAGGACCCTTGTTTATTCATTAATTTTACATTCCAGGTATTTTTTTTTAACAAAAGTCATGAGGGAAATTATTGTAGAAATGGAATTAAATGTGCAACCCAGTTTCTGGAAGAACCTAGAGTAGAAATCCTGGCTGTGATTTTCTGCAGAACCTCAGTTTCCTATGCTACTCTAATACAGAAAATACATGATATTCAGGTCACATGTGTAGCAAAATATTCATGTTCTTTTGTGGTAACAAAAACTGGGAATAAATTGGGTGTCCAAGGATTGGGGAATAATTTAATAAAGTGCAGAAGATGAACATAATGGAATGTTATTGTGCTATAAGATATAAGGAGTGGGAGGAATTCAAAGAAGCATGGGAAGACTTGTATAGGCAGAATCAAAAGGATACTATAAAAAAATTATTACAATAATATAAATAGAAATGACATGAAAAGACACTGAACTCAGTAAAAACTGCTATGAACAGGACAGATAATTATGGATGCTGAGTCAGGAATATTTGTATAGACAACTTAGTTTTTGCTCAGTTTTGTTGGACTGTTTTTCTTTGTTACAAAGGAGACTACAGTGAGGGAGAGAAAAGGGAAAGAGTATGAAGAGGAAGTTTTGGAGCATTAAAAATAGAAATATTAATAAAAATAACTTAAGACACCCACCAAAAATAATTTTTCTCCGGTCTAAATTACCATTCAGTTCATTCAAACAAATACATTTTTACTAACTTCTTCTCTTGGGCTTTCTCACTTTTCTTACTTTATATTTTTTGCTTTTTGGAGGGCAACTGGGATTAAGTGACTTGCCCAAGGTCACACAGCTAGTTAAGTGTTAAGTGTGTGAGGTCACATTTGAACAGGTCCTCCTGACTCCAAGGCCAGTGCCCTATTCACTGTGCCACATAGCTGCCCCACTTCCCCACTTTTTAGGCTGCCTGCACCAGACTTCTGGCTGGCTATGGAAATGGACTCTGGCAAATCCCGGACTTTAGAAAGGTCATGGTTGATATGCAAACCCAGTATGATAACCTGGCTAAGAAAAACAGGGAGGCGCTTGATAAGGACTGGTTCCAGCAGATTGAGGAGAGCATAACACAAGATCTGGGGAAGAGGAAGCTGCTCAAGCACTGTCACTGAGCTGAAAAACATACAATCCAGTCCCTAGAGATTGATGTGAAGTCCCTTCAAAATCTAAAAGTCAGCTTGGAGGAAAGCCTGAGGGAAGTGGAAACCCACTGTACTCTACAGATGGAGCAGATCGATGCAGCCCTGCTACACCTTGAGGCAGAGCTGAGGCAGACACTCATGGAGGGGCAGTGCCAGGGCAGGAATATGAGACCCTGCTCAACATCAAGGTCAAATTGAAAGCAGAGATCAACACCTATTAAAACCTGCTGGAGGATAGGGAAGACTTCAGTCTTGTGCATGCCTTGGACAGCTGCAGCAGTTTCATGCACAGCATCTAGAAGATTAGCACCCTGAGGGCTGTGGACATCAAAGGGTGGGGCCAGAGTCTAAGGACACCAAGGTCGGTCCTGTTGCATTAGGGCCATAAACTGTAGACCTAGACTGAGGCAGGAAGTTAATAAAGACTGTATGGTCACCTAGCAAAAAACAAACAAACAAAACCAAAACAACAATAGCAACAACAAAATACCAATCCTGCCTGCGCTAAAATAGAGAATTAATATAATCATATGGATAATTTATATGGAAAGTCAGTGTAGCCTACTGGATTAGAGCTCCAGTTGATTTCATTCAGGAAGACCTGGTTTAAAATCTGGTCTCTGATGCTTACTCATGTGACAATAGACAAGTCTTTTTACCTCAGAGAGCCTCAGGCAACTCTCTAAACTATAAGTAAAATGAGAGGGTTGGAGCAGGGGGGCCACTAAGGACCTTTCTAACTCAAGGATCTTTGATCCAATGAAAATAAATTAAGATCTGCCTTTGTGGAGGGAATTCCCATTTATAATGCATCGATGTCTCCCTGTTCCCCTCCCCTTGCTCCTACATGCAGATACTCACACTTCTGTCTCTAAGGTCTGCACCCTTTATCTACAGGTGTTTTCCAACCAGAATAACCCTGACAATTACTTCAGAGTGCAAAAGTCCAGTCAAGGATCCACTGGGCATCATAGAATCCTGTCCTTTTGCTTAAGTTTGTTTATCCATGGACACCTCTATTTAAAATAAATGTGGTAGATCTTTCTTAATTTTTAGAAATGCAAAGGGATGAGGGCAGAGGAATGGGTGCTGCTTTTCCCTCACTGATCACACTGTTTCTTTTACATCCTACTAATCCAGTGACCCCAGGATAGAGAAAGTCAAGATGGGTCTACTGCTTTGTGGACACATTATTGCTTCCTCTGCACCATTGAAAAACAAATGCAGCTCAGAAACTTTGGGAACAATTCTAGTATTCATTAACTGAAATTTTCTGAATAATTCAAATTTCATAAAATGGAAATGCCCATGCCCACCTGTCTACCAGGAACTGATGGAAGGCACTTAAACTTGGCCAGCTGTAATCACATCTTTTCTCTTGAATTCACCTGTCCTAGGAACAAATCTGTCTGACACTTGGGAGTCTGCCCTTGCCAGGGTGAAACCATGGTTATTAGTTTTATTCTTTATGTCTGGGTTATCTACACGTCTGGAGAAATCAGGAAAATAAAGGAAAGGGGGGAGGAAGGCAGGAAAGAAGGAAGAGAGGAAGGGAATAAAGGAGGAGGGTAGGAAGGAAGGAAGAAAGGAAGGGAGGGAGGGAAGGAGGGAGAGAGGGAGAAAGGAAGGTTAATCTAGTAACAATTCAATTCATCATTTAGTAAGCACCTACCATATGCAAGGCACTACACTGCATGCTGAGGATAAGAAGACAAAAAGGCAACATTCCCTGCCTTGAAGTTCACGTGCTAATAGAATCCTGCAAGATTTAATACGAGTCTTTTAGCTAAAAGTGTATTGGGTGGAGGGGAGGGAGTATGAAAATTACCCAGATAATTCCTTCAATTCTCCCTTTTACTTTGCTCCATAGAGATCTATGCTTGAATCAGTACTAGACTGAAAAAGAGAGGGAAAAAGAGAAATGTTTTTCCCCTTCTTTCTTAAAATCTCCTAGGCTAAATAATGAGGATCCATCTCCCTTATCCTCCCTAAGTTATCCCCAGGGAGATACCAGAACCTAGAGGCTGGTAGGTTGGGGAGAGGGGTGCCAGAAATCATGCCTTGCCCATCTAATCCTTCCGAAAAGACAATTTCCTTGGAAGCCAAGTCTCCTAAATTTCAGAATAAGAACAATAGCTTCGGAGCCAACTGTGTCTCTCCAAACCCTTCTTTTTTTTATTGAATGCTAGTACCTCCCAAGCACAGCCAACACAATCCCCACTCAAATCCTACACCACCCTAAGGGAACTTTTCAGAAGAATAATATCACTGACCCCACAGCTAAAATACCACATACTAAGGCAAGAGAAGACACAGGCCTAACCCACCCTGCAACAAACTCTGAGTGTTATTGTTTGTGGCCGTGATTGTTGCTGGATATTGTTGTTGTAGAGCTAATGGTATTCTAACCTCTGGCGCCTCCCTCTACAATCCCTACCACCCAGACCACAGGGTGGCAGGAATATCGTGAAAAGTCAGAGCAGGACGGACCTTAGATATTTAGTCCATCCCCCTCCTTATGCACACCTTCCTCACTGTTATTGGCCATTAATATTAAGACCAAAATGATGCAGGATTCCATTTACCTGCATATTTGTTCCTGGGTTTTGAAAAGAAAAACAAAGTTTACTGAAAAGTTTTTGGGGGAAGGAGGATGGCTCTACAGCTATAAAGAAGAGCTCAATTCAACAGAATCTTCATTTCAGTCATTCAGAGACAAATATATTAAAATGCTTCATTTTCCTCTCAGACAATTAAGGGTTGGTCTTTTCTCTAAGAATTAGGACCCTTTCAAAATTCCTGAACTGTTACCCTAATAATGAATCTGCTTTAACCTACATTATCCTGATAATGAACCATATTATTCTTAGAATGTGGAAATAAACTACCATTTCATTTCTTAACTAAGTTAAATGGTGCAAAGACAGGCAAGGTTATTTATTTTCATAAGGGTGGTGTTGGAAGTAGTCCATTTTAAAGAGACTTAAAGGCATTTATCAAAGATGATTTGGGTAAAGCTAGAGGACTCCAAGAGGCTGCTGGACTGGGGGTGGAGGGAAAGGAAGACCTGGTTCCCTCCCCTCCCTTTTCCTCCCCACCTCCCCCTCCCTAGATCTTTAGGGACAAAGGAATGTTTATAACCCAGTCTCAAGTTCAATGACAAAAACCGGGATGGGCTGGGGAAAGGAATCGGACAGTGAACTTCAGCCAGACAAAGGAAGAGTGAAAGAAGGAGACTGAGGGGACTGAAAAGAGTGAGGAGGAAAAAAGGGGGGTGGGGAGAATTTCAACAAAGTGGGCCTCTGGGTAGTCACCTTGGGGTTTTCTGGAAAATGAGACTAGATTGCTGTGTAGTTTCCTGCCAGCAGTGGGGAGGGTGGTCTGCACATTTCCAGGGGGAAAGAGTGCATGTCTGTGAAGGATGGTGTCCTTGAGCATTTGGGAGAGATAGCCTTGTGTGGTGGAAAGGACATTAGATTTAGAGTCAGTAAACCTAGGTTTGAACTTCAGTCAGTAGAAATAGGTGACCGCTAGCAAATTCTTTCCCCTATTTGATTCTATTTCCTCTTCTGTAAAATGAGGGAATTTGGGCTAAATGAGCTTAAGATCTTTCCCAGAATTAAATCTAGTGTATGGGAGAAAAATGAAGAGAGGGAGAGGGGGAGAGACAGAAACAAAGAGATACAGAGAGAAACAGAAACCGGAAAAAAAAAAGTCTACAGGAGGGTGTGTGAAAGAGTCTGCATTAGGGTGCTGTTTGTGACTTTCAGAATGAAGATGTTTGTGTGAGCCAGTGTTCGTCTTTATGGGTCGGGGTGAGTCCATTTAGAAGGAATATGCATATGCAAGTCTAGCAAAGAATGAAGATTTCTAGACATTTTCCTGGCTTTAGGTGAAGTTCTATATACGCATGTGCTTTTGTAACTGTTTGCACCACTGAGTCTCTCTGAAAGACTTATAAGGGAATATTGTTCATTCCCAGAGGTGTGCAAGGATGCAGAGGTAAATGTTTATTAATTAATGTATGAACCTCATATATGTCGTGGGCGGGTGTGTGGTGGCCCGTATGCCAGTGTGAAGGCATAAAATGCTGGATGGTGTATTCGAGAATAAGGTGGGAGTGGGACTAACTACCATGAGCTGTGTGTAGGTGAGCATATGCATAGCTATGCCTTTGTGTTTGTGCGCAGCAAATAAATGGGAATGGGAGTGAACTCTAGAACTTGGTGACTAACCTACATATACATACATATGTAGGTTACATATGCTGCCACAGATGAAAAGTTTGTGGGCGATCCTTTGCAGATCAGTGTGTCTACAGAGCATAAATGACTACGAGTAGGCTGTCAGCAGTTGTGTGTGTGGTGTGTACAGTGTATGCTCGTGTACAACGCACATATCTGTGCAAGGACTCATCCAGGCAATTAATAAACAAGAAAATTCTTCTACAAGTGAATTCACATAGAGCTACTAAGTCAACTACATCCCTGAGTTTAAAGCTACTCCGACCACGGGAGCTGGGTGCCAAACGATGTTTCTCTGGGCCTCAGTTTCTCGATCTGCAGAATAAGCGTGATAATAATATCTGCACTACTCTGTTCCCAAGATGTTTGAAAGAAAAACACTTTATAACGAGAAGCTTCGATTTCTGGAGTAAGTTGGTGCCGTGTTAAAAACAAAAGAGGATGAAGAGACCCAAAGGCTCCTAAGGAAGAAGTATTTTAAAGAAACCCTACAAGAGGATGGGATGGAAAGAGGTAAAATGAGTGAGTCCCTAGGCTGTCAGTTTTCTATCCAGGGAAATAGAGTAGCCCCTTGATAACCCGCCTCGAACGAATTCTTCTCTCCGCTCCTTCCAATCGCTCCCAAAAATCTCGGGGTCTTTACAACCCAAAAGTGAAAGCAAATAACAAAAACAAAACCAGAGACCTCCAAGATTTTTAATTGACAGGTAACCCTCTATCCCAGAGAAAAATGGGGAGAAAAAATTCCCAAGGAATAAATGCAGTGAGCACTGACGAAAAAATCCACAGAACAAAATCGACTTCCTGGAAAAGAAACCTAGTAGCCTCGAAAAGAATCCTGTTAGACGCCAGATGAATATTTGCCATGAGCCTTCCATTCTTTTAAGGTTGTGCTGGGCTTCCAGAACACAGCCATGTTCCCTAAAGGGCCTCCCGGGCCCCAGTTCCCTCCCACTCCTAGCCCCATCAGCAGGCAAATTCCCTTAGCCCTGGTAGTTTGCCTGGTCCTGTTTGCAGAGCTTGAGGTCTCGGAAGGACCTCCGGGGTTAAGAAATTTCACTGAAAAAAAAAAAAAGCCTGGAGTGAAAACTGCTAGGCTGGGCTCGTTCTTAAGCCGAGATAAAGAGACCAGCTCTAATTACTAGTTACTAATTAGAGAAGGCCTCCTACACCGCCCAATTGAATATAGCTTAAACTGCCAGTTAATCCTCAAATAATCCACTGCTCTCTACTGAAAGACGCTGGGGAAAGTGATTTTCTCACCCCAGTTAACCTCCTTTTAAAAAAATTATCGCTATCTTTTGATTTCATACCACCTTTTTCCCCCCAAAAAAATGTGTCCCTTCTCCTCCTCCTCTTCCTTCTCCTTCCCTACCAAAGGAGCCATCCTCTGTTTACAAAGAATAAAGAGAAACGTTCAAGAAAACCGACCAAAACATCAACCAAATATGACATTCAAAGCAATATTATTTCATATCCATTTTCTCAATTCTTCTCTCCAGCTAATTTTCAAGGGTTCCCAATTCTGCCTTGTCTAGAAACTGGAGAGTTTCTAGGCCCGGAAGAAAAATGCTGAGGTCCTCTGCCGAAGGCCAGAGTAGGCCGGCATCGCACGATCTAGATCTCCAATCCAGGTCAAGTGGGTCCTTTCCTCGGAAGGACTTCTGGGTCCTCCTCAATTTCTACCCTTTCATCTCCAGACCCACTTCGCGTCCCTTCTGAGGCTGTTTGTTTCCAAGGATTGGTGGACTGTTTTCTGACCTGCACAGACTTCCTCTAATCTTTCCTGGAGTTTCGATCCTTTCCTGTCCGTAGACAGAGTAAATCTATAACCCAAATCTTCCCGCACCCTTATTCACACGCACAAACCCTGCAACTGCCCCCGACAGATCCGCGAAATTTTCTAAACCCTCAATCTCTGAGGAAAAGTCAATCTTTCCTTTCTGAATGGAGTAGTCTCCTCTCCATTGCTATCCCTTATTTCATCACCCTGAAAGCCCAACTAAGACTTAAAATCCAAAAACAACTTTTCCCCCTCCAACCATCCCTTTCTTCCCTTCAGTGCGGTTTCTCACTCACCCCACCCCGCTTCCAGCGCAGAGCCAGGGCGAGAGAGGTCAAGACCACCAGCCAGAAACTTCAAGTTCAATGGCAAAAGCCCCTCCCCCCCATTCCCGTCAGGGCCTCATCTCCCTTCCCCCATCTTTCAGGAGGCTTTTGAATCCGAAAGTGACATCTTTTAGTAGGAAACCTTCAAAATTCCGGGAGGGGCCCCTTGCCCCATCACTTCCGGGGCAATTTAGAAAGGGAGCTAATTGAAACATTTTCTTCTCTTTCTTTCTCCCTCCCCTAGTTGACCCGGCCCCCCACTGCTGTCCTCACCTCCGCCGTATTTCCACCTCGAGCCTGTAAGCTGGGAGAGAAAGAAAGTCTATTATTTTTCCTTACTGGATGTTTTAAATCGCTCTCTGGCTCTAGCCAAACCAGTAGGGGGATGGGGTGGCAGAGTGCTGAGGAGGTCAGAGGCTGTCTGTGTACTGCACATACTGGACCTGTTCCTATTCTGAACTAGAAAGGAACTGAATCAGGTGGGTGAA
This sequence comes from Gymnobelideus leadbeateri, assembly GCA_011680675.1. Lineage (NCBI taxonomy): Eukaryota > Metazoa > Chordata > Mammalia > Diprotodontia > Petauridae > Gymnobelideus > Gymnobelideus leadbeateri. Next base: position 101,822 of record WOXC01003015.1, read on the forward strand.
ATTCGTGTATATATTAAAATAACAACAAATCACATTAACAACAACAACAACAATCCAAGAACCCCCTTTTCTGACTTCCTACCGTTCTCCTTTTTCCTCCACTGGCAGAGGCATGCTTTATTCCACAGATCACGGTAACGAGTTCTTTTATTGAATTTGTCCCGGTGATTTGGAGGGAGTAGGTAATTTTACATTAAAAAGTTGCTGAATGAAGTGGAGGAAGGTAGATTCATACCCCCAGACATTTAAGTGCTGGCCCTTGAGACTTTAACTAAAACTTTAATGAAAGAGTGAAGGTGGGTCAGAGGGAGGAGTGATGAAGACAGAGAATTCTCCGTTTGGGGCATTGGTGCTTTGGAAGAGGAAAGACACAGCTAAGGGAAAATCAGAAAATGGGGAATTGAGAAACATTTGGGAAGAATGAATCGCGTCAAAAGTAAGAACAATTCCACCGGCAGGATAGACAAAGTCACTGCAGTCTGCTGCACGGACTTGGGGTAGGCCTGCTGCTCCCCTCCGCCAGAAATCCGTTCTTCACCAAGAGGATAGATGGGGAATAACGAAGAGGTGAGGGAGGAGTGTGCTGTGTAGATCGAAGTGTGCTGTACCTCTCCCCACAGGAGGAGGCATCTGGATTCAAACTCTGCACTTGAAGGCCGTATCCATATTTGCTCATCCATCATTTTTCCTCACCCCTGGCTAACTCGCCTGCCCCGTGGTAGTAATGATGTAGGTCCCGGAAACCGGGTAGAGTAAACGACCTGGCCCCGGCTCCATCCTACCCATTTATTTACAAGCCACGGTCTTGTAATCTTCCCAGGCCTCCGCCAAACAGCGGCAGTGGGATTCTGAGCCGCGTGGAATCGCGGTGCTCGGGGAGTGGGGGGAGTGGGGGGGCGGGGGGGAGGGGAGGGCAATGATGGTTTTATTTTTAATCATTCTTTCCGACGAGTCACTTGGTTTATCCTTAAGTGGAGCCATTGTGTTTTGTACTTTTGTGTCTAAACACCTTCATCTCCCCTGCCCTCCCCATTGTTTTTAATTTTTCAATGTTTAAAAACAGCAGAGAGAACAGTCAGCACCCTGCATGAATTTTCATTACTATTTAAAGATATTCTTTGTCTACAAGTTTGTCCCTAAGGTCATGTGCAGTTGTTGCCGCTTGGTGCAGGAGAATCGTTTCTCCCAGGTCGGTGGAATAACGGTGACAATCTTTCGATTCTAATTTCTGCAGTAAAACCCTTTTGAAGATCTAGGGAAATTCGTCTTCGTTCCTGTTTCCCCCTGGTATACAAAGGTACTACCAGTTACACATGTACATGGGATCTATTTGTAGATGTATATGACTGAGACAATTAAATATGGACGATCTTTATGAGGCTAGGAGCATGCACACAGAGAGGAAAAAATTGCGTTTAAAAGAGGGTTGTATCTATATAAAGAAAAATTAATTTTAAAAGGGGATGCTCTTGTTGAAGTCATGTGTATGAATCACATATTTATACATATGAACATGTCACACATGGGATTTTTAATACACAGACTATTGATTTATATATAGAACAAAGACAGGCTGAGAAGGGGAAGAAGCGCCCGAACTCTCTTTAGGTGGTGCTATGGCTCTGTCCTTCTCCTTCTCCATTTTAGATCTCTCTTTTCCAACCCCTATTCTTGCAGTTTTCTACTAGCCCAATCACCGGCTAAATTGATTGATCTTCCTACCAGGATTGTGTATTGGGTCCTGGGAGCTTCTGTACAATTTATTTCCGATATCCGCCCTGCACTCCAGCCGGTTCCCACCTTTTGGAGATCCTTCCCCGAACCCCAAAACTCTAAAGCCGAAGGCAAGCGGGAAGTCAAGGTGTCTGGAGATTCATCGGCTGCAGTGGCACATTATAGCCGGTAGGAGGAGATGTTGTTCTTTGCATAATCCAATACCGCTTCAAAGAAAATTACTCCTGTGGCTCTTTACTAATAGTTGAAAGCGAAAAATTAAATTATAGAATTATAGACTGTTAGAGCTGATGCCAGAGCTTACTTAAAACCGCTGATTTGGGGGAAGGAGGTGGGAGTCTGGGCTCTACAGGGTCCCTCATACCTCAAACTCGAGAACAGATTTGTTTGTATACTATCCCAGTTATTCAAGGCAGTAGCCTGGTTGGCTCTTCACCAGCTGGGGTTTCCTTCCCTCCCTCCTTTTTCGATTTAATCCCTTCCTAATTTCTTAAGTTTACCGAGCTTCCAGAAACCTCCCTACAGTAATCCAAGTAGAGCTCCGAGTTGAAAGTATGACCAACTTGTAGCTCTAAGACCCTGGGGACCCCTGCCTTCTTCCCCCACACCCTATTCCAGAATACTTTGCGTATATTTTGTAGGGAACACTTATAGTACATTTTGGTTTGCTTTGTTGTTGGGGTGTGGAGGTGTGATAGGGAAAGGGAAGCGGGAGGAAAGCAAAGCTAGAGATGAATGAACCAGATCCAAAAGGGAAAACAGAAAGTAACTGAGTTCCCAAGGGAATCAAAGTTTTCTCCCCGAGCCTCCAGGATTGCTTTCCCTGTTAATGAGTTAAGATCATTCTTAGCCGGATTCTCCCTCTCGTTCTTTCCCAGAATCTGACTTCTGGACTAGGATTCCCCGAGATCGGACGTCTGAACAATAAACAAATTCCCAGGCCTAGATCCGCCAACCCCAAGTTATGCTAAGGACTTGTTTCCTCTGCGCTTCGAAAATAGGGAATGGAATTCAGAAGACGGTGTTATGGAATCAAATTCATTTCATCGGGTAATATTAAATGAAGTGTTCTACCGTAGTTCCATTAAGATCTATCACACTCTGCTATAATGTACTGTTCTATAGAGCTTGCATTATACTATAGTTTCAAGGGCTTCTATTATAAGTATATATCGCATATGCTATGTAACAATGACACCTTTAACAAAAGAAAGCTACAGGGGAGAGAGTGCCCTCCGTGGGATCTTTACTCTCCAAACATCGGATCTTAGCCCCTGCCACCGAAATGTCAGCCAGGGATGGGCATGAGGTTAAAATGTGGACGTCAAACGGGGAAATCCCTAGTGAAATTAGATTTGGGTTCCTTTAGCCATGCCACAGTCCAGTCTCACACTTTTTTTTTTCCAATTTAAAAGTTGGAAATCCTGCCTCTGCATACTTTATAAAGAGAAGGACCTCCACTCACCCTTACCCTCAGCCCAAAGGCCTCAGATCCAGCAACCCCAAGTTCGGGAAGGGGGAGGGCATTCAATTGGCTGATTATTAATTTATCTTCCCCCCTCCCTTTTTTTGCCTCCACTGGAGCATGTAGAAGCTCTAAATTGAGGAGGAGGGTGACTGTCTTCTTCCCAAAACCGTCTGGGTAGCAGCTTCTTTGCAGATGGAAAAAAGGGAGTCTACATCGCTGCACTATCCAATTCATTCAGGTCCCACATAATCCCTAATCCTCAACTTTCTTTGCAGACAACTGAGCCAAAGTGGGGTATTAAGGTTTTGCTTTGAAGGCAGGCATAGCAGAGAGGGGAAATTGAACTATCCATATTCTTTCTCTAGCTCCATTTCGTTATCACCAGTTGACCAGAGCCCAGGAAAAGAGGAGTGGGAGAACAGAAAGCTAACTAGCTTTGCCTCACCCCAATTTTCCAGGGAACAGAAGGAAGAATTTGGATAACCTAAGGCTGAGGACTTTTAAGGGTACCTTTGCATATAATCTGAAGGTGGAAAGGATGTCCTATTGAAGATAATGCCCTTTTTCATCGACTACTGTTGCTGGAAGGCTGGACTTTGCCTTCGAAAATGAGAGCTGGCAGTGTAAAGTCATGGCAATGTGGACACCCTGTCCCCAGTCTCTCTGCTCCCTCACGGTAGACAAGGCCTGAAGAGATACCCCAGTTTTCCATCTTGACCTGGGTCTGGAGAGGAAGGCACCACTGAGATGGGTGTCTTCCGGAATTTATTAATTTATTAATCAGGCTCGATCCATAGAAAGTGGTTTGTAAGGCGCTCTAAGGAACTGCTAAACAGAGAATATGAGAATGATTATAACCTTAACTAATATTATTGTTATCTCTGTCGTTATTCTTACTTTTTTCCCCTCGGTGTAACTATGTAGGCAAATAGGGAAGAAAACCTTGGCCTTTCTCTCTCTTTTTCTACATATATAGTGATGTATCGCAGCTGTCTTATTCATTGAAAGGGCCCAGGAATTTTGGGAAGCAGGGCTGATCCCAGGGGACATCTCTTTGGCAGAGTCCGTGGCCTAGCTAGGGCTTCACGTCCCCCAACTGGTCTCAGACCCGCCCCAGCCCCTGCCTGGGTCCTGATCCCCCAGAAACGGCTTCCCTTCCTGCTAGGAGATCGCCATCAAGGGGTGGCGTTGGTCTTGATCTTAGCTAAGACCTTCTTCTCCTTGACCCGGCGGTTCTGGAACCAAATGGTGATCTGTCTCTCCGAAAGGCTGGTGGCGGCCGAGATCTTGCGCCTCTTGTCCTTGGTGACGAATTTGTTGGCGGCGTACTCCCGCTCCAGCTCCCGCAGCTGACCCTTGCTGTACGGGATCCGCTTCTTTCGGCCACGGCGGTAGGAACAGCCGTCCGGCTGATGCTGGGCCGAGGCGTCTATGCAGGAAGGAGAGGTAAAGGAGAGACATACTTAACTCAGACTGCGGGTCCTGTGTCCTCTAGGGTATCTCCTAGCTCTTCGCATAAATGCACACCGACAAAAATACATCCCCGCCCACATCATACAAACACACGCATACCCAGACAGACGTATGTGTTAAGAAAAATAACTCACATATAAAGCACTGCACGCCTCCCTTCAGAACACTCAGGCACACAGCCACAAACAGCAGGCTTTCACATGAGCCCCTTACGCTCAGGTACAGCCACAGGTGTGTGGACACTCACAGACACCCACCCACCTATCTAGACACATCCATGTACACATAACCACAGACACGTATACACAGGTTCCAGACACTATCTGGAACATTAAAAAAGTCAGAGACACCCTATAGAGCCATTCAATGCAGGCCAGTGCTCCCCAACCTCCAAAAGAGGGCACATACATGGGTGATGTCTACACAACACCAAAATGACCAGGAGAAAAGTGGAAAATTCAACCGAAGGGTTGTGAGGGTGTGAGGGACCTGTCATATCCACTACACGGTGGCAAAATTTTTATTTCGCTGACATAGTCACAATCTACGGTGCTTTGCCTTTGCCTAGAAATAACTTACTATTATCTTCCGTACAAGGGGACCCACGCAACACGTATGGACTACACATTCATGCATAGTATAGATTCTTGGGCACAGCTAGACACCCCCCTCCCACCCAAACACGCATACATGCAATGTTGTGCACACAATAGGAAAGACCCCTCAGACCTCCTGGACAGCTGTACAGGAAAAGGACCAGAGGCGGTAAGCTGGTGGGGCCAGACTTCCCAGGCTCAGTCTCTGCCCCCTCATATTTAGGGACCACTGGCCATATCCCTGCCAGCACAGACCATTCTACTTAATCCCAACAACCATTTTTGGAAGACTGACAAAGATAAACTGCAGCCAGTCTTTGCCTTTCCTTCCCGAGTCCTACGAATCTCCCATCTTTCATCAGGTCCAATCTGCCTTGATATCAAAGCCACTCCCTCACACACACACACACACACACACACACACACACACACACACACACACACACACACACACACCTGAAAGCAAAGGGGAATTGGGTCTTGGAGAAAGTTACCTGCAAAAGCAGCCTTCCAGAAATGACCGGGCTGGTTCTGTTCACCTTGGCAGCACATCTGGCCACTCCAACCGCTGGCGAGGGCCCAGGGCTGGTAACTGTCCACTGGCAACAGGGTGTCGTGGCGGGGCTCCCCAGGGCCTCCAAGAGTTTGCACCACCGACACGTCCAGGTAACTAGCCACGGGCTGATAGGGTCCTGGGTACCCAGGATAAAAAGCAAATTCTGCAGGACGGCTAGGATACTCCTCCCCCGCTGCAGTGGTCTCCGTGGGATAGGCAGCCAGGGTAGCTCCCTGGGTGCACGGTTTCAGCGAACTCCGGGACACTCGACAGGAATAGTAGCCTCCACCAAAGTAGCCATAAGGAACCGATGTGGGGGAGCCTCCCTGCGGCACCCCGGGGCATGGGTGACACTGCTTTGGCGGCTCCCCGGAGCCAGGCAGATCTATGGGGGTATAGTTGGGGGTGGGCAGTAGCGCAGGCGCTGAAGGGTGACTCGCCAGTGGCGAGTGGGAGACCAGATTCCGACACCCGCCCGCTCCCAACAAGCCTTCGATATCTTTGCCAGCATCCAAGGTGGCATAAGCACCGGACTCCATGGGGCTGGTGAGAGGCTCATGGGGCGGAGGTGGGTGGGGAATCCGGGGCGCTCAGCTCGTACTCCCCATCCAGGCCCCGGGAATCCAAAGCGTTTTAAATCGCTCCCAGCTCAAGAAACGCCTGCATTAGCTCTGGCCAGCCGTCCTGACGTAAAAGACGCAGGAACCCAGATCCCGACAGCGGATTGGCTGCTGCATGGGGAAAAAAGACTAATAAAATCCTGAAGGCAGAAATTGCGAAAATACTGCACCCCCACCCTCCCTAGCTCACTTTTATTACCACTGAAAACAACTCGAGAGAAAGGGGAGGGTATCTCCCGCCCCTACCCAACCCGCAGCTACCCAGTTTAGAGAGGCTCAGCTCTGGGTCTTGGGAGAGGGAAATCGAGAAAGAAGAGGCAATGGAGGAGAGGGGAGGGACCTTGCCCCACTTTTCTGTCTTGCTCTCTTCTTGGCTCTCCCTTTTCCGAGTTTTGGCAGATTTAACAAGGAGATTTAAAAAAAAAAAAGGTCTCTAAAGAACCCATCTCGTGAAGGAACAGAGAGGTTTTCTGGGGAGGTATAGGGGGATGTTGCAATACCCAACCTGTAATAATTTGTGGGTAAGCAGGAATGTATGGTGTTGGGGGAGGAAATGAGAGGTTAACTTCTTTAAGGGGATTCCCACACCTGGGGGAGTGTGGAGGTGGAGGAGATGTTAATGGGCATTCTAGTCACACACACACACACACACACACACACACACCAAGGTATTTAACTACACCAGGTGCTCCTCTTATCCCGGATGCCAAATCACTGGGTTTTTCTAACCTGTTCCAAAGAAAGTCCCAGGTTACCCTTCTCTCCTCCCATTTACAACAGAGTCCATTCCTGAATGAAGTATTTCTCTTCCCACGGTCCCCGAGGACAATGAAGAACCTATATGCCCATCTTCGTATAGACTCAGGCAGAGAAGCTAAGGAGTTGTGGGAGCCTGTAGTTTCAAAAAAGCCGAAGAGGAAAGTGGAGAAAACCTTTTTTATAGAAACGTCAGGGGCAAAACTGAGAAATCATTAAATAGACACAACCACTAGATTTTAATACAAGGGGGAAAGAGGGGGGGGGGAAGCAAATAACAGGGAAGGATAGACAACTAAGGAAGACAGAGAAACAGACAGGGTACAGGAAGAAAGGGACAGAGACAGAGACAAAAACAGAGACAGACAGAGAGACAAAGATCTAGTCAAATGTGAATCTATTAGAACTGAATTGGTACCATCTCTTAAAGTAGTGTCTATCAAATTATGTCTCTAAGAGAACATTTAGGATATTGGGATCCCGGATCTAGAGTTAGAAAGGACCTTAGACTGTTTGGTTCACAAAGTTCAAAAATGAATTTATCTGAATGGCCTTGACCTGGAACGTCTCCCAAGGATTCTAGCCCTTGGATTATGCTTCTCTCCCTGCCTCAATCACACTTTACAATGGGGCCCCCAAACCTGGGGTTCTATCACATTAAGCTAAGCCTGTGAAAGAAATCAAATAGTTCTCAATTCTCACTGGGCTCCAAAACCCTTATGAAGTAAGAAGATTGAAGCCTGAATGAAGAGGATCCTGGAGTCACTTACAGATGCCAAGACACAGAAGTAGTCAACTTGTCCCTTAGGATTTGCCAAGATAGAAAGAGACAGAGTAGGATGGAGATAGGTCCAAAAGGTTTCTATCATAAAATGGTATGAGGTGGAGGAAGAGGGGGAAGAACCTCCCACATGCTCTCCATCATGAACCACCAATTCTCCCTGCATCGACTTACTCCAGAACCCAAGACTTTACATTCACATTCACCTTTTTTAGTCAGGTTTCAACCAGTTATTCACGACAACTTTCACAACAGATTCCCAATGCATTTCTATGACAGTTGGGGTGGGGGAGGGGAGAGTCTTGTTTTACCAATCTGGATTTACATCGCACATTTTTGAAAGGGGCAGAAAGGAGTGCTTGTTGAAAATGGAAAGCTTGCACCCTCCTACGGCAGAATTGGAGACACAGATACTGAATTCCTTCTGTTGCCCACCATACTCTCCATCCTGACCCTTTTTGCTCTTCAAGCCAGAAATAAAATTATTTCAATCTAAAGCCTCTTTGGAAATTTCCTCTGTGTTTGTCCTGACATTGTTAATGCTATTTTCAGACGATTAATTTTCATGAACTCAAGTGGAAAAAAATCCAAACCTTTTGGAGGGAAAAAAAGCTGTATAATTTATGGCAGGTAGTATTGGAAGGCAGGGTATCCTGCAAGAAGAGATGCAGAGAGATGTGTTTGTGAATGTGTGATTGTGTGCACATGGGCACTTGTGTGTGAATGAACATGTGTGTTTTGGGGGAGGTGATAAAATTTATTGGTGCCTAGAAAGCAAGGAATGGATAAGATGGGAAGTTTTAGCTGGAAGTTGGACTTTTGCAAGTCAGATAATCCTAGTTAAGAGATGCTTATGCTTTGTTTCCCAGATTGATGGACAGAAGAGACAGGCTCTGTTTTTCAGTAGAGAATTTCCTTTGTGTATCCTAATACATAGGTTATTACTTTATGTTTATGTGCAAGCATATAGGTGCATTTTTCTATGAGTTATCACTCCCCCCCGCCCCAGTCCATGGGGAATGGAGTTTACCATCAGAATAATTCCACCTGTTTCCTTTCCAGTCCCCTACATCCTGTAATTGAGGTTATGAGGAGTGACCCACAATCAAAACCTTTCATCTGCTCCACTTGGGTCACCCTTTCAGTCTGAATGATCTTGACTCCTTTAGTCCATACAGATCTATGACAATCAGTGTTGTGTTCTGGTTACTTAGAACTCACAGAATTCACCATTGTGAATTATCTATCTCATAGATGCCGCTCACTTCATCTGCTTGCTGTGATAATATTCAGTGCACTGGGAACTGACTGCCTGACTGACTGAATGGATAAAGCATGACTGAGTACTTACTATGTGCCAAGCACTGCAGTAAATTATGTGGATTCAAATACAAACACAAATACAGTCCTTGTTCTCCCTCAAAGAGCTTACTTTCTCATGGGGAGAAACATCTTATGTAAGGGACTGATGGCCAGAGAGAGGAACTTATTTCAGGAAAGAAAGCTACAGAGATGATGAGTGGGTCCAGAGGAATGAGACTAGCACACTTCATAGAGGAGATAACAGTTTCTTAATTCTAGAAATGAATGGAGTAAAGGGGGCTGAGGGAGATAAGGGGGATTAAAGAGAAAACCAATACAGTAGCTCTGTTGCTTTTTTTTTTTTTAATCCTCAGTGCCTAACACAGTTCTTGGAACATAGTAGGAACTTATTAAATACTTATTAATTTGGACTGGGTTGGATCGAATTGAATTGAATGGAATGGAAATGAATTTTATTATGTACTCGTTCAGCCTATGTACTCTATGGGATTTAAACCTTTTAGTCTCAGATGGGGAAATTGAGTCATACAGGATGTCGGTGCACCATGAGGTGCTAGGAGGCAGAGCCATGACCAGAACCTGGGAGGCTTGACTCCCAGTCCTCTGGACTTGCCCTCCCTTCCCACATACCCAGACAATGTTTCCAGTCTCCTTTGTCTCTCAGATTCGAAGGGCTAGCCCCCTGCCCCCAGACCCCTCCCTACTTTACTGACCGAGGCCAAATGCTTTGAAAGCCTGGCGATGCTCCTTTACATACAGGCCAGACACCTCCTTGAAGGTCAAGGCCAAGTTGAAAGTTAAGAGTCTGTTTACCTCCAGAGCTCCATTCATCCCAGCCCCATATACTGCCTGTGACCTTTACTATACTGCCTTTGAACAGCAGTAGACGCCCAGGGGAGGTGGGAGGGTTGGGGGGTTCCAAGCACCAAGAGTTGACACCTTAATGTAAAGTCCAATACACTTTTAATTCGATTTAATGAAATTGACCAGAAAAAAAGGCGAGAAAAATCACTGAGCACCTTTTTTATATATTTTATTTTCATTTTTGGCAAAGCAACTCAGTTCTTTAATATTGCTGCTGCCTGGGGGGCAGTTGGGGTAGCCATGATTCTAGAAGTGGTGCCCCAATAAAGGCTGTCTACAAAAGGAAGCAGTCGTTTTGATGATAGTAATGGGATGCCACTAATTCTTTCTAATAATGACTGGTCCTCTACTGAGACTTTCTGATGCTGCTTTCTTCAAACTAACATGTTGGAAGGGACCTAAAGTTGTGAGACTTTTACATTTTGAAATTTTATGAGAACTGCCCAATTGACTTTTGAAGCTCTCTCTCTCTCTCTCTCTCTCTCTCTCTCTCTCTCTCTCTCTCTCTCTCTCTCTCTCTCCCTCTCTCTCTCTCTCTCTCTTCTCTTCTCTTCTCTTCTCTTCTCTTCTCTTCTCTTCTCTTTTCCCTTTCCTCCTTCTTACTTCTTTCCTTTTAATGTTTCTTCTGTTTTCTTTCTTCATCTTTCTAGTTCTTCCTTTTTTTCCTTCTCTGTATCTATCTTTCCTCCATTACATTTCTCTGACATTTTCCCCATCTTTTCTCCTCTCTTCCTTCTTGTCTTTAGCTCTCTTTTCTCTTTCTTTCTTTGATCCTCTTTTCTTCTGGGTTGCTCTTGCAACTTTCCATTGTTATTACAGGAAGTGAAAAAACAAATATCCCAAGCCCTGCCCTGGCGCCCCACGGGGCCCCAAACATTTGCCTGCCAAACCTCCACTTAGCTCCTACCTGATTCGGAACTGGAACTTCTCTAGAGTCCCAGCCCAGAAAGTTTATATTTGTCCCAATCTTCAATTCCTCAAAAACTAAGGCTGATTAGTTTGCTATCCCCGGAGACCCACTACTCTTTCAGGCCTTTACATCCACCCTAGGGTACATGGACCGAGCCAGATGTGTTTTGTTTTTCTTTTTTCATCAAGAAAATCCTCCTTTTCACAAGCAAAGGTCTGGCCAGTCCAGTTCAGGGACTGAGTTGCCAGGAGTTTTCAGGGGCCACGAAAGGAACTTGGTTTTCAGTTACAGTTTGGTTGAGTTCCCGAGTCTCTAATACCTGTCCTGGAAATTTCAGAAATCTCTGAAAGGAACAGCGTGTCAGCTCTTCTCCAAACCCCTCCCCGAGTACCCCTTGGCCTAGGAGCACGAACTTCGGTCACCAGGTTTCCATCGATTCCCTAAAGTTGGACCATATCAGACACGCTCGCTGGTGATCCAAACTAGAAAAAACTACGAAGCAAGGGGCAGAAAAATTAAGACAAAAATCAAGGAGAGGAAACTAGACGAGGAAGAAGGAACACCATCCTCCAGATTCTCCTAGCGAAGCTCGGGACAGCCCTCGGGTAAGTAGGAGCCTGGAACCAGACCTACTCCCCATTCCCGGCTGCAGTCCGTAGGAGCTGAACGCTCCGCAGCCCTGGCTCTTTGTTTGGGGAATGGAGAGGCCTGGCCAGGGGAGAGGGAACTGAGCTCCGAATACACTCATGAGGCAACTTGTCCCTTTCGGTCACTCAGGGGCTGGTCACCCAGGAGGAGGCTGACAAAGCCCTCGTCACATTTTCCTGCCACGTGTGAACGGGAAGAACTAAGGAGAGTTCCATCCCACCTCCACCCACCCCCCACCCCTTCCTCCCCATCCTTCCACTGGTCTTGCGCCCGTCCCCTTCCCAAACCCTGGGTTCGGCGAGAACCTGAGAGGAAGAAGGGGAAGAGAAACTGGGCCAGGTTCCAGAACACTGAAGCCAGAACCCCCTCCACCTCCCTATGCCCCTAATTAGAGCAAAAAGAAATCCCAAACCTGCTCTTACCCGGATTATTCCAGTTTAACCCACATAGATTTAGCCTGGAGTGGGTTTGGGCAAAGAAAGGGAAGGGGTAGGGTTGGAGGAGGGTTGGCAGTTGAGAGCTGTCGTGAATCTGGAGGAAACCAGAATTGGAGAGAGGCGGGTATTAGGGCAGTTGATATTAATACTTCGGTTTAAGGTTTGTAAAGAGCACTTCACTGGGTGAGAAAGGCTTCTCTGTGAATCCAGTCGAAACCAGACACAACAATTTATTTATAAAATGCAAACCTTCGGAGCAGAACTGGGATGCCCAGTAAGGTAATAAGACCTGGGGTGTTTCAGCCCAGAGAATTTGGGATAAAATCTCTGCAGGTTGATTTCGGGTGAATAGGTCTGTACCAGGCTTAAAATCACAACCTAGCTCTCCTTCATAACAGTTCTAGGAAATGGACTCGGAGTTTTGGGGGATGATAATCCCTCTGACTGTCCCATTCTAAATGCAATGTGTAGGTCCAGTCAGAAAAGGAGAATTCAAATTAGGCTTCTAGATTGAGGGGAATTAGTTGAGGAAAGGGAGTGGATTTTGGTTAATATCGAGGTACGGAGGCACCTACAACCACCTCCCTGTTCACACTGCAGGCCACAGTTTTCCCTGTTCCCCTTCCGTTGTTTATCTCCTTCCATTCCTCTCCTAGATCAGAGAAAAGCCTAGTCCAGGCTGGCTCAGGTGCTAGAAGAGCTGAAACAATTTTACATTAAATCTGATTCAGGGACGAGATTCGTAGCATTCAAGACTCCTAACCTCCCTGAACCCCGAACACCTCAGCTCTTCCTCCACAGGGTGTTTATCTTGATAAATGCTGTCTACTGTCCATGTCTAGAATGTAAACTTGGCCAGAGATAGAGTTTGGTATACACTTTCTAAATAAATCAAGTGGAGAACGAGAGCTCTGACCCAAATCATTCAAGCCCAAAGCAAAGCCTTTTGACCTGAAATCAATAAAGCTTCTCGGACAAAGGGTGTAAATCATGGTGCTTTGGGATAGAATTGCTCATATTCTCGGAATCTTAGTCTCAATTTTCCACTCCTTCTGTCTTTAACAAAGCAGGGAAATCCTTAAATTTCAAAACGTCCCCAATTTCCCAGGAAGAAATGACATTTTCTATTCTCGTTGCTTCCCTCCCCCGACTCCACCATATCCTTGTAGAAAAAACGTCCAACCTTTATGTATCACCAAGTCCCTTTTGCAAAGAAGGAGAAGGTAGAGGAGAAGTGGGGAAATTTTCTATGTTCTGATGGGGAAAGGAAGGAACAACAGTCTGTGACCTTTTTTCTTCTCATCCTATCCATGATTCCCCCTTGTTCTCCTAACGAATTCTAACCCTAGGCAACCCCACCACCACTACCAAAGATCTGAATTCGGCTTCTGAAATCAAGCAGAAAAGTTCTTTACAAACAAAGTTTCTTTCCTTTTCTTCTTTCATTGCCTGATGGTTCCCCTGCATTTTTCTGATATTTGTAGATTACTCAAACCCAGATATGACATCTTGAGCATCTCTCCTAATTTTCCCTGAAGAATCTGGCCCAAGGTAAGAAAAATGAATCAATCCCCTCCTCAAAGGGGGCAGACCTCAAAAATTGGGATCTACCACCATTCCTTAGCTCATGTCCTAGAATGCCATAATTTGGGTCAACCAGCTACATTGTTCTATTATTCAGTGGTAAATTACTCAGTAGACTTATGAGATATGGCCTTTCCTGATAGTTCAGTCCTCACTGCATCTATATTGCTTGTCTCTAAGACTCTGACATCACTTTCCTTTGAAAAATTCTTTTCAGCCCTATATCTCATAAGTGGGTCTTTGACTTATTCTTCTGCCTACCCCATACAAATAGTCCCATTGGGACATTTCCAGGAAATTCCCTTAGAGAGAAAGCTCAAGGTGGAGAGGGAGTTAACCTTACCTCTTACAATGGAAATGCCTGCTCCTTGCTCCTCTAGTACATCTATCTTGTGATTATGTTTACACAGGCTGAAGGGACCAAAGATAATTCACCAAGATGAGAAAACCCTTGAGCCAGGAAACTCAATATAACTGAGTCACTGAATTGTCTGCATCTTTCATGTCTCAGTGCAGTACTCCACTTTTTGGTGTATCTCAGTGTGGCAGTTTCTTCCTTCCAGGGAGAACCTGAGTATGTGAGATGAGGAGACCTTTAAAAAGATCTACAATGTGCCAGGTATTGTGCTAACTTTTGGAGAAAACAAAGAAAGGTGAAAAACATGGATCCTACACTCATTCTAATGGAGATAAGATGCAAACAATTGTGTTCATGCAAGATATATGCCATCGAAATAGGAGATAATCTCAGAGAGAAGGAAGTGGGGGAAGGGAGGATAGACAAGAAAAAGCACCTTGCAAAAGGTGGTATTGGAGCAGAAGGAAGCCAGGGGGCAGAGGTAAGCAAGACTATTTTAATCATGGAAGAAAGATGTCTATTTGGGAGTCCATACAATAGGGAACTTTAAATAGGGATTTCTCTGAGGTATATCACCCCCACCCCACCCTTTTGGTTTCTCTTCTGTGACAATTAAAAGGTTATGTCCCATGTAGGTCCAAGAAGAACAGATTTATCTGGTCTTCAAATATTGGGATGAGCAATGTAACATTCCAACAAAGTAGAGTGAGAGACCTTTACATGACAAACATTTATTAATGCTATGTTTCAGGAATGGTGCTGGTAATACATATACCAAAATGAGACATTCTTGCCCTTCAAGGAGCTTACATTCTACTGATCTACAAAAGAAATTCAGAGGTCATTTGATCCAACCTCTTTATTTTACAGAAGAGAAAATTGAGCCTTCTAGACTCCAAGGACAGGGTGCCTTCCCCCTCACCAAGTTGCTGTATATGGAGAATTTCACCTTGTATCCTTATTCCAAGTGAAATTCCAGGTGTGAAACTACCCAACCAAATGTTGTCTTTGTCAAGGAGAGGTTGAAGTCCTCACAATTCCATTGCTAGTATATATCTGAGGCAGGATGTGATTCCAAGTTTTTTGAGGCTTCGAGGGCACTCCAAGACTGCATACTAAGATGGGTTGTCTCATATATACATACATACACATATATGCATATACATAAATACATATTAGACTTTCACTAGGGGTAGTGTCTCCATCAGGTCCAGAGACTTCTTTGTGACTCCTCAGCTATCAAGCAAAGTGGGGAGGCAGATGGAGGGGAGGGTAAGGAATGACAAGGAAAGGTGGTGGGGGCAGGGGGGGAGGGGTTGTCCTTAGAACCAGAAGGAAGTTAGATGGGCTAAAAATGGGAAGCCTCAAGATTCTATAGAACTCAAAAAGATGCCCATTGTTTTTTCTCTGTCCTCTGCTGTGGATGTAGAGGATAAATACTTAGTATATCAAGGTCTTTTCTTATTCTATAAGCCCTAAAACCCCATCTCCTACTGGGAACCTCCCCTAATCCCTCTTAATTCCAGTGCCTTCCCTTTGTTAATTATTTCCTATTTCTCTTCTATATGACTTGCTTTGTATATATTTATTTGGATGTCTCCTACATTAGATTTTAAACTCCTTGAGGGTAGGGACTGTCTTTTGCCTCTTTTTTGTATCCCCAGGGTTTAGTACAGTGCCTGACAGATAGTAGGAGCTTAATAACTGTTTATTGAATGAATGAATATTATACAGTTCTTTGTTCCAACAGTTGGAACTACTTTCAAAGCTGGGGACTGACAGAAAGTTTCAAGTCTGAGTCTAGACACTGTGTTACCCGAGCTGAGTAGGGTCCCAGCAGGAGGGTAGAAAGTTCAAATTTCTTCCCATCACCCTTTCTTAAAAAGAAAGAGGACCATGAGCAATGAGAGGATTTGTTTTGCTAATATATTTTGAGGCCTATATGTGATATATTAAAATAAATATCTATCAAAAGTTTTGTTTTTCTTGATTTCTCAATGTGTGGGGGGTAGGGAGGAAAGTGTGAGAGAATATGGATCTGAAAATAAAATAAAATTGAATTTAAAAGAAAATATATAAAATGTAATTGAAGCACACATACATTGATTGGACTAGGATTGTTGAGCTCCTGGGCCAAGACAGGGAGAAACAAAGTCTCTGAAGGATTTTCAAAGAGCAAAGTATAGACCTAACCTTCTTCCTTTTGTCCTTTCTCACCCTCACTCAGAGCGCTAGTGAGTACCCCAAAATGATTCTGCTCCAGCTATATCCTCCCACTCTATTTCTTATCCCAGTACAGTTTTCCCCTACCCAGGCTCAATTGAAAGACAAAATTGAGATGTATGGTGCCCCCGTTTCTAAGGGGACTATGCTAGCGGATTGATTTCCCCTGCCCCCCACCTGTTTGTTCTCAGTTTTCCAAGTTCTTTGACACACCCTTTCTGGCTCTGGTCCCATGGGAGGACCATGGGAGAACCAGAGCCAGTCCTGAGTGGATCAGGAAGACCAGAGGAGAAGGATGAAGAACAGGAGGAGATAGGAGAGCATAAAATGAAATCAATCAAGAGAGACTCAAAGCTGAGGTTGGGAAAGAGAGAGAGAGAGAAGGAGGGAGGGAAGGAGGGAGATAGAAGGAGAGAGAGATGAAAAATTTGAGAGATATTCAGATAATCTAATTCAAGGTTAGTAAATCTTAGTCAAATAAAATCATTTTTTGAAAATTCCAGAATTTTTTCTACAGTAAGAGAAGGCTAGTTGAGGCATTTTTCTCTCTCTACCTCCCCCAGATTTTTTTTTTAATTTCTCAAACTTTGATTATGTAAATAGATTGGGATCTCGGGGAGGGGAGGGGAGAAACTGGGAGATAGACAATGGAGACAATTGTCCTGTGAATCTAAGGAATCCAAGCCAAAAGAATTATCCACTTGCTATCAATTATGCAGTAATGGGTCATGAAGAGCTTGCTCTGAGCCAAGCAGTTTAAGAAGAGATGGTAGGGAGTTCAGATTCTGGTTCTCCTTATCTTAAGGTTAGTACCTCTGTAAACAACCCACTGGACCATGAAGCACTGCCCCTTCTTGCTGTGCTAATGTGACCAGGCAAAATAGTGGGAGAAATCTTCCATGATCCCTGAGTAAGTCTTCCCAACCCTCATCTCCCACACTCATTCCAGGACCACAAGGTTTCCCCTTCAGGTTTACTTGTTGGAGAGGATGAGATCAAGTTTGAAGTGAGGGGAGCCCTACTGGACTCAAAACCTGCTTATTATGTAGGTCCTCTTAACCGATTTCTGACAGACCCTTTGTAAGGTCTTCATCCCAGGCTAAACATTCTGGTGAAGAGACTTCTAGCCTTCAGCTCCAACTTCAACCCCCATGCAATGTTTCTTCCAGTTTTTGTTTTTGTTTTGTTTTGTTTTTCAATTTCCTCCTCTTCATTTCATGGAGATTCCCTTCCAAGGAGATAGAGAAGAGGGTAAAGACTTGGTAGGCCTCTTAGAGTTAGGCCCCAGGAAAGCTACTAGCTGGGCCCCAAGCATACGTCTACAAAGACCTTTATCTACAATCTAGTAGAGCAGATAATCAGCACTATGGAAAATTCCGTCTGCTAAGCCATCCACTCAGGCCAAAATCATCTTTTCATCTTTGGATCAAATGAGATAATATGTATAAAGTTCTTAGCAAACCTCAAAGTGCTTTTTAAATGTTGTTGTTATTTAACAGTGTTCATAACTATATAAACAGTGAAAAAAACTATATAAACAGTGTCTATTAGTCAAGTTGTCCTTCCATACCGTTGTAGCCACAGAGGGAAAATTCTAACTCTGGTAACAAGGTGTCAAAACAATTTGTCTACTTGACCAGTTTAGTGGGACAAAAAGTCAGCACATAGAATGTCAGAGGTGGAAGGAACCTTAGAGATTAGCAAGACCCATTCTTTGAAGTTATAGAAGGAAACTGGGACTTAGAGGAGAAATGACTTTCCCAAGGATACACAGTGAGTGACTTGGCTGAACTAGAAAGAATCTGTGCTTATTCCATAAATCAACATATTTTTGTCTACATAGTATCCTTAAACGGACTTTCTCTCCCCAGCTGCTCCCCAATCACATATGCAAACATTATCAGTGTTTTTAGTTCCTATTGACCTTAACTAGCTTCGGAATTCTTTCCTCCCCAGAAGAAAAAGAAAAGATGTTAAGAAGATGATCTGGCCCTCGGACCTCGTGCTTTCTCTACAGCTAAACTTATATGATCACTATCTCCACTTCTTTGTCAGAAGAAAAGGTAGATGTCTAAGGCCTCTGAGCGACTAGGACGACTAGGCCGTTACAGTTCCAAGGTTCCAAGATTTTACCAAACCGATTAAGGTTCAATTCACCTGGCTTTTCATAGGGACCGGAGATTGGAGTAGGTTGCCGAGAACAAAGAGAGCTATGCTCTGTTCCTGCACCCAGTTCCATCCACTTTTCCTCTACCCCTAAAGAGAAGCTCAATCCAAAATAGATTTAGACACAGCTTCTGAAAGGAGGAGAAGGAAGTTTGGAGGGGGAGGAAAACCAAGAAAAGTCTCTAGATTCCTACTTAAGGCATGGGTAGAAACCATTGTTACCCATCTACTGACTGAGGAGGGAAGAGTCTACCTGTCAGTTGCCCGTGGATTCATCCTTTGCCAACCCTCTGGACTTATGTATCTGAGTAGAATGTAAGCTTCTTGAGGGCAGGTGTTTATTTTGTTTGTTTCTGCATTCCCAACACCTTAGTATTGTGTTTTACACATAGTATGGGCTTAATAAATGTTTATTGAACCCGATTAAATAATATAGAATCGTAGGAGAAAGAATCCAAGGGGGACAGGTTTCGGTGGAAAAGAACCTAGTTCTTTTTTTTTCCTTTCCTCTTTCCTTCCTAATTCCTAAAATACTACGATCAGATTCGCAAATCGTCTGGTCCAGGTCCTGGCAACCTTAAAACGATGTCGGTAAAGCGTTTTGCAAACCTTAAAGCGTTATATAAACGTTAACTGTTTTTGTGTTTATATGCTACGTCTTCATTCCTAGAGAATCCCCCGTTCTCACCCTCCTTTTCACTCCTCCATTATAACCCTCTCTATAACACACCTAACTACCTCCCTCAATCTCAAGAATCATTGGGCGAGAGTGGGTTATCTCCCAGACAAATTGACCCTGCCCCCCACCCCCAGATGCTTTTAGCAAAAGAAAAACAGCGGAAGCCAGTACTCAGTGATTTGGTCATGGGGGTGGGCGTGTGAGTGGATTCCTCCTTCCTCCTCACCGAGACTTTAGGGGACAGAATTGACCCTGAAAGCTTCACCGAGCTCTTAGAAGACACCGTCATATTGGGTAGTAAATTAGCCACGGGCCACCACGAGGTCTTCATTAATTATCTGCTAGTCTAGGTAATTCGGGTACAAACCTCAGATTTCACTCATAAAATATGCAGAGTCTGTTCTCTGGGCAGCTACTTGTGGGAGTCTTAGAGGGATGCTTGACTTTCTTTTCCAGTGGCTGATTACAATACCGAACAAGAACCCGAAGAGAAATCAGAAAGTGCCAGTGTACAGAGTCACGTTCCAATCCTAGTAGGAGATTGGGGGGGTGGGGGGCCGCGGGGATGAGGACAGGGGAGAATCGAATTCTTCAGACTTATCACACACACCCTGTGCTCCTCGCTATAAATGTGTTTTGCAGGAGAGATGATTTTCTGCTCTGTTGTGATTTTGATTCTATTTGCAATTCCATCCGAAAAGAATGAGCTGCCCACTGCCGGAAACCAGATTGTCCCAGGCCAAATAAACAGGGAGACTACACACCAAGAACAAGAAAAGGGCTAAAATCTTATCACATTGTGAAATCCTGACCAAGTCTCTGAGGTTCGATTATCTCACCTGCAAAACCAATATAATACCTGTAGTATTTAATTTCACAGGTTGTTGTGGGGACCAAATGAGATAAATGCATGCAATGTTCTTTGCAAATCTTACTTAAAGCTTTACACGAACACACAAACACACCAAATTGTTGTCATTATTGTTGTTATTTTGGTTCAGGCTTGTGATTTCATTGTAGTAGGGAACCCAAGAAAGTGACTTCCTCTGTCACTTCTCTCTGACTCTGTCTCTGTTTTGCAGACACAGGAAAAAAAGCGACTTGCTGGTGTTACACTACCAGTCTGCCCCAGTCAGGTCTCCCTGACCCAAAGTCCACTTTGTGTCCACTAAACTATGATGTCACTTTCCATCATCATCATTTTTCAGAACTTTGCTTGTTCCCTCTTCACATGAACATCGACTCAGTGAAAAAGAAACACAAAATGGGGAAGGATCACTCTGATAGCTGTTGCAGAGATTACACACTGTACATAACCCAGGAATATCCACTCTTACCTCTAACCCCGTTGGGACCTTTCTTCTAAATTTTAAGTGTATCCTTAAACTGTATATGCCCTTTGGTCAAGGGATACTATTACTAGACCTATTCAGTGCTTAGCACAATGGCTGGCACATAGTAGTCACTTAATAAATGCTCATTGACTTATTGACTATACCCCAAAGAGGCCAAAGATACAGAGAAGGGCTCGATATGTAGGAAAAGATTGATAGCAGCAATTTTGTCGAACTAGAAATAAAACTGAAAACAAAGTGGGTGTTCATCAATTGGGGAAGGGTTTATCAAATTTTGCTACATGGATGTGATGCAATATTATTGAGACCTAAGAAATCACAATATTGAGGGATGCAGAAAAACCCAAAAATACTTTTATGAGTTGATGTCCAATTAAGTGAGCAGGAGAATAATTTACACCATGACTATCATAATTAGAAATAAAATAGCTTTGAAAGATTCCAGAATTCTGCTCAGTGTAGTAACCAGTCATGATTTCAAAACTTATGATCTAGCATGCTTCCCACCTCTTGGCTGAAAGTTGATGGGCTAGTAATACAGAATGGGACATCCACTTTCAGACATGGTCAATGTATTGATTTGTTTTTGCTACATTCTATTTATTTTTAACAAGGGAGGACTTCTATGGAGGGGAGAAAATTCATGGGTAGGTAGGTGACACAACAGAAAGAGTCCTGGAGTCAAGAAGATTCATCTTCCTGAGTTCAAATCTGACCTCAGACACTTAATAACTGTGGCAAGTCACTTAACCCTGTTTGCCTTAGTTTCCCCATCTGTAAAAATGAGCTGGAGAAGGAAATTACCTGAAAAAAAACCCCTCCAATATCTTTGCCAAGAAAACCCCAAATGGAGTCACAATGAGTCAGACATGACTGAAATGACTGAATAACTACAGAGACACTCATGAAAAAAAAAGGAAAAGAAAGAAGCGTTGACGAAACATAAAAAAGTAAAAATAAAAGCAGAGAGCAAAAGGAAGTTCTGAAGGTATCACAGTCAAGCAGAGCACCTCTGCTATTATCATGTTAAATTTAATCTGCATTCTTTAAAAAATCTATGTAACAAGTCCATAGTTTTATAGATAATCCTCTCTTCTATTCTTTGCTAATGTTGCTAGTTTGTTTTTTGTTCATAATTTTTAAAAATGCAAAGTTTCTATTTTAAAAATTCAGATGCATTGGAACCTACAAAAAGTAGCTCCAAGCCACAGCTAGACTTGCTTGTTAGTTCTCTCTAGTAGCTACCTTCCTCAGTCAGACAGCAACAGAAATGATGCTCTGAGTGTGAGCCAAGAAAGAATCATGAACCCCACATCAGTTTCGCCCCTCATCAAAAGACTGGGGAAAAAATAGCCTCCCCATGAGTTTGGATGATAGATCAGTGGTAGAAAGTAGGTAAGAGCCTCATGGACAAAGGTCCCGGTTCTTTTCTATGCCAAGTGGCCCTTTTCTTTCACAGATGGTTTAGAAAAGGGGCCTTTGCTTGAAGTTTCTCCTGTCCACCCCCATACCCACCCCTGTCCTGGCTTATCCCAGGGTGCCATACCCAACAGCCCTGCCTCCCAATGGAATTTTAAATCAGTAAAAATATTCCCTCTTCTCCTTCTTCTTCCTCCTCCTCTTCCTGCCTCAATCCCATTTTCTCCCTACCTCCTTGTACTTCTTTGAGCTGGAAATAAGATTTTTCAATGACAGTGAGGCTGGATTAGAAATTCAATTCCTAGGTTCTCTGATCGTTTCCCTTCAAGAGATGCATGCCAGTGGAACAGGCTTGGTCCCTTCCAAAGGTGGAGATCACTCACTAGCCTTCGACTAGGGTTTGAGGATAACAGTAATCTATGCTTCAGAGTTGAGTTTCCTTTGAGGAAAAGGATTCTCAAATGCCACCCAGGTCAAGGGGACTTGGAACAATTTTTTTTAATCTCTCTCTCTCTCTCTCTCTCTCTCTCTCTCTCTCTCTCTCTCCCCTAGCCTCTCCTCTTTTTCTCTCTTAACTTATAAATTGAAAGTAGAGATCTGGAGACATGAAAGGGTGTGTATATAAACACACACACGTATATACCCATGTACACATAGAAAGAAAGAAAAGTAGACAGACCAACAGACAGATGCATACACACAAATCTTTTTTTTTATACTAAACTTCCTGGTCGACCCAAACAATCAATTAGAAACAGGTTTGGGACCTGGCACTGAAGTCCCAATAGTTTATGGTGTTCCCCTCACCGCCTTCCAGTAAGCAGAATTAGCCAGCCAAATAGATGAAGCAATAGACAGATAGGCAGAAATCTGGGTAGAGGCATTGACCTTGACAAGAAAAGAAGATAGAAAATAGAGCCAAATAACTATCTTAGAAGTTGTCCAAGTCCAAGGGCATTACAGAAAGCAAAGGATGTGCAGGGGATGAGGGTGGGGTACAAGTGATGATAGGTTACTTGAACTTTCCAGGCAAGCCATCTGTGTCCACAGATAAGATTCAACCAACTCAGTACTTGCCTAAGGCTAGCTGTCTAAGTTGGTCAATACAACCACACTCAGCCTGTTCGGTGCAGGGGAAACCCCTTGCTTGTAGCTGGAAACTAAGCGACAGGCTAATTGACCAGTCCATGGCTTCTTAACTTTCTTTTGTGTCACAGACCCCTTTGGGAATCTGGTGAAACCTAATAAGCCCCTTTCTAGAATTTTTTTAAATTCAAAATTAAATAAAAGCTAGAAGTTGGGGTGGGGGAGATTTTTTTTTTTCTCTATCCAAGTTCATGGACCTCCTGAAAGTTATCTACAGGTCCCTTGGGTACCAAAGCTAAGAACTCCTAGATTCTTCACCTTTCTACCAATTTTTGTAGCCTGATGTAGAGATGGCCTTTGGCTGTGGTCCAGACCACATTTCCTAAGGAACAAGGAAAGGGGACACAAATATCTAGGTCGTTCTTTGAGGGAAACACTCTCCACATTTTGAAAGCCTGGGGTGAAAGAGTTTGACATTGTCCTTCAAAACACAGGGCACCAGTAAGCCAGCTGTTTCAATTCCACATTTGTTTGGGGATGTGTAAAAAACCTTCTCTAAGCTGAGTCCGAGATGGTAGAATTCACAAAGCTTTGAAAAGTGGTGGGAAATATAAAAGTCTCTCTCTCTCTCTCTCTCTCTCTCTCTCTCTCTCTCTCTCTCTCTCTCTCTCTCTCTCTGTCTCTTCCTCTGTGTGTGTGTGTGTGTGTGTGTGTGTGTGTGTGTGTGTGTTTTATTTCCTCTTCTTTTCTCAGGTTTGCTTGGTGGAAAGGGAAACAAAGTATTTCTCTGCTCAAAAAGAACCGAGAATTGAGGCAGCGGTGCTGAATTTAGAGGTCCCTGGACTACTGGGCAAATCAAACCAAGCATCACCACCTCAACTGAGTCAATTTCTACAACCTTATGGGGGGGGGGGTAAGGAGAAATTCAAATTGGATATTCCTATACCAGTAAATTTAAATTTGATTTGGAATTTGGGGATCTGAAGGAATTTAGAACTTTGTTTCAACTCTTCCCTCTATTTTGCCCTGGGTGAATGAAAAGCATATGTTTGAATTTGTTTATCTCTGTGTATCTGTGGCTTCCCTCCAGTTAGAATATAAGCTGCTTGAGGGAAAGGACTGTTTTTATTTTTGAACTAATATTCTCGATGCTTAGCACAGCGCCTCTCTAGCACATAGTAGGTAAGCAATAAGTACTTATTGAATAGACTGGGTCGAAGAATTCTTAAAGTTGAGAAGGAGAATTTAAGAAGGTTTGAGGGGGTGGGGGGAGAACTAAGAGGATTATTTCGAAGTGAGGAGGGAGGCAAGTTAATACACCAAAAGTTGAGAATTTAGGCGATTATCAGAATCATGGATGTCTTTGTGTGGATGATATTTTGGGCAATGGCTCAGCTAGTTTGTAGTGTAGTCTTCACATTCCAAGCCAGGGAAAGAACTGCAAGACGTCTGAGTCCTAGAAACAGATGTTTCCTGGGTCACAGAACCAAGGATGGAATTCGCAGAATAGACTCCTAGATATTGGAAAGGGAACTGTATTAGGAACTTTAAGGATGGGACTTTCCTCGACAAATGAAAAAGTCCTGTAGAGCCCTGGAGAGCTGGAGTTGGTCTCCGACTGAAACTTGGATCTGCAAAGTGCGTCGTGTTGGCATATTGTCCAAACCAAATGATTCTGAATCCTCCTCCGAGGAACATTCAGAGGGACCACTAAAGGACCAGGACAGCTGAGTTCCCCTTCCTATAAGATAGATTACTGGACTGAGGATTCCAGTATCCATTCGTCCTCTTTTCTTGCCTAGCCCATTTATGCCAATCCCCCGCCCCTTGCCAGCCTCCAAACGAAACTACTTTCTGAGATCCGTTCAATAGAAGTCACCCAGGAGTCGAGGAAGAAGTGTGAGATAAATTGCAGTGTTACGGTAAATTTAAAGCAGTGAGGAAGACGACTCTAAAATTTAGGAAGAGAGAGTCCAACTATTGTACTTTAGTCTCACAAAAAAAGATACAAAGAGATCTTGTGGCGAGCAGCGAATATCCCTTCCAGGTTGTGTCCAGTCTTTGTTCCCCTTTCTGTTCCTATTTATTTGAACCCCACCCCTCCCCTTCAAACACCTCTCCAGTCATTTGAGTTCCTATGAAACACTCGGACAAAGTATTATTTTTCATTTTCGTAGCGAAATCCCACAAGGGGAAAGAACTTGTCCACCAGAAAGACGAGACCCTCGAGATTGAGCTGCAGTCGCCTAAAAATCTCGGTTTCTGCTATGTATTGCTGCTGTCCTCCCTGTTCTCGGACCCCCAGTCCTTTGCTCTGACCATCCTCTAGAGGACAGAAAGAGGTGGAGGTGTTGGAAAACGGCTTTTCATCGACCTTTAAAGTGATTCCACTTAGTTAAGAAAGGGAAGAGGAGCCGGAGGTTAAGTTGGTGGGGAAAACGCATGACTCTTTAACTAAAGATTATTCTGTCTTGAGCTTCCCTCTGGGCCTTTTTCACCCGCCAAGAAGCAGTGACCCCCCTTCTACCACTAGCGGCTGGGGGTAAAGAAGAGAGAAACCCGAACCCTGCTCTATCAGGCGCCAGTTCCCGATTCGCTGGCTGGAAAATTATCCCTGTTCCCGTTCCACCCTATCGAATTCCGTGAAGGTCTCTAACCGCCATGAAGGTTTACTCGGCCAAAACAGATTTGGAAAATTCATGCAACATCAGCAACAAAATATTTTGACCTGAATTTCCTGGAAATTTACCTAATGATATGATACGAAGGTATAGAATAACTATCTGGCTTAACGAGCCATGATTTGAGCTGTATAGACCCAAGAGTTTGTTTCGGTCATTTTTGTACAAAATTTCCAAAAGTTGAGACTGGGAGTTTAGCCGGAACTATATAGATAAGACCCTTCTCCTTTCCCTCCCTGGTCCCTTAATTAACTGGGACAGGCGGTGTAAACTCAGTCAGAAAAAAAAAATTGGGTTTGCTAACATGTTCACTAGAAGTATAATTTAATTCAATCCATTGATAATGAGGACTGTAGAGCCCCTTTATTGAAATTAGCGGAGAGTCAAGTCGTATAGCTTCACCCTTAAACAAAACCGTTATTTTAAAATAGCTTCCCTGAATTACTTGAACTGTGAAGACCATCTTTTAGGTCTGAACTCTGTGGCAGGAAAAGCCAAGGGTTTGAAATGTGTGTATTAAAACATAAAAAATTTTAAAATGTAACAATAAATAGGAACATAGATTACTGTGTTTGGGAGAAGATGGAGAGTTGCAAAGGTCTGTCACATAGAAAGGGAACCTAGATCATTTTTTTCTTCATCTGGCAAAGTCCCAGTCAGACTAGGAGTTTGGGGCAGAGTTTTACCTCTCACCGTCTCCTCTGACTACTTTTAAACAATCTTGGCAGATCCTTTCTTGTGTAATCCCAAAGACCAGGGAGGTGAAGGCCCAAATCTCTAGCCCTGGACTCCCTAATCCCCAGTCTCTTAATATTGAAGCAACAAGAGCAGGAATCAGTGAAAACTCCGTTCCCTGTTCCCAACAGTAGTTCCCCCTATATCTAACCACTCCACAGACTCCCTCCTATCAATGGACATGGCAGTCTACACTCCCCCCCACCCACCCACCCAGAATCCATTGGCTTAGCACCAGAATAAATTTTTAAAGAATGAGGGTGAAGTCTAAAAGGTTAGTTCCAATAGGCTACCATAACTGCAAGAAGTGTTCTTGGGGATACTTTAGATTGTTCTTCCCAGTTCAAAGCCAGGAAGGGACCTACAAATGTCCTCCATCTCAAAGACTGGTGGACTGCTAGATCTTCCATCTTCCACAGTATATTTCATTGTTTGGAAGGAGAAAGTTAAAAGCTCTGGGTGAACAGCAACCCTGAGTCCAGGATGTGAGGAGCCCCAAGTGGCAGAGGGATTTGGATGAGGTAGCGGGCACTCACTTTGGGCATTGTCCTTGACTGAATATCAGTAATAATCCACACCTTAAAGGATGTGTATGTGCAAGGGGGAAGAGAGTGTATGTAAGAAGACACTGTCTGAACAAAACACTGTTCTGAACAGCCCTCCTCTCCCCATGCCCATCCCCTTCCTTTTTTGATGTCCCTGATAAATGAGGTTACTTAGAGTAGGCAATTCGACAGCTTTCACTGAAAACAAGGTGAAACATAGGGATACTTCTTCCTGGATGCCATGTATTGGGCTGGGATATAACCAGCCTAAGGGTTTCTGAGTTCATTTCTGGAGACACTGGCTCAGGGAGAAGGGCCCCAACAATTCCCAGTTGTTTTTTTTCTGGAAGTTCCCCTCCAACAGATGAGAGATGTTGAGGATTTGGCAGTTGTCTTGACCTAATTTGAAGTGGAGGCCAGGGAGGGAAGACTGTCGTAAAATAGCAGGGAGAAAAATGTCTTAGAGTCAATCACTGCCTTAGAATTCTGACTGTGATACTTATTACAGCATATGACTTGGACAACATCATTTCACTTTTCTGAAACATTCTTCATTTGTAAAATAAGACAATGTTATTCATAAGGTTACTGCAAACTCCTGGCAGATGGAAAGGGGAAGACCAATCCAAGGCCAGGCACCTGTGTGCAACCAGTAGGAGAACAATTTCATTTTGTTACAGCCATAACAGAAAACACAGCAAAGCCATATCTGTCTATCTACAGGCACACTTAAATACATAATAGTGATCAAGGTACAATGTCAACACCCTTATAAAAAGGGAATATTCAAGAGTTTTCTTTTTGTGAATTGAGCCTTAGGCAGTTGCCCACCCTGAGAATTGGCTCTTGAGACTTCCATAACACAACTTCAATAGATTTGGGGGAGGAAGAGAAAAAAGAGAAAGAGCAAAAAGAAAGCAAGGGAAGAAGGAAGGAAGGGAGGGAGGAAGGAAGAGAGGAAAGGAGTGAGAGAGGAGAAAAACATATTCCAATGGGAGGGGGGGAGCTTGATAAAGGAGTTATTAGAAAGGCTTGAATTGAACAAATTTAGGGTGTTTTTTTTAATTGAGTTACTTTAGACAGTTGCCTCAACTCTCTGTCCTGTTTTGTGGCCAAGGATACAGGAGAGGTGAAGAGTGTGAAAGCAATTACCCAGATCCTTTAAACCAAATGCAATTTGCCATTTTGTCTGTAATGATGTATACATTGGTGAAGAAACGTGTTTGGGTTTGTTTGTTTGTTTGTTTTGGAGGGGGGCAGGGAAAGTAGGATTTATCAAGACAGTTGTTGAACTGAATCCGATCAATTCAATTCATCATTCTTCAGGGCTAAGGTAAATCTGGACACACACCCTGGTAGAACGTGGACTAGTTCTTAGACGTTTCTCCAAGCTAGTGCCTCAGGTTCGAAGCGGAAACTTTGAGGACCATCCTTTCCGCCTCAGAGGGTGAAAGTGGACTGCTGAAGCCTGGAATTTGACCCTCCTGCTCCACCCCCACCGCACCCCGCACCTATAGGGAGCTTCCTCCGGACCTGGGAGAGCTGAATTTCTTTTCCCCTCTTCCTCAGACAATCCCACACTGAGAAAACTCCCAGGGAGTTCAGAAAAGATCGAGAAAAGGAACCCAGTAATTCCGACTGCAATCCAAGCAAGCTTACTCCTGACACTCATGAAAGAGACTATTCCAGACAGCACTGAGAATTCCCTATACTCATTAGCGGTCGAGGACCTAACAGCTTTAGTCCCTCTCCTTTTTGTTCGTTCCCCACCCCCTACCCCTCTACCAGCGGCCCATGCCACCAGATGCAGAGCGAACTGCAACTCACAGTTTTAGCCACCAACACTAAGAACCAGATTGGATTTGGATACGGAAAGGATATCAGGAAGTCTTGGCAGAGTAGAAACAAGTGACCCGCAAGAGCAGCTTCGGCCTGGTCCTAGTTTCCCACCAATGGCCTTTCCTGGAGGGCCCCTCTCGCCTCAAAGCCCACCTTCTCATTCTACAACTGGAAGAAAGACCAAAGGAACACCAATCCAACATGTTCAAGATTTCAACCCTGTATTTTCGGCAGCACTAACACAACAAGGACATATTCTTAATCAGTGTTTTAAAAATAGACCTTAAAACAAGCCTCCCCATCCCCACTTTAATCCCACCTCTGCTCCGATGGGAATGGGTGGGGTGTGATTGTTCAATTTCTGGAATATTTGTAGGAAGTCTCTGAGTTCAGTTCTCTGTTGGACAAGGCGAAGCTAATTTTCAAAGCTCCTTGGAGCTGCTTCCAAACCATGGCTATTAAGGCAAGCAAAGCAAAAGGAGGAAATTACTCTTGGGGCCACTTCCGAATTTGCTGCTGAGGAAAAAGGTATCTCGGAAGTAATAACAACATTATGCGTTTGTCTCAAGCTTCAAAATTTAGAAAGTGCTTACACGAGGCGGGTCGTCTACAGGGGCCACATTCTCTGGGGAAATACTCCCAGCCCACGCTTAGCCAGTGTAGACGAAGTTCAAGGCAGCACCCTAAGCCCCGGGGGTCGAGGAGAGTGCAAGGGGGAAGTTCCCCACAACACAAAGAAATTAACGAGATTTGGCTGTCTCGGATCCGCCGGCGGGGACGGAAAAAGCGAGGCCGGCTTCTTATCAGCAGATGTGGGAGTCAATTTGGGACTTGAAAGACGTTTGCTTTCCTCGGGGATCCCAGACAAGGCTCGGGGCTCTGTGAGAGGCGCAGGTGCGCGGTCTGACTAGGGAACAGCCAATTTATAAGGTCAGAGGTGGCGGGTTTCACCAGTCTGACCCCGCCACACCCCCGCCCACCTGCCTGGTTTGCAGACTGGGCCAGTTTAGGCTGCGAGAAAGAACAAATCAGAAACTCCCCACCCCCACCCTGAGAAGAGGGGTCGGCAAAGGGCCTTCTGGTAAAAGATTAAGCCCTAGGAGCTTCGGAGAGCTGCGGCGGCGCCAGAGAGAGTCAACTGCAGGGTCATTCCCGGGGACAAGAGATACAAGGCTAGGACGAGTTAAGGACTCATCTAGCCCCCAGATTTGATCCAGTCCCTAAAACTCACCCTAATCTGTTTCCCAGTCCCAGTCCATCTCCCCTACCGGGCATGATACAGGAACTTTCACTCTGCCCAGGACTCCTGGATCCTATTCCCTCGAGGAAACGAAAAGATTCCATCTCGACAGATGCAGGCGCTAGGTAGATCGCAAAGCAGGCTGTCTACATTTTTCAAAAGAGAAGTAAATTTTGTAGGGTTATGGTAGTAGCCTTCCGGATCCAATCATGCCGTCCCCAAATTGGATTGAGCCATCAAATTACCCTAAGTAGAGTCTCCACACATCAATTTAAACAGCCTTAGAGAGAAAGGTGTTGACACTATAGGGTTTGGCTTCTTCGAAATGGTCCCACGAATTAGTAATCACTAGGGATTCTAGAAACTTTTTTTAAAACAGAGATAAATGTACCACAAGCTCCTGAAGCTTAGTTTCGGAAAAGCTGTAGTGCCAGAGGGAGATACGGAGATAATTTATGGGGAGGAGTGCCTATTTTGAACTCACGTCAGTTACTTTTTTTTTGAGAGGTGGACCCTGTGGATCTGCCCTCTGACTCTTAGGTCCTTCTCTTTGCTATCTTCAAATCGATTCGATCCCCAACTCTTCCAGAAAGTCTGTCTCTGTCTCTGTCTGTCTCTTTTCTTCCTCCCTCCCAAATCAATGAATGAGAAGAGAAAATCATGGGAGAAGGAAGGAAAAGCTGTTTGTCTTGAAAACGAGAAATAAACTATTATGGAAGACTCAGTGAGGATCGGGGGAGGAACAGTAGAGTCTTCTTGGTTTTTTTTCTTTAAAAAAAAATTCATCCTAATGGACAGATTTTCGTTTTCAGTTAGAGAAACACGTTAAACGAATTTCAGAAATGGAGGCTACTGGAAATCTCCTAGTGTGGACAAAGATGAAGATGGTCAATTGGGTGGAAACTATCGATCTGTGTCAAGTTTGCTCTAAACCGCTTCAAAGGGAAGATATTTTTTCCAATAATAGTAATAGTAATAATAATAGTAACAGGCCTTGGATCTGGGGGAAATAGAGGAGAGGAGCTATGAAAATAGTTTTCATTTTTCGGTGGTGGGAGAGGATATCATTGGGTTTTAAGAAAACAGTTTTGACTGTACTCGTTATTGCCAATGCAAAGATGATATTGGAGAAAATTATTTTATTTGGAAATCAAGAATCAAAAATTCTTATAACATTCAACACCTCAGAAGCAGATTTCCAGTCAGCCACGGGCCTCCTTTGGTCGTTCTGAGATTTCTCTGTAGCCTTGGATGCTTATATGCTGACCTGAATCCCTGCACCTTTGAAACAGGCTGCCTGGAACTAGATGGTTCAGTGGCTGGATTTGGAATCGGGAAACCCTGCTCGGGAATCCGACCTCAGACGCTTAATATTTGTGTGACCCTGGGAAAGCAACTTAACGTCTTTTGGCTTTGGTTTCTTCAATTGTAAAAAGAAAGGAATTGGATTTGCTGGCCTCTGAGGTTCCCTTCCAGCACTAAATATAGTGTCTGACGTGCAGACAGATTTGCCTACCTCAGCTCTTAGTGACTGAGACGCATAAATAAAGCCCTCATTGCGGGGATCCCCAGTTCTCAGTTCTCTTTCTCCCATAGCCTGCCGCACAGCGGGGAGAGACTGGCTTTTACAACCAGGCCGAGTCTGAGAGCTTGTGTCGGGAGTGGACTGGTCTCCTCGGCTCCTGCAGCAGGGAATGTCCCACTCTCCAGATTTCCTCTTGTGAATGATGGCGCTAAAGGCAAGACTGGTGCCCTGCGGCCTCAACATTCCTCTCAGCTGTGGAAAGGACAAACAGCTTCTATGTCTTCGTTCTATGCTTGTGGTCCTTTGGAGGCAAATTTAATCTGGGAACTAGCAGCGTCCTGGTATCTGGAATATATGGGCAAACGCCGAGCCCCTGTCCAACACTCTGACGTAGCAAGGTCCAAGCTTGCAACAATAACTGAAGTGGGGCTGACTGTCAGGAAAGGAGTGGGGGATGGGGGGGGAACTAGATGAGGACCGTTGGATCTAGGGAAATGCAGTGTAATGGGGTTTGTGGGGAGAAACTGGGACAGTCTGCTTGTACAGCTAAGAATTTTCTTGGGTTTCCCCACACTCTCGCTCTTCATCCCCTTGCCCTAGAGGTGGAAAGACAGTAGGCAGGAAGAGGGCGCTAATTCTCTGCCCGACCCCCTCCCCCATCCGGGCTGATCAGTCAATGCCCGGCTGCCCGGAGAAACAAAAAGCCTTCTTTCCACCGCCAATGTTCCGAAGAACTTGTCTTATCCTAAATCGGTCTGCAGCACTGGCGCGGGGGAGTTGGGTGTTCTTCCCTCCGCTACCCCCGCTCCTCTCCGACCCCAGGCTCTTGGGACTCCCCCTTCCCTCCACCCCGCAGCGGAGAGAGGAGCAAGAGACGGGAAGGGCTCCCTGAAGCTTAGCATCCAGCCTCGCAGGTAAATCAACACGACCTTACGTGTAAATCACTTCGAGGAGAAAACGAGAATGGGATCCGATCTGGCGACTGCGGAAAGGGTCTTGGCTTTGGCAGACACGCCTGACCTTAGGGTTCAAACTTTGGGGGGGGGGGGGGAGTAAAGAAACGTTTTAAAATTTTTTGATAATGTTACCCCATCGGTCCCTGCAAGGAACGCAATCGGGTTCACCCTGGTTCACCCGAATTAATTAATCATAGCCACACCGCAAAGGGTGAGGACCGACTTGCCCTCTGGTCTCCGCCATCCTCAGTTGGCTGTCGGTTGCTTCTCCAAGCGGGGCAGACGGGGTTCTTAAACACAGTGACTCCCAACCAGCCGCTCATCCCTGACCGTATTTCCAGGGAGACTAGATTAGACTCCCCACTCCTATGCACGACCCTATAATAGACCCAGGACATAAGGTCTTTGTTTACTACGTGGAAGCGAAGAAGGGCATTGAGAATTGACCTAATCCATTGAATTAATGCATTCCATCCATTCGAATCACTCTGCCCCATTTCACTGCCCCTCCAAGATTCTGTTATTTTTACTTTAGTTTTTCTTCTATGCTATTAAAAAAAAATCTTCAAAAAGGTTTTTTGGCGTGCTCTATTTCAAATGGATATTTAAAAGAAAGGGGAGGGAAGAGAACAAGAAATTGGGTTATTGTTTTGGTAAGCTCATTGAATAATGAAAAATATTAATTGCCTACACAATGTAATATATATGTCCCTAGGAGAAAACAGTAGCTTCCATAGCTGATTGTTGGTCCTAAATCAGGGATTCTTAATCCTAGGCCTCTGAAATGGCCTTGTAAAGAAATATGTTTGATGACTATTTCAAAATAATTGGTTTCTTTTGTTATCCAACTATCTTCTGAATTTTAAAACGTTATTCTGAGAAGCAATTCGTAGGTTTCACTAAACTGTCAAAGGCTTCCATAATAAGAAAAAGGTTAAGAACCTTTGCCCCAAATGAAAATGCAGCACTCTGCTATATGTGGATGGAGTCAATATATAAAACATAGACTCCTATTAGAAGTTATACTGTGTATACTTTAATAGGAACACAGAACTCCAGACGTCCTGGGAATCACCTAGTCATCTCCCCCATATTCAAGGGATCGTCTTCAGACCTATGTCCACCACACAAATACCTACAAAATAAAGTGTAGAATTGAGGTCAAGATCAAGATTATTAAAATATTTTAAAGCAGCAAAACACTTGGTTAAATATGCCCAAATAAATGAGGTTATTTAAAATGCCACTCCAATTTTATATTTTGTGGGTGTAGAATAGTCCTTAGTAAAAATTCCCCATTTTTTCCCCAAACAAGGACATTTTCCTTTTGGGCCTTTCCCTTTCCCAATAGCAGAATGGAAGGAAAGGAAAAGGGAAGTTTAGTTTCTGTGGGAGACTTGCCTAGAAATAGTTTTGGAATAGAGATAGGTGAGGGAGGGGTGGAGTTGGGGTGGGGGCTAAGAAGAAAGATTACTCTGCCTTTTAGGGGCACAGGGGTGGGGGTGGAAGAGTGTAGAAACACATATGATATGACAAAGATTCTTCAGCCAGGGCTGTTCCCAGAGATTGGGGACCAAAATAGAAAATGCCCTAGGAAGGTCACCTACCCACCCCTTCTGCACATCTCAGTGTCAAGTCACCTTCGTTGAGCTGGTTCTTCAGCTCCATCTGTGCCCACCTGGTGGGGGGGCGGGGTGGCGGGTGTCTCTTGCAGCAAGTTCAGAACTACCGTGTTTGCTTTGGCAATATTGCAAATGTTCTACAGTAGTTGCCAACAGGATTTTTGTGTTTGCTCTCCTGCCTGGCATGGCCACTGAGGCAGCTGGCATTCTGCTCCATTTTATCCTTGCTAGACAATCCCCTGTTTGTCTTCTTACCCTAAGAGGTACTCTGAGCCAATAGGATGAGTCTTTGGTGCCTTGGCTCTTGGTAATTCCTCTTTTTTCAGCCTGGATTCCTTTCCTTTTCCTTGGCCTCCTGGAGACAGCCCTAGACTTGGAAACTCTCCCCCAACTAATGGAAAAAAGTAGGAATGAAGGGGACCAACAACATTACGAGATCTCAAATTATGCTATAAAATTGCCATGATCAAAAAATTTTGGTGCCGGTTTAAAAATATGAGTTGTTCAATAGAAGAACTGATTACTAGGTAAAAGTCAGAAGAAAGAGTTGGACCTAACTAGTGTTCAGTAAAACCAAGAACATGGACTACTGTCTCTGTTAGAGAAAAACCATTAGACAATTGGAAATAAGTTTGGTAGAAGTTAGCTATAGACCAACTACAAATGGACATCTGACCTAAATATAAAAGGTCATATGGTTAAAAAAGAAAAAGGGAAAAAGGAGAAGAGGTACTTTTATATCACTTCAACTAGAAAAATTACTATTAATGAAAAATAGAAATAATCACAGAAGCTAAAATGGAAATTTTAATATATGTATATATATTTTCCCAATTGCATGTAAAAACAATGTTAACTTTCATTTTTAAAAAATCTTCAGTTCCAAATTCTCTCTCTACTTTCTCCCCTTACCCCCTTCCTAAGATGTAAGCGATTTGATATAGGCTATACAAGTGCAATAATGTAAAACATATTTCCATATTAGTCATGTTGTAAAACACAGACCCACAGACAAAAGAAAAACACCACACAAAAACAGTAAAAAAAAAAAATAGTATGCTTCCATCAGTTCTTTCTCTGGAGATGTATAACATCTTTTTCATCATGAGTCCTTTGGGATTGTCTTGGATCATCTTATTGCTAAGAATAGGTAAGTCATTCTCAGTTGATCATCATACAATATTGCAGTTACTGTGTACAATGTTCTCCTGGGTCTCCTTGCTATGTTCCATACGCATCAATTTGTGTAAGTCATTCCAGGTTTTTCTGACGTCATCATGCTTGTCATTTCTTAGAGCACATAATATTCCATCGCAATAATATGCCACCGTTTGTTTAGCCATTCCCTGATAGATATTCCCTTAATCACCAGTTCTTTACCACCACAAAAACAGCTGCTATAAATACTTTTGTACAAGTAGGTCCTTTTCCTTCCAAAATGGAAAAATTTTTAATTATGTAAAATTGACAAACTTGGGCGGCTAGGTGGAGAAGTGAGTAAGAGTCCCGGCCCCAGAGTCGGGAGGACCAGGGATCAGTTCCGGCCTCAGAAAATTAGCTCCCACACATAAATAAATAACTAGCCGTGTAACCTTGAGCAAGTTCTTACCCCCAATTGCTTTAAAAAAAAATTTGAATAGAGCACCGGCCCTGGAGTCAGGAGGACCTGAGTTCAAATCTTACCTCAGACACTTAACACAAAAACTAGCCTTATGACCTTGGGCAAGTCACTTAACCCCAATTGACTTCCAAAAAGCAAAAAAAACAAATAAATAAAAGAAACATTGGGGCAGCTAGGTGGCACCCTAGTATCAGGAGGACCTGAGTAATAATCCCTCCTCAGACACTTGAAATTTACAAGCCATGTGAGCAGGGTAAGCCACTTAACCCTGAAAAAAAAA
Organism: Gymnobelideus leadbeateri; assembly: GCA_011680675.1. Lineage (NCBI taxonomy): Eukaryota > Metazoa > Chordata > Mammalia > Diprotodontia > Petauridae > Gymnobelideus > Gymnobelideus leadbeateri. Next base: position 137,902 of record WOXC01003015.1, read on the forward strand.
AAAAACCAACCAGTTAATTGAGAGCATTTTGCAGGAAATATATTTGATATATAATAATTGATACATTAATTTATATATATGTATGTGTGTGTGTGTGTGTGTGTGTGTGTGTGTGTGTGTGTGTGTAAGAGCAAGAATCATTCCCCGAAGGACAAGTGGTCAAAGGATATGTACAGTTTTTAAAAGAGGAAATGAAAGGTATTGGTCACCATTGTAAAAAATGTTCTAAATAGCTAAAAATAAGAAAAATGCAAATTAAAACAACTCTGAGGTCTCACCTCATTCTTGTCAGATTGGTCAATATGACAACAACAGTAGCAAATGCTAGAAGGGCTGTGAAAATATGTTGTTGGAGAAACAGTCAGCTGGTCCAATCATTCTGGAAATATACTCTTTGACGTTACTCAATGATACCACTACTAGGCATATGCTCCCATTAAAATTTTTTTTAAAAACATATAAAGGTGATATATACATATGTACATACATATATGTATATATTTTAAATATATGCATATATTTAAAATATTTTGTTTTATAATTAATAAATATTTTAATGGCATCCCTTTTTTGTAATAGCAAAGAATTTGGAGGAAAGTGGGTGCCTGATTGGGGAAAGGTTGACTAAAGGTTGACCAAAATGTGGTATATGAAAGTAATGGAAGGTTATTGCACAGGGTAAAAACAGTAAATATGAAGAATTTGTAGTAACTTGAAAAGAACTGATGGAAAGCAAAGTGAACTGAACTAAACAGAACAATTTACATGATAAACACAATAATTTAAGGAGTAGGGGAACCATTGAATTCAGGCTTCAGAATGCTCATTAATGCAATAACGAATCATAACGTCAGAGGACTCAAGCCTGCATTAGTTCTCTCAACAGAAGTGATGGACAGCAGATGCAGAATAAGGCATATATTTTCAGATATGATTTGCTTTACATGATTATACTTATTCATTACAAAGAAGGATTCTATGAGGAGGTGGAAAGTCATTTGGGAGAGACTAATTTTTGAAAGCATTTTTTAAAAGAAATGAAATTCTTCCTAAGAATGAAAAAATGAGAGAAGGGGGGGGAGTATAAGGAAGAGAGAGAGAGGTCCTATATCTGTTTCACTTCAAAAGGGACAATCGAACCAAGTATTGGTCAAGGGATTGAAAGAAACAAGGCAGAAAACCAAGGAAAGGTATTAAACTGAAGTTTCAAATGGGCCTGGGATTTTTTAAAGCTTAGTTTCTCCATCCAATAATGCAGATCCATAACTAGGTGTTTGTGTGTTGGGATAAGTACATACCAGGATCATAAGCCAAACCAGAATCAAGTATGAGTGACACTGTATAAGTAAAGTATAAGGGACATTGCCTTGTGGGTGAAGAGAGAGACCTTAGGGCACTAAAGTGAGGGGGCTCCTAGGAAGGTCACTGAAAGGATCAAGGAAGAATGGGGAAGATAAACAGAGAGGGCTACAGTTCTCTCTGCAGTCAGGTGTGTCTGAATTTGTTACCCTGGGTAAAAGTCTGAGTGGCCCCACCTTAGTTATGGCTCCATCATAGCTTTTTCTTCAGGTTTCTAGAAGACCTGGGAGGAGGGGGCAGGGGCAGGGATGGACAGGATGCAGGAAACCCTTTGGTATATTGGGAGATTGATTGGAGACGTCTACTTATTTGAGAGTCACTGTAAAATGTTGGCTGTCAAATGGTATTGTAGGTCCAGGAAGGCATCTTCCTAGAAATCCACATCCTAATCTCTTACCAGTGCTCCCTGGGTTATACTCCCTTTCAACCACCTTTCTAGCAATTTCCTGGTTTCCTTTCTGTGGATGTACTAAGCACACACTGTGTGTGCTGGGGAAACACTGAATAACCATAATATGACACATTGCCTTATTGGCTTTCTTGAGACACCAGTTAATAGCATGGAGTCACGAGTGAAGAATGCAAAATAATTGAACATTATGCTTGGCAAATTACAGCATTGCCCTACCCAGCAATTTTCAAACCTCCTTTATTGCTTTAACTGCTATTTCCCCCCTGAAAATGACTGTGATTAAAACAGAGTCATTGTGCCAGCCAGTGAGGCAAGCCTGTTGTGAAGAAAATTTGCTGTGAACAATGACATATGCTTCCTTTAAATCATCTAGCATTTCAAAAGCAGAAGAAAATGTGTGGGACATTGACAAATGAAATGTTGCTTAGGCTAGACTTCAGGAAGGACTTCTTGCCAGGATAATTGACTCTATCTCTCCCCATACCCATCCCATGCCCACTATAAGTGCTTGGATGGATCTCTGATTTCTTCCACCTGAAAAGAACTATAACTAGGGCAGCTTGATCAGGGTCTTGTCCCAGGACACCAGATTTAAAGAAAGAGATAAATTTCAAAAGCACTGACAATATGGAGAAAAAAATAACTTGGCCGTTAGACAGCTAGTTGTCAAGAGAGGAAACTATCAGATGTCTGATGGGATGAGTCCTCTCCCATACTCATCCGCTTACACCCCTCGTGCACCCTTCTGGGCTATTTAGCTCCTTTTACAGCTGGTGCTTTGGCTGCCCCCACATCAACTGAGGGTGTTTTTCCGATAGTTTGTCCCAGATGTGGCTTGTGGTAGTTGACCCAGGCACAGAAATTTATAACTTTGTCTCTGGATATGGTTACTCCTTCCAACAATGAAGATTGCAGTTTAATTCAACACACATTTTTAAATGAACACTCCCTGCATTTAGGTAGGGATTTTTGAAATATCAAAAAGGTCCTGTACCAATGCAAAGACACATATAAGAGACAAAAAAAATTAGATAAGACACAGTCCCTGCCCTCATCAAACTTGTGGTCTAATCACAGAAAAGACAATAATAATAATGTTTAAAAAGTTGCCCAGACCCTGAAATACTAAGAGGAAAGAGGTCTCCTTAAAGCTTAGACAATACAGCCTTCGGGCAGAAAAGAGAAAGTGCACAGAACGTGGTAAGTTTATGGTTCTTCTAGTCTAGCAAGTAGGACAGTTTAAAAAATAGTTTCAAGAAAAATTCAGATAGATTAAAGGGTGAACAGATTCATAATAAATTCCTTTAAAGGGTAGTATGATGTTGTAGAAAAAAGCACCAAATTTGGGAGCAGAAGAGTTAACCCCAGGCTCTGCTACTAATTAGCTGTGTAACCTCAAGTAAGTTACTTAGCAATTTCTCTTCCAATCAGACTCACTAATGGACATTTTTAATGACAGTGGCAAACATCTTTGATAACAATTGGGATTACCAGAGTAATCTCTTTCTTAAAATTTGATTTTATTGTTATCTTTTGTTTTTGTTTCACCTAGATTTCCCCTTTTATTCCTTCCTCTTCTCTCCTAGAGAGCCACCCCTTCTAACAATCTTTTTTTTTTTAAAGGAAGAGAAAAAATTCAGCAAAACCTAGCAACATATTGAAAAAAATCTGATATCATTTCTGTTATCAAATCTGTTATCATTTCTTTTTTGTTCTTTGTATTTACATTATTGCAGAAATTTGTATATTGCTTTTCTAACTTTGCTCATGTTATTTTCATATACAATAATTTTTTAGTCATTCCTCAATTTATGGGCATGGTGCTGTTCTTCTAATGCTACAGGCTTGAGTCCTCATTCTAGTGGGTTCTCCCCAATATCAATTCTCAGTGCCAGTTAATATTTTCAGTGCCATCCATTAAATAATACTCCCCCATCAATTTAATTAGTTTACATCAATTAGCTTTTACAAAAGGATATTTACTGAGAAAATATAGCAAAAACAGGTCAAAGACCCTAGTGCCAAGGCTACTCTCCTTTCCACCACCTTTTTCCCCCAGAACAAAGTGAGCTCTAACTTAATGTGGCGGCTACAAAGTCTTTACCCTATCAAGCAGACTTCTTAATGCAGCATGGCTGGTGAATGAGTCACTCTTCTGTGGCTCTGCTTCAGTTTCTGGTGGACTAACTACAGTAGAAGGTTGATCATAGGGTTCTTTCGGTTGCCTCAGCTATCTCAGTTGCTAGAATACTCTGGCATGGATTTTCTAGATATCAAAAAGCCCCATGCCAATGCAGAAACACAAGAGACAATTCCATCTCAGATACAGGCTTACCTGGGAGGTTTTTGCCCTCACTGGCTTCATGGCAGCTCTCTGAACTCTCTCTCCCACCCTGAAATCCCTCTTCTCTCAAAAGCAGCTGAGATAAAAAGAGGAATTATCTCCATAGGAATCTTTTATATGCACACTCAGTTCTGACTCAGCAGCTAATTGAAAAATCTTTTTCCTAATCAAACAGCAAACAGATAGGTAATAGTCATAGAATACTGCACATGATCTGAGTCTGGGAGCAAGGCTCTCCTATTATGCATTCCTGGAAGCAGTCTTACCCAGCATCCACATGGGGGATTACATCAGGGAAAACAAGGTACAGGCCCAAAGGATGGAAGCCCCTTTGGACAAATACCCCTCATTATATGTGCATTGGAGAGAGATACCTTTTTGAGGGAGAAAAAAAGTCTTTAATGAAGCAGATTGCCATACTGAATTAAATGTTTGTTAATAATCAATAAACAATAAGCACAGATCCTGTATTTTCTTCACTTTTTGGTTAGATATGTAGTTGAGAAGATGGTGTCTGTTGTTGAATATCCCTTGCAAAGGCTATTTATTCAGCTCTTATCTTTCATCAAGGATGCCCTTGATTGGAGTGGCTAGGTGGCTCAGTGAATAGTGCACTGGCCCTGGAGTCAGGAGGACCTGAGTTCAAATCCAGCCTCAGACATTAAATACTTACTAGCTGTGTGACCTTGGGCAAATCACTTAACCTCAATTGCCCTGCCCCCCCCCATCCAAAAAGCAAAAAAAAAAAAATTTAAAGGATGCTCTTGATTCATATTGTAAATTATTTTCATGCATGGGGTGTCGAGGTGGCACAGTGAGTAGAGCATCGGCCCTGGAGACAGAAGGACCTGAGTTCGGATTCGGCCTCAGACACTTAACACACACTAACAAAAACCTAGCCGGGTGACTTTGGGCAAATTACTTAATCCCAATTGCCTTCCAAAAAAAAGAGGCAAAAAAAATTATTCTCATACAGACTTTGTATCGATGAGAAGTGGGAATGTGGTTCAGAGTTACTCGTGTGCTCTCAACCTTCTTTTGGTAATAGAACTAGAATGTGTGATTTCTCTCCCAATTTATCCATATCTTCTCCCTCTTTCAGACATCTTCAGAATCCATACCACAATGTAATCAAAAGCTGTGTCGCCTCCAGCAGGGAGCTCTTCATCCCTGCACTTGATCTAGTCCAGCTGCTCCTTATGTTTATTTCCCTTCGTGCCATTTCTACTTTCTCATGCAATATATAATGTTATAAAACTAATGCATTGGTTTCACTGCCTTTACACATGAGGAATGTTAATCTTGCAGGGAGATTAATGTTAGATTAGTGGGGGGATAAAGGAAAAGACAGGAAGACCCAATGCAATGAAGAAACAAAGCCTATGGCAATGAGGACTTGTACTATTTGACTACTAGTACTGTTCAACAATATTGAGAACAGAGGAAGAGATGGCTGAAAGACATATTGCAGAATGAAATGAACAGAACTTGTACCTGACTGAATGTGAGAAATGAGAGAGAATAAAATATAACAATTTTTCTAACAGGAAATTCAGTCAATAATGGTGGTACTACTGACAGGAAGTGAAACCAGTAGGAGCAGTGATTTTAGAGGAAACATAAACTCTTAAGTCAGTTAAACACCTCAGAAAAGCAATTTATTATCCCCTTACTGTCATCCAAGCCACTGGCAATATGCCTTCCAAACTCAACATCCAATTGAAATTGCCCTTCAAAGTTGCCAATGACATCTTAATTGCCACATCGAATGACTTCTTAATCTTTATCCTCCTCAACCTCTCTGCAGCATTGAAAGCACTGTTGAGCACTTTACTCCTGTATACTTTTTCCTTTTCATGTTTTCATGACTGCTCTTAGTCCAACTTGTCCCAACATTGCTTCTCAATGTCCTTTGCTGGATTATTTAACCTACTAACTGGGTGGCTCCCAAGGCTCTGTCCTGGACCCCCTTCTAATTTTTCCCTAGACTTTCACTAGGTGATCTTGTTGGCTCTCCTGGGTTCAATTATCATACAGATGCAATGATTTTTTGGATCTAATTATCTAACTTTACTGTCTCCTAACCTCTAGTCTCATATAATTTAACTGCCTACTGGGCTTTTTGAGTTGGATGCTCTGAAGGAAGCCAAAACTCAATGTGTCCTAAACAGAAGTCATCTTTCTCTCCAAATTCGCTCTGTTCCCAATTTATTTTCAAGAATACTGCCATCCTTTTCCAGTCACCCAAGCTCTCAATTTCAATATCATCCTTAAATCCTCATTCTTGATCACCCAATACAACCAATCAGTTGTAAAATTTTGTCATTTCTTTTGCCACAAAATTTTCAGGTACACCTCCTTCTTATCACTCACACAGCTGCCACCCAAGTTCAGGCCCTCATCACCTCTTTTCTGAACTATTTTTACTATTATTTGAACTATAATTACTTCCTAGTTGGTGTCTCAGCCTCAAATTTCTCCCGACTGCAATCCATTCTCTACTCAGCTGCCAAACTGAATCTCCCAAAGCATGCTACTCCATCCCCTACTCAACAAACTCTAGTGGCTCCCTATTATCTCTAAGATCAAATGTAAACTATTTTGTTTCATTTTTTTTAAAAAGAAATTGGGATTAAGTAACTTGCTCAAGGTTACACAGCCAGCTATTTTTGTGTGGGTGTAAAGTATTTGAGTCTGGAATCGATCCCAGGTCCTCCAACTCCGGGCCAGTGCTCTTACTCACTTTGACACCTAGCCACCCCTAAACTCCTCTGTTTTGCATAAAGTCCATAAATAAAAAAGGATTGAAATTCACTCTTAATGTGAATTTCAATCCTTTCAATTCTCCTGACCTGCTCTGGTGAAAGAGACTGAAAGGACAATTCAACTCTGTTATTTGAATTGTGGATGGACCATGGATCACTTCCTCCATTTTAAACCATCCACTTGAGCCCAGTAAGTCTACATTAGGGGAAAGCTGAAGTCTCACAGGAGAGGAATGAGACTTGATTCCAGTGTGTATATTCCAAAGCTAAATACAAATTATTTAAGGATCATTCTTTTATTTTTATTATTCACTATTCACTTTCATGAAAAATTAAGTCATCTACTTTAGCTAAGTGGGAATGTAAGTAGTTCGTGGATTTCAGTTTTCTTGGATTCCACAAATCACTGAGATGAAGAAGAAGAAGAAGAAGAAGAAGAAGAAGAAGAAGAAGAAGAAGAAGAAGAAGAAGAAGAAGAAGAAGAAGAAGAAGAAGAAGAAGAAGAAGAAGAAGAAGAAGAAGAAGAAGAAGATGTAGAAGAAGACCAGTCCCTGGCCCAAGTGTGGTCTTGAAGGCACTTAGAATTCCCTTCTGTTTTTTCTCCTCCATCTTATAGTGGCAGGGGGAGTGGGGGGGAGGGAGGAGATACTGGTTAATGAGTTATGAACTGGATTCAAATATTGCCTCTGAAGCTTATGTGATCTTGGGCAACACAAACTCCCTTTGCCTCAGTTTCCTCATATGTAAAATTAAGGGGTTGGACTGAATGGCTTTGGAGTTCCTTCCAACTATTTATGGTCCTATGATCTTTATTCTTTAGCCTCCTCCCACCACAAAACAAACCTGTAAAAAGCTGCTCTTGGGTGTAAATATCTGACAAATTCTCTCGGCAGGGGGAAATTGCATATGAATCATTAGTGGGGTCTTCAGCTAAAGGGCTGTAGGTCTGATTTTAAGCATCAATCAATGGGTAAGAGTGCAAAAGGGATGTCAGGACTCTATATTATTCTACCTTGAAGGGGGCCTTTGAAAGCACTTAGTTTACCTGAAATTAAATATGTCACTGCTGTTAATAGCAAAAGACTAAAACTAGCACACATCAAACAAGATGGCATCATGTAGTCATTAAATCACTGGCAAACTGTCTTGCTTCCCAACTGCAGATCAAAATTTGTGAAGCCTAAATGAGTTATCCAAGAGCAGTCATGCTCCTGGGATAGGAACAGGTATCATGTATATCATGGTCTTCAGTCACATCCCTAAAGGATGGTGATCCAAGTGGTTAGAACTAGAAATCAACAAAGGAGCAAGACTGGAGCTAAAGGGGGTACAGCCCTGGAGAATAAGGATCAACACTGAGACTAGCAGCAGTGTGATACAATGGAAGGCACGATAGATTGGGAGTCAATGGTCTTGGGTTCATTTCCATCTTTCCAAAGTTTCCAGCTGTAGGTCTCTGATCCTATCATACAATCTTATGATTCTATGATCCCAGAGTTAGAACCACCAATTTGCTAACTGGCCTATAGCAATATTTCCCTTTTCTGCGACTCATTTTGTTTTAAATAAAAGGATTGCAGTGAACGATCTTGAAAGTTCCTTCTGGCTCTGAACCATACACTGTGGTTCTAAGGTAATCTAGAAATGGTTGTGCTGACTTTGTCCCAGCTACAAAAATGATTCTTTGTACTTATGGCTTACCCCCTTTATTTGGGAAACTGTGCAAGGCATCTTCCAATGTCAACTAAGCATCCAGTGGAATGTGTCTAGGAGAAAACAGGATGGATCTTATAATTCAGTTTCCCTGGTGAGTCCTTGGTTCTTGATGCCTCTGCAATTGATGTGTAGCTGTCTTAGTGAATGATGCTTAGGAAGACGATCCATCTTTCTTACCACACCTAGGGCCCCAGTCTCTTTAAGCCTCATCATCCCCAGCATTTAGTACTGTTTAATTTTTTTTATTGAACATGTAGCAAGAGCAAACACAACAAGGTCATTTTTCATAGATTAATAGGAAAGAGGGATCCTTGGATGTGTTATCATTAATAGCACCTTCCCCTTCCTCTTCTCCCCTATTCCCTTCTTCTCCTTCCTCCTCCTTCCCCCAATGAACAGGGGGAGACTGCAGCAGAAAGATGACTAGCAGATCAATAAGAGAGCTAGTCTTGGGGGAGGGGGTTAGTTTTTACTTGTATACTCATAAGCAGTTGTAAGAACCACTATTACCCTTATTACCCCAACATCCCAAGAATTTCCCTTATTAAGTCCCTGGTCCTGTCCCTTTTCTTCAGATCTAAACACAGACAGAACTAGCGAGGAAAATGCTCCCTTAGGATTCCTAGAGAGTGCAGTTCCTTCTCCAAACCCTTCCCAAATGGGAACTTGCTGGCATTTAGACAAAAGTTGGGATAATGGTGCCATTCAAGGAGCCAGTAGACTCACTCTTGGCAGCAATGCTGGAGGTGTTCCATGGGCAGCAGCTGCAACAATGCTTCAGCCAACCTAGGAAAGGCATCTCCTCCAAAGTGTTACATTCCTATAAGACTAGCTGAAGCTTGGCCAGACAGCTGTCAGGATGTCAGCAGACCCAGTGGTCTCAAGTGGTGTAGTTTTATGCCTTATGTAGTAGCTAGTGGGGGAGGTCATCTATAGTACGGGACATTTGAAAAAGGAAATAAAGATTTCATTTGATTCTATACACAGTGTTGGAAACCTAGGAAGAAATATCTCAGGCCTTGAGGGAAGGGGAAAGAGTATGAAGTTTGGAAAACAGCTGCTGGAATACAGCATCCATGCATTAAAACGTCTGTTCAGCCCTTGGTTCCTGAATAGCACTGACACAAAAAGTCAGTCCCTTACCCTTGAAGAGCTTACAATTGGCTTCCACTTCCTGCTGGCTGTGTCCCTGAGTCACGGCCTGGTCCAGTAGCCAACAGAATTGGAAGCCCCTCTCCCCATTCCCAGTCACACAAAACTCGGAGTTTTGGGGTGGTCGGTCTTTCCCATTTGTTGTGCTTCTAAAGACTTTGGCAACAACTGGTACATTGATTCCAAGGCAAACCAGTTTGGGAGTAGAGGAGGTATTTCCAAGGAGGCCAAAACCCATCTGACACCCTAAACCCTGAGATATTCCCCTCCCTTCCCAGAAACAGGGGTGGAGGGATAGCCCCATAGCTCCCACCCCTTGCATCTGAACAACTATTGTCACTGTGAAGGCAGCACTGGAGAATCTTCCTTTGTAGACCAGCAACACAATGGAAGAAGGCAGGAGATGAGGAAGCCGTGAGAGTGTAGGGGAGAGAGCACCGGACTTAGTGTCAGAAAACCTGGGTTCATCTCTCAGCTCTGCTTCTTCTCAGCTGCTTGGACTTGGGCAAGTCACTTTACCTCTGAGCCTCAGTTTTGCCATCTGTAAAATGGAGACCATTTGTACTACCTACCGCACTAGTTTGTTCTGAGAAAAGTGTTTTGTATACCTTAAATTGACATGGAAAGGATGGTTATTATTATGAGAAGCAAAGTATTTCTAAATAATGGGAAAGAACCGAAAGCAGGGTGTGGCATTTATAGAAAACTATTTCCCACTGGCTTCTACTTTCACGTATTTGTTCCTAATTCAGTAAAGAGAAGGCAATAGGCTCCACACTGAGACACACCCCTAAACCTAGGGCCTAATGCAACTCTATGCAATTGAAGTTACCCTCCCATCCCTTTCCAATCACATGTTAATTCATTGCAAGGTAATCTTCCCAGAAATAAACCATCCTGGGGCGGCTAGGTGGTCCAGTGAATAGTGCACCAGCCCTGGAGTCAGGAGGACCTGAGTTTAAATCCAGTCTCAGACACTTAACACTTCCTTAGCTGTGTGACCTTGGGCAAGTCACTTTAACCCCAATTGCCCTCCAAAAAAACCCAAACAGAAAAAGAAATAAACCATCCTATACTGGGGTCTGGGTATAGGTTACGAAGGAGACAGGAGGTGGCAGGGAGGGGTGGGGGATTCATAGGTCATCAAGGGATAATTTGAGTGCAGCAATAAAACATAAAACTCTAAGCTTGGATATTTTATACTGTATTTTGGGGTAAAAGAGAAAGGGAGCAATAATATTAAGACAAACGCAGGAAAACAAACCAATTACAGAAGGACGGTCTCCTGCACAGAGTCTGGGAATAGGTGAAGTGAAGGATCTCTGAGTACACACATCCTAGAACTGCATGGGAGGAAGGACAGGGATTCTCGATTCTGATTCGAGAAAACAGCCCTAGGACGTGGAAGAGCAAACTTGACAGAAGCGCCCCTTTCTTGATACTCTAGCTCTGGCAGCCAGATGGGGCCCTGAATAAAGCCCAGGAGTCAAGAATATATACTGCCTTTAGGTACTGCCTGAGTTCAAATCCAGTCTCAGACACCGAATAGCTCCATGACCCTGAGCAAGTAATTTAATGCCTGCCTCAGTTTCCTCTACTGTAAAATGGGGGCTATCTTTCTGGGACAGCAAAGTGGAAAGACTGCTGGCGGGGAGTCAGGAGACCTGGGTTTCTTGTCCTGTCGGACCCTCAGTAGACACATGACCTTGGTCATCATTTCACCTCTTTGAGAATGTTGCTTCTTTATCAGCCTAATGAGGACAATCAAATAACAAAAACTACAAAATACTAGACACTTTTTTTTGGTTCAGACTTTAAATTTCATTAATGTGGGAGAACCCATCAGGTCAAAACTCTCTCCTCTAATGCCAATCCTCACCTTGCCCAAGACCCTGGGGCCCCACCACTGCTATGTGGCTTCAAGTCCCCCCGACTCGAAGGCAAGCCTTATATCTATTATACCATGCCATCTCTAATATAAACATAGGGTAGTGATTTTTATTACTTTTTTTTTTTTGAAAAGGGTAGGGTAGGGCAATTGGGGTTAAGTGACTTGCCCAAGGTCACAGGCTAATTTTTGTGTTAAGTGTCTGAGGTCAGATTTGAACTCAGGTCCTCCTGACTCCAGGGCTGGTGCTCTACTCACTGCGCCACCTAGCTGCCCTAATTTTTATAACTCTTAATGGTGCTGATAACTCATTCTTCTCTACAAGCAATCTTTTGACCTAGAAATCCAGTCTCCTGAAATGAACCCATCTGCCTGTTCAGGTAGGTCCTATGCAGTCACCCACTGCCAGCTCTTGTGCCCATTCTGCGTTGTTCAGTTGTGTCTGTTTGTGACCATTTGGGGGGTTTTCTTGGCAAAAATACTGGGGTGGTTTGCCATTTCCTTCTCCAGCCCATTTTACAAATAAGAAAACTGAGGCAATTAAGTGACTTACCAGGGTCACACAGCTAGTAAGTGTCTGAGGCCAGATTTGAACTCAGGGAGATGAGTCTTCCTTACTTCAGGGCCATTTTACCCATTCACCACCTAGCTGCCCTTTGTGCTCATTATAAATAAGCAAAAGTGAAACATAGGCACATCGGTTTATAAATTAATCCCTTGTGGATTTGTCTAGAGTGAATCAATCGTCCAAAGTCTTGATTGTCCTGATTGTCCTGATTGTCCCAGGACACACTGACAGAGACAAGTTTCTGAACCTTCAAATATGTGGACTCAACCAGGGACTTCTAATGACCCCACATAAGGGGAAATCAATTTATGAAGTCCAGTCTAAAAGAGCTACCCATTCATACCAGAAAAATCTTAGAAGGCATCTAGGCCAGTTAATGAAAATATGGCACTGACGATGACAGAGAGCATGGGTTGGGGTTTTTTAAGGGTTGGTTAGCTTTGCTAGATAGCTGACCACCTTGCCATGTGTGCTGTTGATCAGTTGGGGGACCAGGTAAGATGACCAGTATATGATGGCTCAGCAAAATTCACTCTCATGGAGAAAGCCACTCCAAAGTATGTACCCACCATGATGACATTGGTAGCAGCATCTCCGCATATTTGCTCAAAAAAAAAAAGTCCCATAAACCTTTACATACTGCCTTCCTTCAAAATGCTCTAAGGATTTAATAGAGGTCGTTGTCGTCTTCTCCAATCTCCCCATATTCTGCCGTATGATAGACACTGGCGCTTCTCTAAAGTCTCCATCCTCAGACTACCCTCAGCCTACAAGATGAGGATGTTATGCCCACTTGCAAGCCTATTGACTTAGAGGAACAGGTTTTGTCTACCCATCTCTGCCCCTGTCCATGGTATCTCAAGGAAAGAGCATCAAAATTATCTCCTCAACTGCAGGTAGAATTTGGTCTTTGTGAAATGAATTCCTGGCATTCCTGACTTAGGACATGAGTGAATGTGAGGTAGTGGGTATCGATAGGTAAGGTTATCATCAGTAGTGCAAGGAATGAACTTCCTACAGAAAAATTCTGACCAAAGCCAGTCCTGCCTACCTAGTCTTCTAGGTAGCTTCCCTGCTGGATGGTGCCCGGTCTTGCCCACCACCTCGATCCCTCCCTATTATCTTGCTGGCTTTGGGAGGCCTTGGATCAAGCCGGGCAGGTGTGGCGATCACCAGCAATTCCCTCTTAGGCATCTGCAGGCTCTTTGGCCTTTGGAAGAGCAGTTGTAAGGTGGGGCCCTCCAGAGATCTCTTCTCTATGCAACTTTGGCTTCTGCAGCCACGATGTGGAGAGGCAACTTCTGGAAAGACAATAATCAGCATCACCCTCAAATTGTGGTACTGGAGTAGCTGCTGTCCAGCACAAGTGCATAGAAGAAAAGAATCCAACATTGGGAAGGCCCCTAATCCAAGGGTTCTTAAATTAGGTCTTTAACTTTAAAAAAAATCATTTGTTTTTTTTTAAACTGAGTTCAATATAGTTGGTTTCCACTATAATCTTATGAATTTTTTATGCATTAAAAAAACATTCTTCTGGGAAGGGGTCCATAGGCTTTACCAGACTGTCAAATGTGTCCATAACATTAAAAAGGTGGGGAATCTTTCTAGATCAACCCTTTACAAAGAAAGAAGCTGGAGCCCAAAGGTCACACAGTTGGTAAATGCAAGCATTTATCAGGGCTTCAGACTCAGGTCCTCCAACTCCCCTTACCTAGTTACCCAGACAGAGGAGATCTCTTGCCTCTAGGAAATCATGATCTCAAATAGCTTCAAGTCCAAAAGGTATCAGAGATTTCATGATCTGAAACCACCCCTGATGCTACTTTCAGACAGCCGAAGGCCACATCCCCACTTTCATACCTGAGGCCCATTTGCTGCCTTCAGCCAGAGCAGGTTCAGGTGGTTAGGCCCTATACAGAGGTCAGCTGTGAGCTGTCCATAGCTGAAATGATGATTCCATTCTTATCTATTTGATCTCCCAACCCAGGAAAACTATTAGCTCCCTCATAACCCACAGGGCCCTTTCCTCAGGGGAGGTGTGATAAGCCTCTTATAGACAAGCAAACTCACTTTTTTGTTTGTTCATCAACAGCTTTGGGTTGAAGCTGGTTGGGAAGGAGAATTGTGCCCCCCGGGGGATTCCGTTAATCAGCTTGGTCATGAGGAACCGCTTCTTGTTGTCCTCAGGGCTGGAGAGGTTCAAGTTTTGTGACAGGTCGCACCACAGGCCCTCAGGCTTGGTGGAAGAGGATGCTTTCTCTTGACAGAAGTTCTGGGCAAACTTCTGGGCCCTGTAGAAAATCTTGAGGGGACTGTCTACCTCCAAGGGGATGTAATGAGTTGACATAGGTCTAGGAGATGTGCTCAGAGTTGGCAATGGCTCTGGGGACTGTAGGGGATAGTCACTGGTTTCCACAAGAGCAAGAAGCTGAAAGAAAAGGAGGGCAAAACTCAGTTGGGGAAAGCCAGAACCAGCCATTGCATATGGGTCCTTGGTAGGAGCAGAAAGATGAAAAGTTGGTTTAATGGGTGATGGGAAGGACTTGGAAGAATTTTCTGACCATTATGGGGGGACATTAGAACAGACTGCCTATGGTTACAAGGACTCTTTCTCGTGGAGGTCTTTAAATAACTGGCCTCATCTGCCTGGGTAGGATCCTACCTAAGACCAGTAATTATAATGATAAAGATAATAGCTAGTATTTATCTCAGTTGAACCTTGTGAGGCAGGTGTTATTATTATCATCTCCATTCTGAAGAGGGGGAAACTGAGGCAGAGAGAGCTTAAAGTAACTTGTCCGAGGTCATGAAGCAAGGAAGTGTGGTTTTGATCACACCAGTTACCCACCAAATAAGGCAGGCTTTGAACTCGGGTCCTCCAGACTCCAAGTCTAGCCATCTATTCACTGCCAAACACGAAGCTGCCTCAACAAGGACAAGGAGGTGGACAAATCACTTCCAGGCCCAAGCCCCTGATCCTACCCATCTACCGAATACAAGTGTGACAGCTGTCATTTAAGGTTTGCAAAACATTTTCCAAATACTATCTCCTTTAGTCTTCACAACCACCTAAGGTCTTTGGGGTTACCATTATCCCCATCTTACAGGTGAGAAAACAGGCTGGGAGAGATTAAAGTAACTTTCCCAGGGCAACATAATCTGAGGCAGAATTCAAACTCGGATCTCCCTGGCACCATACCCAGCACTCCATCTACTGCACCACCTATCTGTTTGCCTAGGTATCTCACACCAAGTATGCCATCCCATTCCCTGAGTTTTAAAACTAGGGAGGGAGAATTTTGCCTATGGCTCAGAAGACTTTGAATCAAATCCCATCTCTGATGTATATTATCTGTGCTCGGGCAAATGTCACCCTCCCTGGGTCTCAGTTTCCTCAACTGTAAAATGAGGCTGAACCAGATGGTCTATGAGGTTTCTTCCAGCTCCAAATATTTATTTCCTATAAATATATCCTAGATTTAGGATGCTATGGAACTAAGACCTGAAGCAGTTAAGTAAATGTCATAATACCACACAGGAATTAGGATGGAATAAAAACCCCCGAGTCCAGGACACTTGACCATTGGTCCAGGAGTCTCTCCCTTTGGTTTGGCCTCAGGCTCTAGGAGCTTCAGCATTTGGATCTAGACTCATATTTAGAACTGGAAGGGACTTTAGGGACCGTCTAGTCTTAACCTCTTTCTGAGGCCTACAGAGATTAAATCACCTGCCCAGGCTCACGGGGCATAAAAAAATGTATAAATAATCATCTCTGAACCTAGAATAAATAGCAGAAAAGGTGGAGGGAGAGGTATACTTGGGGAATGGATACCACAAGGAGGAAGCTTTCTCTGGGATGGACAAAACCCTAGTGGTGGGCCCTGTGCCAGTCAAGGATCTGCATAGAGATCTATCGGGATTAGAAGCTAGATCCTGGAAATCCACATATTAACAATAATCACTATTACACAGAGCTTTAGGGTTTGCAAAGTATTTTATAATCTCATTTTATCCTCACAACAGCCTCAGGAGATAAGTATTCTTATTATCTCCATTTACAAATGAAGAAACTGAGAGAGGTTAAGTGACTTGTCCAAAGTCATCGAGACAGTGAATGCCTGTGGCTAACGACCTGAAGTCACCCAGACTCCGGCATTCTCTCCACTGCTCTGCCTACCCCCAGCACCCTTCTGCTTTATGGCATTGCCTGCCATCCCAGAACCACTTGAGAACATGCTCACGTCAGAGAATGACTTGGATCCCTCAGCATTTGCAGAGATGGGTTTCCAGGGCTCCTGCTTTTCTGTGCTGGTGAGGGTCTTCCTGAGGTCTGGCACAGAGCTGTAGTGACACACCCCAGCTTTCTCTGGAAAGGGGGCATTGGCCTCCTGCTTGGGGGTCTCCTCAAAGGAGCTGAAGGGTTCTATGCCTTTCAGAGACTCATTTTCATTTTTCTTTGGCTTCACCTTTGACTTTGGGACCAAGATGGATGTACAGGGCAGCAACATGGAGGAATTGGAGAGCTGGGAAGGAGCAAACCAGATATATGCATGGTACTTGGTGAACCCACCTCTTACCCCTGTTAGAGTCATTTGCATAGGAGGATGTTGAGGTTGTAGGGTGCTGGGGGGAAGGGCCCATTGTAAAAGCCTTTCTCATTCCTTACTATCCCTAGGGTTTTGAAATTGTAGGAAAAAGGGGAAAAAATGACCTGGGTCTTTACACTCATGTACAAAGGGGGAAGTGTAATGTAAAAGCGCTATGATAAGGTGGGATTTGGAAGGGGAGCTCAAGACTTGGGTGAGACAAGGTAAGCCTGGGCTGGGGGAAGAGTGCCAGGCTCAGATGGGGGAGAGGGGCAAAAGAAACAGCAGAAGACAGTCATCCCTAAGTTATGTCCTTCAGGAAATCACCCGAGTCCCTTGAAATTTCCACATCTCAGAAGTTTTGCCCAGTTGTCTGGTAGCGGGATAATTTGCTGGGTCTAATAGAGAGAAATCATCCTCTCCTAGAGAGGGAACTAGGAGTGTGGGGTAAATGTCATCTCAGAATCGCCCCCTCCCACACCCCTCATGCCTTTGGTGTTTTGGAGGGGTGGGTAGCAGCACAGTCCTGTGGCCTTTCTAGACACCTTATTGAAGGCAGAAAGGAAGGTGTACAAGACAGGACCTGCGCAGCATTCTTTACTTTTTAGCCAGGCAGAAGTCTGAAAAGGACAAGGGGGAACCCTGTGCCTCTCCATCCACCCCTCCACTCCCATTGCGGCTCCCAGCCCTCTTCTCAGCCCAACACTTTCAGTGTGCTTGGGCACTGGCTTGTGGTCTTCTTGATCAGCCCCTCCACCCCCAAAGGCAGGGCAGGGAGGTGTACTGGATATTTCTGCTTTTCCCGAGCATCGGCATTTACTTGTCTGTCGCTGCACACGGGAACTCTTTGTTTTGTGTCCTTTGGGCGAGAGACCCTGGTCCCATCGCCTGCTGATTCACCCTGAAGTTCATTCTTCTTTTCCTTAGGAGAGAAGGCTTTCTTCTCCTGCTTCAGCCGTAATTCTTGGATCTGCTGCCTAGTTAATTCAATTCAATTCAACAAATTTGTTACAACACCACCAGAGCACTGTGCTAGCTGCTGGGGAAAATACAAAGTTTAGACAAGACAAAGGGGCCGGCCCTCATAAAGCTGGCAGTCTAGGAAAGGATAAGATACTAAGATAGATAGTTAAACAAGTTAAACAATAATTCATACTTAAGTACCAGAGCTATAACTAGGAGTTCTGACATTTGGATTCAGTTGCAGGGGTGGAGGGATGGGAGGCAATGGACCAGAGAGGCCCCAGGAGAGACAATCCAACTGTACCTGCAGTCACACCCAGAAAGGGGACAACCCATCCTTACCCCTCCTCTCCCCTGTCCTCTATTAGTCCTTGACCCCTTCTGTCTTTGCACATACTGCTTCAGGGGCACAGGCTAGTCACAGAGAAGGCAGCATCTGGACAAATATAGGAAAGAAGCACCCCACAACCACCATGGTGTCAGCCTGGGACAAATTCCCAGCAACCTTTTCCTAGTTACAGCTCTGAAAAGTTCACTCAAGAGGTACAAAGGAGATTGTTATTTGAGGGCCAAGGGGAGGTCATTCCTGACTAGGTGGGTTAAAGCGCTGGGGGAAAGAGGGAAGGTGGGAGGAATAAGCATGATACAGGAACCAATAATTAAATAGGTTATATCATAGGGGAGGGCGGAAGGAGATACCTGAGTTGTACTTTAAAGGGTAATAGGCTAAGAGGAAAAGGGAAAACAGTGCAGGCTTAGAGAACAGTGTGAAGAGACAGAAAAGCAGAGATAGGGAAGTATAGGGCACGCTCAAGAGACAGCAAATAGCCTAGGAATGTAGTGGACGGGAGTGAGCGTAGTGATAGAAGCTAAGTATGGAAAAGAAGGGTGTCACCACCTAATATCGAAGATGGCCTTGAATACCAGGCAAAGGATTCTTATCTGAAATGATGACATATTACTTGACAAGAGATGTTTTGAGTGGAGGGGTGATGTGACCAGATACATACATAAAGAGCAATCTGGAAACAATATGAAGAATGGATTGGTGAGGGGTCAGTTCTCTTACTGTTCACTGAGGGCACCCTAATCCTCCCAGTCTCCCAGTTTCTCAAGCTCTAAACCACACTTGACTCACTGGCTTCCTTCAAGGTGCAGCTAATGTCCTACCTTCCTACCTTCCACAGGAATCTCTTCCCCACCCTCAATTCCAGCGCCTCTGCTTGGCTAAGTGTTTCCTGAATACAGCTTGGTTTGCTTGTTGTCTCATTGGACTGGGAGCTCCTCAAGGGCAGGGGCTATCTTTTGTCTTTCTTTGTATCCCTAGTGCTTAGTTTAGTGCCTGGCACAGAGGACTCTTCCCTTTCTATCACTCCCTATATCAAAACAATTGCTAAACCTTGGGGTCTTCCACCACCTCACCTTGTGCTTCTGAGCCTGTTTTCCTGCCCACGTAAGCCTTTGTCACACTGTATTTCAGAGAGGAAGGAGGGGTATGTGACAGGTACAGTTACATAAATACAAAGCAGGGATCAGAAAAGGACCTGTGGTAATATTAGTGCCTTCCCTTCAGGGATTATCTCCAGTTTATCCCATCTACAACTTGTTTGTACATAGTTCTTTGGATGTTTTCTCCACCATTAGTCTTCTGAACTCCCAGACAGCCAGAAATACTTACTTGGGAGCATTTCTTTGTATCAGTATTACTTAGCACAATATCTGACCCAGAGCAGGGGCATAATAAAAGCTTGCTGACCCAACTTAATAAACTCTCAGGAGATGAAGTTCCCTCTACCAAGGCAGAAAAATGCCTTCTTTGGAATTAACTGTCTTAAAAGTTGCCTATAAAATCAAGAGGTTGAGGCAGCTAAGGTGGCGCAGTGAATCTCTGCACCAGCCCTGGAGTCAAGAGGACCTGAGCTCAAATCTGGCATTGGACACATGATACTTACTAGCTATGTGACCTTGGGCAAGTCACTTAACCCCAATTGTTTTGCTTTCTCCCCTCCAAAAGAAAAATAATAAAAAGGTTATGTGACTTGCCCAGGGTAACATAGCCAGTGTATATCAAGGGACGTTTCCTCGGCCCCTTGGCCTCCTCTCTGCCCACTATGCCAGCGTCACCTCTGGATAATAACAGCTGTCATTCATATAGAGCTTTAAAGGCTTCCACAGGCCTTTATGCCTATTATCTCACGTGATATTCACAACAACCCTGTGAGATAGATGCTACTGTAATCCCCATTTTACAGATGAGCAAAGTGAGGCCAAGAGAAATGAGGTGACTTGCCCAAGTTCCCACAGCTCTAAGTGGCCAAGGCTGGATTTGAACTCAGTTCTTCCTAACTTCAAGTCCAGCACTCTGCTATGCCACCTAGCTGCAAAAGTAATGCAAAATAGGGGAGGCTAGGTGGCACAGTGAATAGAGCACCAGCTCTGGAGTCAGGAGGACCTGAGTTCAAATTTTACCTCAGACACGTGACACTTGCTAGCCATGTGACCTTGGGCAAGTCACTTAACCCTAATTGCCATGCCTTCTCCCCTCCAAAAAGAAAGAAAAAGTAATACAAAATAATAAATTTCAAAAGGAAGAGACATTAATAATTGGGGAGGGGTATGGATGAGGGAGGTGGGCAGGAATCAGGAAAGATCTAGACCATTGCAATGGTCTACTTCCAATTTCTCCTCTCTCCAGTCTTTCTTCCATACAGCTGCCAAGCTGATATTCCTAAAATAAAAATCTGACCATGCCACACCTCCATCTTTCTGTCCTCTACTCCAAAAGGCTGAATGCCTTCTCATTGCCTCTAGGATAAAGTAAAAAATGAGAATTTTTTGGAAGGTAAAGCCCCCCATGATCTGGTTTTCACCTGCCTGTCCAGTCTCATTAGATATTATTCCCCTTCCCACAAGTCTGTTGCAGTCAAACTGGTCATGTCTTCCAGCAGGTCATTCTCCCTAGAATGCCCTCCCTCCTTACCTCTACCTCAGGGGATCCCTGGCTTCTGTCAAAGCACCTAGAGAAGACCTTCCCTCACCTTCCCAGTTGTCAAGTTCTCACCCTCTTGAGGTTACTTCGCATTACTTCTGAGATACTTGGTACTTGCTGGCATAGCTCCTTTTGTAGAGTATAAGGTGCGTGGATGCCAGTACAATTGTTTTTGTCTTTGTATCTGAATGTGTTTGTTTAATGAACATTTGTTGAACTGAATAAGGGAAGTTCTATTACCAGGTTATTGTAACTATTCTGGCCAAGTTGTCAAGGGTATCTTGGGAATGAATTAGTGATAGTGAGAGCGGTAAAAGACAGGAGGAGAAGAGATGAGCCCTTGTAGAGTTGGATTCCACCAGACTTAGTAACTGACTGGCTAGGAAATGGGAATGAAGGAGAGAGGGAAAAAATCCCTAAGTTGATAGACAACAGGAAATAAGACAGGGGTGAGGAACATGCAGACTTGAGGCCACATGTGACCCTTCTAGGTCCTCAAGTGCAGCCCTTTGACTGAATCCAAACCTCAGAAGGAAGAAAAACAATGAGCTCAATTATGATCATTTTGAATTTAAGGTGTTGGTGGACCATTCAAGTGGAAATGTCCTAGAGAAATGTGTCATGCTTCTCAGATCCAAGTAAGAATATCCTGAGTAGAGATTTCAGTTTGTCAGTTGGCCAACAAGCATTTATTAAAGGCTTACTATGTGCTAAGCATGGGGATACAAAGAAAGACACAATCCCTGCCTTCAAGGGGCTTCCATTCTAACAAGGGAAGTGACATGCAAATCATTATGTACATACAATATACACATACACAGTGGGAAGGAAAGGTAATCTCAGAAGGAAAACAGAAAAAGAGCAGGAAAGGCCTTCTTCCTCTAGAATCCAGAGAAGTGAGATAGAGCTCAGAAGAGTTGAAGGCAGAAAATACAAGTTTAGGAGGCATCTGCATTGAAGGGGCAGTTGAATCCATGGAAATGAATGCAGTTACTAAAGAAAAAGAGAAGAGGAAGAGAAAGGAGAGGAAAGGAAAGGAGCAGAGAGGAGAGGAGAGGAGAGGAAAGGAGAAGAAAAGAGAGGGAAAAGGAAAGGGAAAGAAGGGGAGGAGAAGAGAAAAAGAAAAGCAGGCAAAGGATAGACTCTTGTGAAATAACATTACAAAGGCATAAGGAAGACAGTAAGGCATGATTAGAAAAGTAAGAAAATGGAAGAGTTTGGCATCTGTGAGGTTGACCAAAAAGGGATATGTGGAAGAAAAACATGGTCAACAAGGTTAAAAGCTAGAAAAAAGTCTGGGAGGAAGGGGCCTGAGAAAAGTCTACTGGATTTGGTGATCACTGGAGATCTGATCAAGAGAGCAGTTTCAAGAAGGTGAAGTTTGGGTGGGGAAAGGATCAAGGAAGGGGAAAAAATTGGAGAGATATAGGACAGTAGCTGTATAGAGTACAGCAGATAAATTAAGAAGAAGCTTTTTTAAATTTAGAATTGAGGAGATAAGGATGTTGATAAGTATATATTGGAAGGAGCTAACAAAGAGGGGAAGATTGAAAGACATAGGGCCAACCCCTCAACCTCTCAGTGCCCCACACAACTAACTCTCTAAGACTGTATACTTCAGGACAGTTGCTAATCGTCCTTAACAAAAGAAATTTCCTTACCAGGAGCTCCCTACGTCGGTAAAATCTGCTATGAACCCAAAAACAAAAAAGGGGAAGAAGGAGAGAATTCTCAACTACTAAGATAGATGGAAGATAATGAAACCAAGGGAACGGGGTCTATCAAGCAAAAGGGTTATGAATTATTTCTTCCCCTGTAACCAAAAGAAAGGAGAAGAGGGTGAATGAGGATGCTAAAAGTATTGAGAACTAAAGGAGAGAACTGAAGAAACCAGATAATGACAATTGGGATTGGGGGTAGGGAGGGCCTTGGCCCAGGGGGGTTCCAACTCAAGATGGGGTTTCTACCTAAACAGGGGGAAGGGAAACCTAGTTTTCTACCAAGTTTTCACCCCTTTCTTCCCAGAGCAGCCCCATCCTCAACAGCAATCAGTATTGAAGCCAAGAAATCTAATAGCAGGAACCAGGAATTATTCATTCTCCCCCAATCCCCTCACCCCCAGCTTCACTAGGAATTATATCTCTGCAGGAAGACAAAAAATGAGAAACCATTCCCTTCTGCCAAGCTAATACCCCAGTATGGTTACTGTGGAATGCAAGCTAGGGAGACTGAGCATCTTCTTCCAAGCAGTTTCACATCCCATACCTTTCTGGTCCCTTGATTCTGGAGAAGACAATTATGGGGAATCCAGAGGACAAATATGTCCAGCAGCAGACACTCCTGTCTGTTTGTAGGACAATACACTGATCCAGAACAAAGTCTGCAATGCTGTCCTTCTGGGTTAAGTGAGTATCCACAAAGAAGAACCCACCTAATTTGACAACTTGAGACTTTATACTTTTCAATCTTTCTAGGAGACCTATGGGATAAGGGGATAAGTATTCTTCTAGCAACTATGGCCAAGCTAGGCCTTCTAAGGCCAAGGAATAATTTATAGTGAAAGCACACATTGGTAACAATCTCAGAGCCAAAACCCACTTCCTTGCCCACCCTTTGATGGCCCTGGCTTTCCTTTCCATACCGGGCATGCACTTCCCGGGCTCTGGAGGCCACTGTGTTTTGAAAGAGTGAATTGCTGTGATGAAAATATTTCTGATACTTTTCAGACCCACACTCAGGATAAATCCTTCGGAAGCCGCCACTTTTTTCCTTCTCATAACGTTCTATTTTCTCCAGCCACGCAGCCTGATAATTCTTTAATTCCTCAACCCTGAAAGAAGTAGAGATGTGGGATTGCAACAGTTTTTCTCAGAATGAGACTCAAGGTTTTGGGGCATTAGGAGGACTACAGGAAGTCACCTCATCCAGTTCCCCCACCTCCAAACCAGACCTCACCTTTGACCCCTCCATGATCAGAATTGCCAGAGGAGACATTTTCTCAGATGTAGCAAGAGCTTAAAATGTTTCAAACCTTCCTTGGTTTAGTTCTGATGAGATGGGGAATCATCCCCCTCCCAAAGAGGAACTCCTCAAGGAAGGTTTTGCGTTTTCCTAAATTCAAGGGATTCTCTCCAAGGAGCCTGACATACTTTTATGGACACAATATTCTTCTTCCTCAGAATCTCCCTGGGAAGGTAAAGGTCAGAAGGAGAGGAATGAAAGAACTGAAATTCAAAAGCCTTAGGTGCTCAACATGGCCCTGCCCTGAGCTTAAGTATGACCCTGGAGAACTCACTAGCCCTCAGTTTCTTCATCTGTAAATTGAGGGGGTTGGACAAGAAAATCTTGAAAGTCACTTCTAGTTCTAAAATTGTGATTTTTTTCTATATTAGAAGGCTCCTTTCAAAGCAGCAAAATCAAGGCCTAATGACATATCCAGTGATGTTGCTGAATATGTAACCTGACCAGAAACAAAACCCAGGTTTTCTGACTCCTACCTGTCCCCCACAACCCCACCCTCAATTCCCCAGTTCTTTTTTTTTTTTTTTAGGCAGTCAGGGTTAAATGACTTGCCCAGAGTCACACAGCTAGTAAGTGTCAAGTATCTGAGGACAGATTTGAACTCAGGTTCTCCTGACTCCAAGGTCAGTCCTCTATCTACTCACTATACTACCACCTAGCTGCCCCTTCTCCTTTCTCCTCCCCGACAACTAAAAAGATTTCCCTTTCAAGAAGTTACAAGTAATCCAGTCTGCAGTGTGACAATTCAAGACTACCCAAATGTTACTTGGGGGCACTAAAAGGCCCCTCCCTCTCCCCAAAGTACATCCCACACCAGTCTGAAATTCCTACAGTGGGATTAAGGAACTGTGACTCCAAAAGATCCTGATTAAAACATATAAAAATGTTACCTGGGAAGAGTAACTAAGCTAAGACACAAGCACCAATAGCGATCAATTTATCAGGTTGGCTAGCCTGTAATTTCAGAGAACAGAAAGGAAAGCCATGAGGAAATGTGAACATGATGGACCAAGCCTTAAGTATGGGGAGTGAGTAGGCTGGGAATTCAAGTCACTGCTGTCCAGAATGGGGTCCATGAGTGGGCAGCCTGGGACTCCTGAGCACAGAAAGAGAACAACGAAGATGCCTAGGAAAGCAGGAAGAGAGATTGGGAAGGGAGAACGGGGAAGGAAGCCCCTTCCTCGTCCTAAGGGCACACCTGATCTCCCTGGAACGGACGTCCTGCAGAAACCGGGCTCTTCGCCTTGCTTCCTCTAGGACTTTCTTCTTGTCACAAGCTCCCAGGTTGATCAGGACCAGGGTGTCGTACAGCAGATTGTCTTTGACTTCCTTGTCTAATCGGGAGTCAGTGGAGAAGCTTGGAGAGTGATTAACCTGAGAGGGCAAGATGTGGCTTGGGGGTTAGGCTCACCAAACTGGAAAGAGGAACAATTACTATGTTAGTCCAACAATGATAATCCACTAGGTCCCCGCCACCACCATATTACCTCAGCTGGAAGGACAAAGGTTAGTTATGGGCCAATTCCACTGCTGATAAGCTCAGAGAGATTTGACCTTCTCTGTTTCTGTCCTGGGCAGGTTCACTTGTCCTTAGGCAACCTGGTAGACAGGTTCCTCCCACCTCCTCTTGGGAGCTAGCCATATTAGTGCCAGATTTAGAGCAAATATCCAATCAGCTTCGGTTTTACAGCAGCTTGGAACTCCCAAGCTCAAGAGATGTGGCAGCCTCCACCTTTTCCAGTAGCTGGGATTACAGGTGTGTGCAACCACACTAGGCAATAACTCACATTTACACAGTACTTTAAGGCTTATAAAGTACTTGCCCCATGGAGGTAGGTAGCACCAGTATGGGTTCCATTTTAGAGATGGGGAAAGTGAAGTTCAGAAAAGTTAACTGACTTGCCCATGGGTCATGCAAGCTAGTCTAAGTGTCAGAACTGAGATTCGGTCCCAGTCTCTTTTAACTCCAAGTTTCCAACTCCTTCCCATTAAACCATATTCCCTTTCACCAAGAATTATCCTGGGATATTGGAGCAGAAGCTGTTAAAGGGCAAGAGGGGAGAGAGGTATGTGAGTGTGGAGTGTGAGAGAAGAACATGGGGTTGAGCTTGCTTATTAGGAAAAGACAACATTCTCATTTTGGGGGCCATTTTCATTTCATTTTACTGTCTCAGTGAGTGAAAAAGAGCTGTGGAATGCCCTCTAATTTAACTCAATTTCACATCCTTTTTGAGGGTGTGTATATAGAGAGGAAGGATTAGTAATAACAACCCCACACTGGCATTTATATAGTGCTTGCTATCTGCCAGGCACTGTGCAAAGTGTTTTACAAGTATTATTTCATTTGATCCTCACAATAACTCTGGGAGGTAAGTGCTATTATTATCCCTATTTTATAGAAGGGGAAAGTGAGGCACAGAGTGGTTAAGTGACTTGGCCAGGGTCATTCAGACAATAACTGTCCAGAGGAAAGATTTTAACTCAGATCTTGCTCACTCCAGGCCCAGCATTCTATCCACTGTGCCACCTAGGTAGAGTGTGTGTGTATAGGTATGTATTGGGTGGGGGAGAGGGATGGAGGGGTCAGGGAGTACACAGAAGGGAAGGGAATAGGGAAGAGAATCACCTCAATTCTCAGTCCCCTATTCTCCCATCTCAAGCCAACCCTAAAGAGAACTGATCAGAGAGAAAAGCTGCTGTACCAGTTGGGGGTGATCTATTACCCCCCCCCTCAAAAAGTAATAGGACTATGTATTTTCAAAAGAATATCAATTTTTTAAAAAAGCAACAGTTCTGAGTATTTTCAAAAGAATATCAAGTAGAGGACTATGGGAAAGAGATCAGCTATGAAAACAGAAAGGGAAAGGAGACAAACCAGCTTTATCTCTTTTTGTTTCAGTCTTTGACTGCACTATTACCTATAGCCCTAATCAAGGATATCCCTCCCCAGGAGCTTCTTTTGTGCCAAGAGGTGCAGTTGCCTCTGGGACTCCAGTATTTTCACAAGCCAGGAACTGGGTTTGAATTTCCAGGTCAGGGTGAACTTGAGAAATTCTGTAATTCCCTGAAGTCTATCCCCCTCTGCTGGTCACTTCCCAGACAAGCAGGCTTGGCACTGAGGGATGAGGGAGAAGAGCCCACATGAAAAAGAGGGGAAACCCCAGGGATGACTGATGGCCTGAATAAAAAGAAGGCAAGGAACACATTCACCCTCTTGCCCATCTCTTATCTAGGTGCTTCTTTAAAATCTGTTGAATTGGATTACCTCCAGAAGCCAGGGTTTAAGTTTTCTGTCCAGCAGAATATCAAAGCCTAAAATTTCAAAACAGGCACTATTCATGATGTGATTGGGGAAGCAGGTGTGATAGTTGTGCTTAATTATAGGGTGAGCAGTAATCAATGTCTTGATAATTATATCTTCAATATCTCGCCACATCTTCACCGTGTCACAGCCAAGTTTGTCCATATAGGCATTGAAGGTGGAGAGCTTCCTATCAAAGGAATTAGGTTAAAATATTAAAAAGGGAGAGAGGCTAGGAGAAGAGACATTTATAGTCCCTGGTACATGGTAGTTCATGCCTATTGTCCTTACTAAGTCAGGGAGGCTGAGACTGGTGGATTGCTTGAGTTCAGGAGTTCTGAGCTACCACATCGGGAAACCAATCAGGTGTCTACTCTAAGTCTGACACCAATATGGTGAACCCCAGAGCATGTGGGGGGTAGGTTGCAGCAGGCTGCCTAAAGAGGGGCAAACCAGGTCAGATCAGAAAACTATGAGCACTGCTGCAACTGCAGCTTGGGGGGGATGGAGAAAGTCAATCTCTCCCCACCCCCACTGCAAAAAAAAAACTCATTAGAATCTTCAGGATTTACAGATTTACAGCTGGAAGGGACCTAAGAGGTCTAGTCTAATGCCCTCCTTTTATCGATGATGAACCTAAGGTGTAACTTACCCGAGGTTAACACAGGTAGCAAGGGACAGAGTCATTATTTGAGCCCAGGTCCTCTGGGTTCAAATCCAGTTCTCTTTCCATTT
Organism: Gymnobelideus leadbeateri; assembly: GCA_011680675.1. Taxonomy (NCBI): domain Eukaryota; kingdom Metazoa; phylum Chordata; class Mammalia; order Diprotodontia; family Petauridae; genus Gymnobelideus; species Gymnobelideus leadbeateri. The sequence continues at coordinate 165,701 of WOXC01003015.1, forward strand.
TGTTACACTGACACAGACAACAGCACTGTAAAGGACAAGCAGTAGGGACTAGAGATGTGGTCAGGGCACAGATCAGACATCACAGAACTGAGTAGCCCTTGATCCAGAAATCACAGGCCAGAGTTCAGAATGAAAAGTCACAAAATAAATTATAGAAATTATGCTGGACTTGAAGGGAAGGAGGTGAATGTGCTGAGAATATCAATTCTCTTGCAATTATTCCTTCTTCTTCAAAATAACTATTGAGCTAGAAAAAGTAGTCAGAGTTCTAGTGGCAATAAAAGCAAGTTAAAGTAAGCTACAATTCAGTAAACTGCAGTACAGTGACTACTCTAATAAAGAAGGCCCAGGGAATAGTACATTCATTAATTTTAGGATTACCCAGACAGAAAAAGGCAGATTTTTTTTTTTTTTGCTTTTTGGAGGGCAATTGGGGTTAAGTAACTTGCCCAAGGTCACACGGCTAGGTTTTTGTTTGTGTGTGTTAAGTGTCTGAGGCCGGATCTGAACTCAGGTCCTTCTGAGTCCAGGGCCAGTGCTCTATTCACTGGGCCACCTAGCCGCCCCAAAAAGGCATATTTTATTACTCTTTACAAAGGGATTCCTAGGTCTCCACAAATGGGCATTAAAATCACAGACCCCCCCCCAAACCTAAAAGCAAGGGGGAGAAGCACCCAAAAACAGCAGAAACAATGTCTAAAAGCCCCCAGAAGTAAAATCAAGTGCTTAATTTCAACCAGAAGCCCTTGGGCTATCATTCAGAGCTAAATGATTCTTATATAACAAACAGTTCTTAATAAAATTAATTATTTGATTTCCAATCCCCTCAACAAATTAGAAGATGGGTGGGGAGAGGTGGCTACAGGCAGGCCCACTGAGAGCAGTGAAACTGACAGGCAGTAATCTGTCAGAACAAGTGTAATAACACATGAAGTACTTTGCCAGCTTTAAAGAGCCATATAAGTGCTCCTATTATATTATTTATTGACAGTGACCGAGGTGACAGAAAAACAAAAGAGGCAGAACTTGGCTGTACTGTGTACTGGAGAAGAATATCAAAATGTTTTTAATACTGACTTCCAGTAATTAGGAAAGGGGTAAATTTTGTTCAGTCCCATCCACTCTCTCCTCCCTTTCATAATCAAATTCCTCTATTCTAAACCCTCTCCAATGTGGCTTCCTACTTTAAGATGTTCTCCAGGAGGTAACTGGGTGGGCCAGGAGGTGAGGGATGATTAGACCTGAGTCAGGAAGATCCCAGTTCAAAGACTGTCTTGGGCACTGACTTAGTTCTGTGAGCCCGGACAAATCACTTAACCGTCACTATCTCAGTTTTCTCAGCTGTAATGTGAGAGGGGTGGACATGATGTCATAGGATTTAGTGCAAATGAGGCAGTCAGCCTCTGAACCTGTCAAGGGCAAAGGAAGGAGGGGAAAAAAGGGAAAAGAGAGAGGAAAGAAAAGGAGGGAGGAAAGGAGAAGAGGAAAAAAAAAAGATAAAAACAATAAGGGAAGGATGATTCCAAACTCCTTTCAGTCAAGGACTGTCTTAAAAACCCTTGTATTAGGGGTGGCTAGCTGGCGCAGTGAATAGAGCACCAGCCCTGGAGTTAGGAGAACCTGAGTTAAAATCCAACCTCAGACACTTAACACTTACTAGCCATGTTACCTTGGGCAAGTCACTTAACCCCAATTGCCCTACCATCTCCCCTCAAAAAAAAAAACAAAACCCAACAACAAAAACCCTTGTATCCCCTACAGTACCTAGCCAAGTTCTGGGCACATATCAGGCATTTGGTAAATGTTTCTTGAACTGAATTGGAAAAATACATACACATAAGAAAGAATACATGAAAGGAGGGGAAGGAAAGAAGAGGAGAAAAGGAGGGAGGGTGAAAAGAGGTGGCACAGTGGACTTTGAGTCAGCACATTACACTTACTAGCTGTGCATAAAAGGAGGGGGTTGAACTTAATGACCTCTAAGGTTTCTTTCAGTTCTAAAAAGCTATGATCCCATGATTCTAAAGGTGAGGTAAAACAGCTCACACAAAGCAGGAACGAGGCAATCTGTAGGAAAGGGAAAACAAAAAAAGATGAAAGGAAGGGGAAGAATAGGAAGAATGTGAAAAGAACAAGAGAAAAGAAGAGGGAGAAGGGAGTTAGAAATTAAGGCACATTTATTGGTGTCTACACTGAGCACAGCACTTTGCTAGGTATTGCTGGGGATTAAAAAAAAAGACAAATGAAAAATGATCCTTGAACTATATATTATCTAACTTGATCCTCACAAGAACCCTATGAGGTAGATGCTGCTATTATCCCCATATTATAGTTGAGAGAACTGAGGCAAACTGAGGTTAAGTGACTTGCTCAGGGTCCTACACCTAGGAAGTGTCTGAAGCTAGATTTGAATTCAGGATTTCCTGACTCTAGGCCTGGCACTCTATCCATTGCACCACCTACCTGCCCTAGTGCCTAGCATAGCAGGTGCTTAAAAATGCTCATTGAATTGAATTAAACTCATTTAGAGAGACTATATATAAAGAGAAGAACAGAGTGTGGGAAGAGAATACAAAGTGAGTGAAAGAGGAGGAAGAGAAGAAGAAAAAAGAGGAGGGAGTTAAGAAGGAAGACAGCTTCACCTACGCCCTTCACCTTTGTCCCATGCCACCTCAGACTCTTTCTGCCATCATGGGAGCTTGTTGTTGGAGCTTCAGATCCTCCCTCCCTCTCATAATGAAGCTCTGGGTAGATCAGATGAGAGAGGGAGGGAGAGAGACAGAGAGACAGAGAGAGAGAGAGAATGCAGAGAGCTGATCACAGGATGACAGATTTACATATCATAAAACTGAAGCCCAGAAAAGATAATTGACCTGAGTCACGCTGCTAATAAATTGCAGAGATCAGATCTGAACTCAGGCCTTCTGACTCCCAGTTTAGTGCCTCCCCCCTGCCCCCAACCACTCCTGCTTTTATTTCCATTTTAACCACAAGTATTTATTGATGAGTGGGAGAGTAGAATTTATTTATAATAAACATATATAATATACATGTTATATATGCAATATATATAATTATATATATATATATATATATATATATATATATAACCATGAGGGCACAACCATGTATTCAAACCATTTGCTGTATAGCTAAAGGGAGAGAAATTCTTTTTTTTTTTCTTTAGGAACTTCACATATGCCATGAAGCTGCTTAAAAGGAGCTCTCTAAGGGACCGCATCTGATGACTTCTTTCCTCTCATACAGTTCCTATATTACATTATACCATCTGTCCAGCAAGGCCCACTGATACCCTCAGAAGGAAGTCCCTGATAACTCCCACCTACTCCACCCAGTCCGGCCCACTCCCCTCATCTAGCTTTTCAGCTTGTACTCCCATTCAAGATGGGTCAGCAGTACATCTTCCCAAAGAATTAGGTGTACCCCTCGACCCAATTAAAATAAGCAAGGAAGCAAGAAATGAGCCAGGAAAAAGCCCCTCACCAGGGTACAAAAATGAACCAGCTCAAGGAACAGTTAATATGGAACAGCCATATCACTCAGGGACATCTCACCTAGGCCAGCTTGGGGACAGAAGCTGTTCTAGTTCTTTGAAAAGGCTACAAAACCCTTCTCAAAATGCACTATCAGCATCAGACCCTTTGTTTCTGAAAACTCAGCTTTTATGTACATGAGGAGCTAGAAGCCAGTTAAGGAGAACCTTGCAATATTTTCAACTCTTTGGACCTCCAACACGAATGGGCAAAGAATTCCAGCATAATCACCTAGGAATGGGGACTAGAACTGGGAATGTATGGGTGTAGAGAACTCTCAAGTCAGGAAACTCCCTCTAGCTACACAGACGGGTACCTTCTTCATAATGTATAGTCTTTGTATAGTCTTAGGGACCCTCACAGGTCTGAGACCTAAGCCTTGGGCACTGGGAGGTTAATAACAATAATAACAGATAGACAGCTAGGTTGCAGACAGTGAATAGAGCACTGGGCTTGGAGTCAGGAGGATTTATCTTTTTGAGTTCAAATCCAACCTCAGATCCCTACTAGCTGTGTGACCCTAGGCAAGTCACTTTACCCTGTTTGCCTCAGTTTCCTGAGCTAGAAAAGAAAATGGCAAAACCACTCTGATATCTTTGCTAAGAAAACCCGAAATGGGGTCACAAAGAGTTGTATGTGACTGAAACAACTGAATATGTGCCAGGTGCTGTCCTAAGTCCTTTACAAATATTAATTCATTTGATCTTCACAATAACCTTGGGAGGTAGGTGCCCATTTTACAGCTTTTCCCCATTGTACAGTTTACAAACACACACACACACACACATTTATATATATACATATCCTATCTATCCCTATATCCTATAACGGCTTGGCAATGCCACAGAAAACTGCAGGCCAGGGGTGGCTAGGTGGCGCAGTGAATAAAGCACCAGCCCTGGAGTCAGGAGGACCCGAGTTCAAATCTGACCTCAGACACTTAACACAAAAACTAGCCATGTGACCTTGGGCAAGTCACTTAATCCCAATTGCCCTGCCCTCCCCCCTCCAAAAAAAAAAAAGCAAAAAACAAAAAAGACATATCAACAGAGGGTGACTAGTTTAGCCGTGCCACAGAAAACCACAAACCAAGGGAAAAGCACCTAGTAGGGCACTTCGAGTTACAAGGCAATCAATGAGTATTTGTTGATTTGGAAAAAAAGGAAAGAAGGAATACAAAGAAAAGAACAGGAAGGAAGGGAGGAAGGAAGGAAAAAAGGTGGAAGGAAGAAAGAAAAGAAAGAGAAGGAAGGAAGGAAGGAAGGAAGGAAGGAAGGAAGGAAGGAAGGAAGGAAGGAAGGGAGAAGAGCCAGTTGTAACAAGCACACGTTTTATATCCTGCTGGCAGAACAGTTCAGTGTTTATCTCTCCCTCTCCCAGGCTCCCAGGATTTATGATCTGGCCTCCTTTCAATGATTAACAGCCTATAGGCACAGAAGACACTGTTCCATGTCTGGAGGGCAAAAAGAAATATTTCCTGGGCCTGTGTGACCCACAGGTTGGGAACACCTTTGGGCCTGGGCAGAATCTACACAAAATCATGGAGAGCAGTTGGCTTCTGGCAAAGAAGTGGGGTAGAAAAGGAAACATTTAGCTTACCTTTTGCTGCCAGAATTTCCATCCCATACAAAATTAGAACTGTGTTTATTGATAGAATAGTTAGTCAGGTGCATGCATATATCATCCTAGAAAGACAATGAGTTCAGGAAGTCAGAAAGGAAAATTCAATATACTTCAATCCCATTTGATAATCATTTATTATTATTACTGATTGTCATATATCATAGCCCTTGCTATGTGCCAGACAATGGGCTCTGGAGGGTTCAGGATATCCTACAGGAGGTGGGAGGGAAGTTTAAAAAATATAAAATATATATTGAAAGGAAATACAAATTTGGGAGGAGATGGGGAAAAGGGTACATTAACAATAAGAAGGAGAAAGGGCCTCAAGTAGGAAGGGACATCTGAGCAGCTCTTGAAGGCAGCTGGGAATGCCAACAGGAAGAAAGAAACAAGGAAAGAGAGCATTGTGGGCACATGGAACCAAAGAACGGAGACAGGAGATGGAATGAACACTATAGGAAGGACAACTATATAAAATTTGTCTAGAAATAGAGCTTACTGTCAGACTGTTTAGGGCCTTAGATGGCTAACAGAGGAAGCTGAATTTTATACTAGAGGAAACAGAAGGACCCTGAAATATACTGAATGGCATTACAATGGTGCAGTTATCACTGATTAGGTCTTAGAAATATCAGTTTGTTATGTGGAGCATGAATTGGAAAAGAAGAGAGATAGAGGGAGGGAGGTCCAATAGGTTATTAGTGCAATGGCATGGTACATTGCACATATTTTCAGAATTTTTCAATGTGTTAATCAGTTCTGTTGATTTTTCCCCCTCTTCTTTCTTAAAAAGAAAACAGATAGATGGATAGAGAGATAGAGAGATAGATAGATATAGATATATAATTTGTTATATGGGATGGCTCTCTAGGTGGGGAAAGAAATTGGGGAAATTTTTGATTATGTAAAAAAAACCCAAAAGATACTATTTTTTTAAAAAGAGAAAGGTATTGTAATACTGCAGAGGAGAGGTGCTGAGGCCCTGATTTAGGGTGCTAACTATGTGTGTGGAGATGTGTGGTAGAATCAGTAAGACTTGGCAACTGATGGGAGGTGAGAGAGACAAGTGAAAGACAGCTCCAAAGTTGCAAACCTGAGTATCTGAAAGAAAGGTGGTACCTTTAATAGACCTCGGAAAGTCATGAAGTGGAGTGGGTTTAGAGGGAAAGATAATGAGTTCCATTTTAGATACGAGGCACTCAAAATGGTTATGGAATAGCCAGGAGGCAATTGGTGACATAGGACTGAAGCTTGGGAGAGAAATTAGGGCTTTACATGTAGATGTGGGAGATCCTAGGAAAGAGAGGAGAGGGAAGATGAAAGGGAGAGAAGAGGGGAGAGAAGAGAAAAGGAAGGGAGGGGAAGGGAGCTAAGGGGAGAGAAGGGAAGCAGGGGAAGGGAATAGAGGGGAGAAAAGTGGAGAGGAAGAGAGGGGAAGAGAAGGGAGGGGAAGGGAGAGGAGAAGAAAAGGGAAGGAAGGGGAAGGGAGCAGAGGGGAGAAAAGGGGAAAGGGAAAGAGGGGAAGAGAAGGGAGAAAAAGGGAGAAGAGAAGGGAGGAGAAAGAAAGGAGAGAGGAGAAGAGGGCTCAGGATAGAGCAATGGGGTACACTTACACACAGGAGTCAGGAAAGGAAGTTGAGAAGGGGTAGTCAGACAGGTGGAAGAAAAACCAGGAGAAAGCAGGATCAGGAAAACCCAGGGAAGAAAAAGGAGGAGCAAAGATGTGATAAACAGTATCAAACAATGCAGAGGTCAGGAAGGATGAGGACTAAGAAAAAAAGTTGTGATTTAGCAGTGAGGAGATCACTGGCAACCTTGGAAACAACAATTTTGATTAAGTGATGGGGTCAGAAGACTGATTACTGGGTGAGGGAATGGAATCAAGCAGACCTGATAGCCCTTTGTATGTATTTGGTTATGAAGGGGAAGAGAGCTCTAGTGTGGCAGCATAGGGTGGTGCTATAGAAGAGTTAAGGTCCTGGACCTGGAGTCAAGAAGACCTGAGTTCAAATCCTGACCACCTCAGACACTTTGTAGCTATGGGACCCTAAACAAGTCCCTTAACTGCTCTAGGTCTCAGTTTCTCCATTTTCAAAATTAAGAGGATTGGAGATCCTTCCAACTCTAAATCTATGGTCCCTGGATAACAGTTTGAAGGAACCACAGGGTGTTAGCTTCTGTCCTTTCATTTCATTTTTTCTTTTAGCTCTTGGTGATTAAAGGGAGATACAAAGGAAGGGGAAATAGACTTGTATATTTAGTTGGCAAAATTAAGACAATCAAAGAGGAACCACAGTTTGGAGTTTGATTTTTAAAAAATGAAATGGAAGGGGTGGCTAGGTGGCGCAGTGAATAGAGCGCCGGCCCTGGAGCCAGAAGGACCTGAGTTCAGAGCCAGCCTCAGACACTTAAGCCACACAAACAAAAAAACCTAGCCGTGTAACCTTGGGCAAGTTACTTAACCCCAATTGCCCTAAAGGGGCAGCTAGGTGGCCCAGTGAGTAAGAGCGCCGGCCTCGGAGTTGGGATGACCTGAGATCAGATCCGGCCTCAGAAAATGAGCACCCACGCATAAATAATGCCTAGCCATGTAACCTTGAGCAAGTTACTTAACCCCAATTGCTTAAAAAAAAAAAAAGAAATGGCATAGCTTTATATCCTACTGAAATGAAGTGGGACAGGCACTCTGGAATCACAAGAGTGGAAGGGAAGGCCTAGTGTACCCCCTTGCCTCCACCATGGCCTCCACCCCTAGGATGGACTCTCCCTGGGGCTGTACTCCGGAACCTTTTTAGCACAAGGCCCTAAAATAACCCACCAGGTACGGAAAGAGATTTGAATTGGGTCATCTTTCAATGACCAACCTCCCCTGCCCTGTATTTTAGCTTATGCCTGAAATCGACATTCGGACATGATGCAAAATGCCCTTACTCACCAAGTTATCTGAAGAAGGGTTAGAATAAGAGGTGGTGGCAAACCGAGCTAGGCCCTCCTTGTACACAAAGATCCTGAGGGGATCACAGGAGGTCACTAACACATAAATACGAAGGTCAAACTTGAAGCCATCAATGATAAAAGGCTAAATGAGAAAAGGAAACAGAAATCATACAGGGTGATTTGGGAGGAGCTGCCCTTCTCTGCTGCCTTCCTCTCAGGCCCATTCTCAGGGATGGAGCAGAGCTGGTGGAAGGCACAGGACCAATGCTTTTCTCCTAACTTCTTGGGTGAACCCAGATAAGGCTCAATGTCTGTCAAAGTATCTGTTAACAAAGATGTCTAAGACTATGATGAGCAGAGGAGACCTCTGGGGAAAAATATCTGTGTACAATGCAAGGTGCCATCACTCTTCAGCACTATTTCCCTCTGGAACATACCACAAAAAAATATGAAGGGAAGAAAAACTATCTAATTCTTTAACCCAAGGATTCTACTACTAGAATTATATCCCAGTAAAAAAAAATTTTTTTTTTTTGCTTTTTGGAGGGAAGAAAGCAGGGCAATTGGAGTTAAGTGACTTGCCCAAGATCACATAGCTAGTTAAGCATTAAGTGTCTGAGGTCAGATTTGAGCTCAGGTCCTCCTGACTCCAGGGTCAGTGCTCTATTCACTGTGCCACCTAGCAACCCACTAGTAAAATATTTAAAGATAAAAATGGTCATAGCAACATTATTGGAGATAACAAAAAGCTAGAGACAGATTATATGCCCAAAGGCAGATCAGAGTTCAAATCTTCCCTCTGATGCTTGACAGTTGTGTGACCTTGGACAAATCACTTAACCTCAAAAAAAAAATCTAAATTTAAAATAAAAAAAAATCACTTAACCTCTCTAGGTCTCATTGTCCTCATCTGTAGAGAGGATTGGACTAGTTGGCCTCTCAGTTGCCTTCTAGCTATAAATCTATGATATCTCATGATTAGAGAATGAACAAATTAGGACATATTAATATAATGGCATATAAGTGCACTATAAAAATAACAAATATGAAAAAAGGGGGGGCAGCTAGGTGGCACAGTGACTAGAGCACCAGCCCTGGAGTCAGGAGGACCTAAGTTCAAATTCAGCCTCAAACACTTAAACACTTACCAGCAGTGTGACCTTGGGCAAGTCACTTAACCCCAAATTACCCAGTCTTCCCCCTTCCAAAAAGCAAAAAACAAAAAACCAAATTGGAAATGTGGGAAGGTAACTTTGTATAGACTGAAGGCAGTAGAGATGAAAGAGTAATATGCACAACGGATACAACAATGTAAATAAGACTCTTGGTCTGAATGAAGGAAAGTGACAAAATTAAAGGCTGCACTCCTGAGTCTTCCTTTGTATCCCGACTTGGACTTGAGACCCAGATCTGTCACTTGCTCACAATCTGACCTTGGGCAGATTTACTTTATTATCTGTGGACCTCAATATCCCCATCTATAAAATGCAGTTGTACAACATGGCCCCTAATGTCCCAGTTCTAAATGTAGGCTCCTACATAGAATCCAGTGCCCATAGGGTCAGCTAGGTGGCGCCACAGTGCAAAGAACACTATGCCTGGAATCAGGAGGACCTGAGTTCAAGGGTGACCCTGGGTAAGTCATTTTACCCTGTATGTCTCAGTTTCATCATTTGTAAAAGTGAGCTAGAGAAGGAAATGGCAAATCACATCAGTATCTCTCCCAAGAAAACTACAAATGAGGTCACAAAGAATCTAACATGACAGAAAATAACTGAACATTATCCATTCTGTTCACAGTTGACAAAACTGCTCTTCAGATAATGTACTTTGTAAGGGGTCGTGTTTAGGTGTATGCCGGGAAATGTCTGACATGCCAAAACAAAATGTATCAATAATTTCCTTTTTAAAAAAGAAAAAAAAATGTTCAATGGCTATTCCTATTGAGAGAAATACAATTCTCCCACTCCTATGTGACTTTGAGCCACTCTCAGGTCTGTGAAATGGGGAGCTTCAGTGGGATTCTCATTCTCGGGTGGACATGAGACAAAAGGTTTACTGAAAAGAAGAAAAAAAATCCTCTCGTCAGGTGGCACAGTCGCTAGTGAGTAACTCAGCAAGACTGGAGTTCCAATCTGGCTAAGACATTAATTTCTGTAGCCCTGGGTAAAATGCTCAACCTTCCTGGGCCTCAGTTTCCTAGGTGGTTAAACTGGAGGTTTGGACTCAAAGGCCTCCACAGTCCCTCCCAACTCTCAATTTTTGATCCTACTAACTGTCTCTTTTGCCCCAGTTTGTCAGTGTGGGATTCCTCAGTCTGACAGTGATGCTGTGAGGTTCCAGGCTCTGCCCCAGGCACATGTGAGAATCCTTGGTTCACCAAACAGATGGATGTGCCTAAAGCAGGCTCTTGGCCTTCTTCTACATACTGCACAGTGTAAGTCAACAATAAGGACTCAACAAGTGATAAATAATCACAGTTTTTTAAAAAATTACCTTTGAAATATAGAGCTGGCAGATCATGTCTTCGCCTGGCTTGATATCTCTCACAGACCGAGTAACAAATATACCTTTCCCTTGGCAGCCAGAGTCCGGCTTACAGATAAAGGTCTTAAATTTTTTTGACCTGCTATAGTTCTGCAAATCGCCCCAACTACCAGAGTGAGCAGAGAGGAAATAGGAAATAAGAAGTATATTAGCTGGTGATACAAGGCTAACCCTTTAAAAACAAAACAGATAAAAACAATGGAAGTTAATGGCTTTGATAATAATCATCTTAATAAAATGTTCAGTAACATCTATAGTTCACAAAATGCTTAAAATCTAGCCATTTTAAATTTGCCCCCAGGTTTTAGAGCTAAATAGTAACTGGCTTTCATTAAGCACTTACTGGGCAGCTAGGTGGCGCCATAGTGCACAGAGTGCCAGGTCTGGAGTCAGGAAGACTCACCTTCCTGAGCTCAAATCTGACCTCAGACCCTTATTAGCTGTGTGACGCTGGGCAAGTCACTTCACCTTCTTTGCCTCAGTTTCCTCATCTGTAAAATGAGCTGGGGAAGGAAATGACAAACTTCTCCAGTATCTTTGCCAAGAAAACCCCAAATGGGGTCATGAAGAGTGGGACACATGCCACCTAGCCGCTCCACAACTGAAAACAACTCAACAACAATAATTTGAACTCAACAGGCCTTCTTGTTCCTCACACACAGCATTCCATCTCCAGTCTCTGCCTTTGTGCCAGCCCTCTTCTTGCCTCTGCCTCTTGGAATCCGGGGTTTCCTTCAAGACTCAACCTTCAGAAGGGCTTTCTTAGTCCTCTAGAGGCTAGTGCCTCCCCCACCACGTTTGCTGCATGGGTTATGTAAGTAGCTACACATACACATACACACACACACACTCACACACACACACACTCACACACACACACACACACACACACACACACACACACACACACACACATGCAAGATGTCTCCACCATTAGAATATAAGCCCTTTGAGGGCAGGGAGTACTTCTTTTTTGCCTTTGCATCCCCATAACCTAACAGAGTGCCTGGTACCCAACAGGTGCATAATAAATGCTTGCTAACTGACTCAATGAGTGACTGATAAAAAAGAGAAAGAAAAGTTGTGAAGACTAAAGTAGGAAAGGAAGCACAAAGAGATACTTACTCAGCCGGAAGACACCATGTTTTAGGGAAAAAATGGAATTCTTTAGGGAAAAGCTTTATCATACGACTCATATTCCTGGCCAGCAGGTCCTTTCGGCAGATTTCACTCATTCCAGGGAAGTGGTTGATCTTCTGCAAAGAAAGCTAGAAGGCATGAGCTCCAACCTCGACTCCAAGGAGGAAAGGGAAACACCCAAGCACAAGGGAGCCATTCTACACAGTGCATGGGAGCTGGGGGCCAGGTTTCCTTTGCTCCCCCAGAGCAGATGCTTCCCCTGCGCTGGGAACTGATTCAAGCTCTAGTACCTGGTAACTCTTCATCTCCATTACTCGATCTAGGGAAACTGAGAAGTCTGTCCAATAAAGGGTCCAGTCATCATGGTCTCCTCCCTCACGTAAGCCATAAAGTCTGGCTGCCCGACGAACTGCATTAGAGATGCAGAAAGAAGAGCACATCAGACCATGAAGCAGAACGGGAAAAGACCTACTTTGTGTCAGGTAAGCTGGGCACTATCTGCTCTTTTTTTCTTTTTTTTTTTTTTCAGGCAGTCAGGTTAAGTGACTTGTCCAGGATCACACTGTTAGTATCTGAGGCCAGATTTGAACTCAATTCCTTCTGACTCCAGGGCCAGTGCTCTATCCACTGCACCATCTATCTGCCCCTTCTGCTTTCTGCTTCTTACAGCCACCCTCTCTCCCCTTGCCTGAGACAAGAGCCCTCACGCCAAATTCATGACTTATCTTTGCTACAGAGAACAAACTGAACTGTTTCCAAGCACTGTTTACTGAACACTCAGAGAAAACAAATTAATTATACAATGGAATGAGCCTTGGACTTAGTGTCAAGAGAACCTGGGTTCTAATCCTAACTCTGGGTTAATCTGGGCAAATCATTCAACATTTTTGTGCCTCAGTTTCCTCACCTGTAAAATAAAGGGACTGGACTACATGATCTCTAAAACCCTTCTGGATTGAGATTTATGATCCTAAGCCTGTGCAAAATTTAATTAGGGTGGCAAAATGGCTGGGAAAAAAAAGATTATTATTATATATTATATTATATTATATATAATCTATATTATATATTATTATATACCTTACTACAGAATATTGTTGATTTTTGGATTGTCTACTGTTTTCAGATTAGTTGTGTTTGCTACTAATCTGGAAGGTATGATAAAAACACAGAGGGAAAAAACTGTTGAATGGGACATGCAAGGGTGACAGATGCCTCCCTTATAGTTTTCATGGTCATGACCTCACACCATATATGCCTCAAGGCTATGGTTCCTACAGCTGACATGACAGCTAGAAGTATAAAGTATGTATGTACTCTTGGCCTCCCTTGTTGGAAACCAGGCATCTTGGGAGACTAGTCCCCTGGCTATTTAGGTCAGACTATGAGAAGGGAGGCAGCTAGGTAGTGCAATGGATAGAGTGTTCAAATCTGGTCTCAGACACTTACTAGCAGTGTGGGTGAGTCACTTAACTGTTTGCCTCAGTTTCCTCATCTCTAAAATGAAATGGAGAGGGAAATGGCAAAGCATTCCAGTGTCTTTGCCAAGAAAACCCCAGATGGGGTCACAAAGAGTCCTACACAGCTGAAAAATGACTGAAATTGAATGAGAAGGTAAATACAGGATTTGGAGTTACTTCCTTGTATCCTTAAGTATGCATAAAAATGCAATCTGTCCCTTACAAGGAATCCCATGGCTCCCCAATCAAACTTGGTTCACCAAATACAAAATGCTCACCACTATCATATCGGCAACTGGATAGATTGATCACCAATCATCTGGAAAAGAGAAAAAAGAAAGCAGCAAGACAGAGACAGAGAAACCCAAAAGGACCACAAGATGGCAAGGACCACAGGATGGCAAGCCCCACAAATCTGTGAGCTACATCAGAACCTACTGCATCTGTGGTTGGGAGAGGGCAGTCCTTAAAATTTGAGTTTGTTAGGGCATCTCAATTCCTTACTTTACTGAAACTAGTTTCCTCAGTTTCCATTGAAGGATATTTCACAGGTCAAAAGGGTGCATAGCTGTTATGAGAAGATCTATTAGGTGGAAATTTATGTTCTCCTTGTGGCAAATTGTGTCTCTATTACCAATATGTTACTTCTCTTATGTTATAGAAAGGTAGGAGCTAGAATTATAGCTCTTTTTAAAAATATAATTGCCTCCCTTTTTGCCCCATGTCCCCATAGGAAGGAAGTGAGTCAGAAAGAGTCCAAGCTCAGAGAAAGGACAGCTTGGTTGCCACATGGAGAAGACCCAGGAGAGCTAGAGCCAGATTCAATAACGCAGATCTTCAGAGCACACCTTTGTTGTTTTGTTCAAAATGATCAGAATTCCCAGGATAATAGACAGCATTTATTTGCAAGAAATTACAAAAGGAAAAAAATCCATGTGAATAGAAATGGTTGTAGGGTTAGCTATGGTTTAGATTATCTACACCAGAGGCATCAAACACTGCTCAGAGAGAATAGCAGGAAACAGATTAAAATGCAATTGGGAAATATTAACAAAGAACCTAGATAATGTTAATATGTGGTTTTCTATGTCAATATGCCTCCACAGGGATCCAGTTGGGAGGCTCCTGTTTCAATTTGATTTTGACCCCATTGCTCGCCTAAATTAAACCAGAAAATTGAGTGGCTTTTTTACTGGTATAAAAGCCATGTTTTTTTCCCAACAATCCCTTCTCTGTATCCTCCCTCTTTGTAACAGACACCTCTCCCCAGTCTCTAAGCTCCATGGTGCCCATCTGCTTCTCTGAGGTTCTTACGTCCTTGGTCTAACCTCCCCTCTCCCATTTCCCATCCTCCATTTCTAACCTCCTTCTCCTCTTCTTCTTGTTATGACACTGAGAACACTTCTGCAAGGATACCACAGGATCTTTCTCAACAAAAGCCAATGTCACATGCCTTCTTGCTTCGCCCTCTACAGAGATGTCCTCCCTCTCATCTGACTCACCCAGTTCTACTTCTTCCAAGGCCAGGAACTGTGGCATTTCTGGGGATGGAGTTCTGGGAAAACAAGAGTGGGGCCACTGGAAGAGTGGAGAGCAGTTATACAAGCCCACCTCCAGGGGAACCCCCTTCCTTGTTCATTTAGATGGGAAGAGCATCCCCAACAACCAAAGTGAGGGGTTTGTTTTACAAGATCTCCAACCCATTCTGCTGGTGCAAGCTCAAGGTAGGGACTGATTCCTCCTTTTGGTGCTAACTTTATGACCTCAGGGAGTCAGCCAACCAACCCCAGGCCTGTCTTCTCTCTCCTGTGACTCTGCAGAGCAGGCTGAAACCTTCCAGTGCATGGTGACAGCAGGTAAACAAGCTCTCCCTATTGGGCAGAGATTATGCCAGGCTGGTACTACAACTCAAGAGTCGAGTTCTGGGCCCTGCCAGGAGAGGGAATTATTCCCAGAGGGTACAACTAGGGGCTCTGAAGAAATCTCTTAACTTTTTAAAGCTCTGAAGAGACCACTAAGAATAAGTAGGTTGCAGGCTTGAAAGTTAATGCTACCTACTGGCATGGAGCCCACCCCCCAAAAGGATCTATGATAAGTGTATGTATTCATTCTTGCTCCATTCATCTCTAAGACTCTTGGCATGTCTCCCTATGCTTTGCTTTAAGAGTTCTCGTGGTAGAATTCAGAATTCAAAATTTGAAAAAAGAATGTTGACATTGTTTTTTATATGTAATTGGGAAAAAATAAAATATTAAATGATAAGAGTTCTTGTGGTGAGTCAAGCTGACTTCCTGACAATCTCCTGCTAAGAGGCCTTGGTCTTCCTGCTCCCAAGTGTTTGGACAGGTTGTCCTACTACTGCATAACCTCCCACCAAATACCTATATTTCATCCCCCCCCCCCCCCACTCACCCCAACACCCAACACACACTGCTTTTCTCACAGTTCTGAGCTTGATCCAAACAGCTTTCCTGGACTAGCCCCATCCATCCCATAACAATCCAATACAACAATCTCCATGTCACTAAGACAATTTAGAAGACATTAATTATGCATTTCAGTTGATCCTAAGTTCGTTTCCCTTGTGTTCCCAATTATATGTGAGATCTTTGATGGAGGGTCTGTGTCTGTTCTTCTAATATACCCCAAGTAGAGCATGTGACTTACTCAGCAATATTTATACCCTCTGTCTTCTCTGGATCCTGCACCAACGAGGCTTTGTACATTACTAAGCCCAGGAGCAGGTTGAAAATCCAGGCTCCCTCACCAATCTTTTTCTAATTGCTCCCTCAACATTCTCCTTACTTCTCTCCTCAAACCCTCTAGCTCCAATATAATCCCTCCCCCAAAAGGCTCCCCAGCATCCCCGTATACCCTAGCCCATAGTGTCATTTACCCCACTGTATACTTACCCCCTTTCCTCTTCTTCCAAGATGGACTCTCTCAAATCAAAGACGGGGGCCCCTTTTACATTCCCTTCCCCGCTCACACACCTGTATTGGCAGATTTTATTAATCATCCTTTACATTTGTATAGTGTTTTATATCTGTTTCTGTATATATCATCTATCTTATTTGATAAATTAATTCAATGAGCATTTATTTATTAACCTTACATTTTTATTAATTAATTATTTATTAATCTTACATGCCAAGCAAAATGCAAGATCAGAGTTCAGAGCTGGAAGGGCCCTCAGAGGTCATCTAATCCAACCCTCTCACTTTTTTTACAGCTGGAGAAACTGAGGCCCAGGGAGGTTAAATTATTTGGCCAAGGTCACATACGCAATGAATGTCAGACCCAGGATCTGAACCCAGGGCAGTGGACTCCAGGTCCAGGACACTGATTCTGGAGGTGCTGGAAGGAGGCAAAGTTGAAATAAGACATAATCCCTGGCCTCATGAAGTCCCCCTTTGTCTAACAGCTTCCTCATGATAACCCTGTGATGGAAAGGAGGAATGAAGGAAGCCAGATTGGATTTAGAAAACAAAGCTGTTCCATATGAGAGTTGGTACCTGAACCAAAAACAGCTTGGATGGTCTTATCTATACCAACCTGAAAAGCAGCTTGGGCCAACAAACTGACAGATGAAACCTAAATCCCACAGTCCCAATCACAGATTTAGAAGTGGAAAATTCCCCTATTCCTATTCTCTCATTTCACGGATATGGAAACTGAGGCCCAGAGAGCTTAAATGATTGCACAAACCACACTAGTGGTAAAAGAGATGGATGAACTAGGTCATCTGGTTCAGTAGACAGTACTTGGGTCCTCCCTATGACCAGGGCAAATTCTGAGTCACATTCAAAAAGAAGTGAAGTATAAGAAATCTTTACCTTGCCTTACTCTCTTGTAGGTATACCTTGCTTGAGCTCCACTCTCAGTGAAAGGAGCCAGTGTTTACCAAGCCCTCAAGGACAGGCTGTTTACTTAAAGGTTAATGCTAACCTGAGGTAAGGAAACTGACCCTCCTGCCAGCCTCTTCCATCTGGGATGGACTGTGTTCCCTCTCCCTTTCTAGTCCTTGCTCAAGTGGACACATGTCAAGAGAAAAGAAAAAAAAAGTCAAGCCTCTATCACCTGTAACCTTCCTTTTCTATTATTTCCTTCTGTTTTATTTTTTCCCTTCCCATTCTTGCCTGTATTGCTGGCATTTTGGGGGCTTCCATAGACACAATTTAGTCTCACTGATGGCACTATTGACTAAACATCCAGCTAGAATCTACCTTGGACTTACAGAAGGATCTTAAGAGATCACATGGCCCAATTTCTGAATGAGATTAAAAGATAATTCTCTTTCCTCTTTTCAATTCAACAAGAATTAATTTAATATATACTACTTGCCAGGCGCTGGAATTCAAAGACACAAATGAGGTTGAACAAAGATGCAATCCTACTTGTTCTTACCTAATGAAACAAGTTACCTTGGTCCTGCCCAAGAGATTCTTAGATTTAGAACTGAGAATAATCTTAGAAATCATCTAGTACATACCACCCTCCCATTTTATAAATGAGGAAACATTCCCAATAGTGGGGAAGCTGTCCAAGATCTCATAGCTAGTAAGGGGCAGATGAGCCAAGTGAGGATCATCTGACTTAAACCATCCATCAATCCATTCCTCTTCTGACTCTGACCTCCAGCCTCCCTGCCTGCCTGAAATTAGGATGTCTCTTGTGCCTTATTCATTCAACAATTTATTAAGAGTCTACTAGGTACAATGCAATGATAAATAAGGGCTTTCAAACTATTGGGAGAGGCAGGCACTGCCAGTAAATATAATACTAATTAGAATATAAGGGCAGAAGGAAAAAAGTATTTATTGCCCCCTTTTCCATTAATATCAGGACCATTCCTAAGGAGGTAAGTCAATCCCACTATATGCCCCGATACCACCATGAACATTTTTATTCAAGTAGAATCTGGTCCAAGAGTAGCCTTGGTGGGGAAAAGAGGAGACATCCCAAGAAGATAACATGATTGGGGGCAGGGGTGGTATATGGGAAAAAAGGATAAGGATACTGTTACCAGCTAGCCAGGTGAAGAATTGTCTTGCTAACTTTTTTTTTCTTTTTTCTTTTTGCTTTTTGGAGGGCAATTGGGGTTAAGTAACTTGCCCAAGGTCACATGGCTAGATTTTTGTTTTTTGTGTTTGTTAAGTGTCTGAGGCCGGATCCAAACTCAGGTCCTTCTGAGTCCAGGGCTGGCGCTCTACTCAAAGCACCACCTAGCCGCCCCATCTTGTTAACTACTTCAATAGCCTCCTACATGGGCTCTCTCTTCTCCACTCCCTATACAACACTTTATTGCCAAACTGATATTCTTAAAGCAACAAGTCTAGGCATGTCATTCTTACTCCCACTTAAAAAAGTTTCAGTGGTTCTCTATTGCCAAACAAACCTACCTGCTCATAGCACAACATTCTATCTCTCTACTCAGGATTGCCCACAAGGCTGGAATTCTCTCCCTCCTCCTCTCCGATTGAGCAAATCCCTAATTTCCTCCAAAGTTCAGCTCAAGAGCCACCTACTTGAAATAAGAGGCCTTTCCCAATTCCCAATTCCCACCCCCACCTGCACCCAGTTGTCCATGCTCCTCTCCTCACTGAAATTACTTCATATACATTTTGTATACATATATATGTGTATATGTACACTTCATATACATTATCTGTGTACATGTTGTGGGGTTCCCAATGAGAGCAAGGACCAGACTGATTTTTTGTCTTTGTGTCTGTCCCCAGTGCCTGGAACTGTGGTTAGAACTTAATAAATGCTTGTTGAATTGAATTAGATGAATGAATAGATTTTATTATATCACTATCTCTTCTCCAAAATCTTCAATGGCTACCCATTGTCTTAGTATGGGAAAAACCAATTCCTTGGCCTAATTGATAATCAAGGTCCTCAATTATGTGGCTCTGTGTATGTAAGGAGGATTCTGTTATCGTTTTAAGAGTTTGGTTTCTCAGAATCCATGCCCATGACAATGTCTAGTTTCCAAGCGTTAGATAAAACTCCCAAAATAACCCCAAGGATCCTAGATAGTGATTCCTAGAATCACAGTGATATACAGTCCTACTAAGGCTATGCCAGGAGATATGGGGGTGACACCTGATATTCACTATGCTTACTCAGAATGATGATATTGCTAAAGTTAACCTATGAGCTTAATGTTGGCAAGATGTCTTCTCTGAGGGGCACCTAGGTGGCACCGGCCCCGGAGTCAGGAGGACCTTAGTTCAAATCTGGCCCCAGACACTTAACACTTACTAGCCATTGTGACCTCAGGAAAGTCATTTAACCCCAATTGCCCTCCGAAAACCAAACCAAAACAAAACAAAAAAGATGCCTCCTTTGTCTGTTGCCCTATAAAGCAAATGGACACTGTTTAGTAATGGGGGGGGGGGGTAGGGGACCAGAGGTCATGTATAGAGGAATGCACATACTTGCTTCAACCGGCCCCCATTGACACTTGAGGGCATATTGGGGAGTAAAGGAGTTGTGCTAATCTCGATTGACCCCATCAAGATATAGGGGGGTAGTTGCCTTCTCACCAGCCCCTCGGGGAAGGGTTATTAAGGAATGCTGTAGGAGTTGATGCTCCCATTACCAGCAACTTCCTTTGAGAAGACTAGACTAGAAAAAAGCTAATTATTAACCCCTCCAAAGGTGTCTGCCTGTCTGACCAGATCAAGAGTGAACCTGTTAGAGGCTGGAGTCCCAGACTCCAGTGCCTCGGGTGTGTTATCTTCCAAACACTCTGACCTACCACTCCCAACATACTTTGCTATGCTCCTCTTTGAGTACTTTCATTCAACCCAAGTGGACAACTCTCAGTGGCTAGATCTCATTCTGACTTCTCCTGCCTCTATGTATTTGCATACACTGCTCACATGCCTGAACCAGAACCTCAGAATCACCTAGTAAATTCCTTTTCTTCCATGAATCACGTGCAACCTGCTCCATGGAGTTTTCTCTGATAACCCCATCTAGAAGTTGCCAAACAAGCAATATGGTACAGTGGAAACAACACTGACTATAGAGTCATATAACTGGGTCCAAATTCTGCCTCTGACTTTCATAACCTGGCTGGCCATGGGTAAATCATTTTATCTCCAGGGGCCTCCATTTCCTCATATCTAAAATGATAGAGTTGGACTAAATGGACTCTAGGGACATTTTCCATTAAAGATCAAACATCCTCCCCAAATCTTGTCTTTCTTATGGATTTAACTGTATTCCAACTGCATATTATAGTGACTTGTGTAACTTCTTCCTCCTTCCCCCTTGCCCCTGCTGCGTTTGAAGCTCTTTGAGCCCAAAGATTTGTGTAATATTTTGTTTTTTCATACAGCTAAACACCCTGCACATGGCAGCTATAAAATGAGATGTTCTGTCAATGAATCATGTGCTGATAACATGTAAAAAATATGACTAGCAGTTAATGTGGTTGTCTGTGTGGTTTGTGGAAGCAATCTCATTTCCTCAGATTATTATAGCAACTTAGATCCATAAAATAAAATATTAAATAGCACTGTAACATCATAGGATCTAAGGGTCTGGGCTTAAAGGACATCTAGTCTAACCCCCTCATTTTGCAGATGAGGAAACTGAGGTCCAGAGAGATGGAAAAACACCCTCCCAAGGTCATGCAAGCAGTAGAATCCAAGGCTTCCCATTCCAAAACCAATGATCATTTCATTGCAACACATGACATTAACACTCTTGTGGAAGAGGAGTGAGTGAGGCTCAAGTTTGGGGGGGTGGGGGGTTGGTGGGTTTATTTATTTTACATTAAATGGAGTTATTTTATATATGTCACACTTGGAGGAAATGTAGGAGCAGAAAGCATACTGTACTTTGTAATTATAAGATTTAGAGCCAGAAGGGACACTAAGAGATCATTCAGCCCAACCTCTCATTATACAGAAAAGGAAACTGAGGCCCAGAGAAAAGGAAGTGATTTTCCCAAGTTCACAAGGAGTAATGGCTAGCATTTATGTGTCTCTGTTTGCAAAACACTTTACTTGCCTGAGTTCACCACAACCTGGTGAGGGAGGTATTATTATCCTCACTTTACAAACCAGGAAACTGAGGCAGACAGCAGCCAAAGTGACAGGCCAAGAGTCACACAGCTAATAATTATCTGAATCATAACTGGAACAGAAATCTTCCAAAGAAGAGCCAGACTGGGGCACAGAGATCCACTGTGCCCTACTGGAAAGTCAGAGGGGGTATGGGAGAGAACAGATTGGAGGAGGGAATATCCAGTGGGATCACTATTTTGGGGTGGTGGGTAGGGGAAAAACAGGGAGAAAATTTGTAACTCAAAATCTTACGGAAATGAATGATGTAAACGGGAAGTTAACAAAGCATTTGATTAAAAAAAAAAAAGACAGAGAAGAGCCAGGATTTCTTCCTAGGTCTTCTCCTTGGAACCACCTGCTGTGTCCCAATCCAATTGTGGCTTCTAGTCTCCAGCTCCTTGGAGCCCACAGCAGTGAAGGGGTTCACAAAGCTCAGTGCCCTAATGTCAGCTTTGCCTGTTATCTTTTTTTTTCATATGATTTTATCACATTAACATACACTGGGGTCCTTCTTACGAGTGTACCTAGAAAAACTTTCAAAGAATTCATGCATCAGTGACCAATAAAGTCCTTTCCAACTCTGGGATCCTTTGATCTTTTCTGGGAGGTGATGGATACGAAGGGTTAATAAGAGTATAATCAGGATCCAGAGTGTAACTGCATAACCTTATGGGAAATGTAGTCCAAAGGGATATCCTATCTCTTGTAGCTTTGGACTCAAATTCCCATAAGCCTATGCAGCCATACTGTGGAGACTAGTTGCAAGATTAATGGAAGACGAAAAGCAATGCCTGATAGGTATGTCACCAATGGTAACCACAGTGGCCAAACAAAGACATTCAACTTGTTTTGGTAACTCAAAGAATGTTTGGCTCAGCTTTCCAAGGGGACCAGTCAATCATTCACCCAGGATAGATAACAAAAGCAGCTCCAAAGATTTCCTTTGTCTTAGCATGGTGCTAATATGGTCACTGACTTATTCTTCCTAAAAGCCTAAATTTTGTTCTCCTTCATGTCCATGCACTAAGGAGCTCTAAAATACTGACCAGATGTCTTGAAAATGCCCCAAGAAAGGGATGTGGATGACTATGGGGCTGGAACAGGACCAACCCTTCACTGTCACTTGAAGAACAAACCAAAAGCAAATCCCATTGATTGAGGCTCATTTCCATATCCAAAAAAGAGCAGATTACTATGATCTTTGCACACCCTATACATGTTGAGGAGGAGGAGGTCCAAGTAAGTGGAAAATATTTAACACTTTCAAAATGAATATGAATGTCCTATAAATAGAAAGGGTTTTAATTTCTTGGTGGTTCTAAAGGGAGGTTTATAGGAGGAAGCTGATTAAATGTCATGATGCCAAAATTAGGCAATTAGCTTTAGCAGGCAGTCAGACAGCATTGTAAAAAGAATTTACTGTGCAACACACAATATGACAGATTGACTTAAGAGTCAGGAAGATCTGAGTTCAAATCCTGTTTCAAGGCACCATGTGACCAACCTCTGTCTGCCTCGGTTTCCTCATCTATAAATAGTAATAGTATAAATATATAATATAAATAGATATAAATAATAATATAAATATAAATAATAATATAAATAGGTAATAGTACCTACCTCACAGGGCTTTTTATGAGGACCCAATGAGATAGTCTCTCTACAATGCTTTACCAACCTTATAGTGCTATATAAATGCTATTATTATTAGAATCCCCATTTCCTCTTCCTTCTCACCTCCAATGAGGTTATTTTTCTTTCAGGGTGTAGGCATAAATCAAATATTGGAATACCTATATCTGCCTGTCATTTTTCTTCTCTCTTTCATCTGCTCAGACTGGGCAGTTTTTACCTATTCCCAATTCTCTCTCCCCCTCAAAACCTCTTAACATGGAAGGTCACTCTGAAACCCTTTCCCCCAACAACATACACTTTGGAAATCAATGTACCAATAAGCATTTATTAACCTATTACCAGTCAGGTAGATAGATAGGGATTACAAAGACATTAAGATTCCCAGCCCTCAAGGAGATTATATTCTAAGGAGGGAGACAACCTATGCTATTCAGATACATGCAAGTTAAGTTGCAGATGCAAGTTAAGTTGGAGGACTGGAGAGGGAGCATTAGCTGGGGGACCAGAAAGGCCTCATATAGAAAGTGGCATTTCAGTTGAATCCTGAAAGAAACCAGAGTCTCCAAGAGGTAGAGGGAGGGAGGCTGGGTATTCCAGGCAGGAACTGAAGGTCTTGTGTACAAAACAGCAAGATGACCATCTTAGCAACAGTGGAGTGATTGGAAGGTACTAATGTGTAATAAGGCTGAAAAAAGGCCTTTATTGATCAATACTGTATGACTCAAGGTATTTGCTGTTTTTTCAGTCCTGTCTCTTTGTGACCCCATCTTGAGTCTTCTTGGCAAAGAGACTGGAGTAGTTTGCCATTTCCTTGTTCCAGTTTATTTTTACAGATGAGGAAACTGAGGCAAAAAGGGTTAAGTGACTTGCATACAGCTAGTAAGTGTCTGAGGGCAGATTTGAACTCAGATGAGTTTTTCTGATTCAAGGCTCCAGTGCTCTATCTACTGTGCCACTTAGTTGCCCCTCGGAGGAAAAAAAAAAGCCTTACTGGAAAGCACATGGAGGCTTGTGAAATCAGAATTTAACTTCAAGTCTGGCCTTTGGCTCACTGTGCAATTGGCACTAAATAACTGTCTTTTCTATGCCAGTTTCTTCCCTTAAAAACAAAGTCTGAGCAAAGAGACTGTAAAAGCTTTAACCTTAATCTGTCTCCTATTACAAGGTTATCAAAAGGACTGATGAAGGCCCAGCTGGAAAGTGCTTTAAGTTTTGTTTTGTTTTTTTTTAAAGCAGTTGCAATACATGAGACACAACAGATGCCAGGAGATGGAGATGAAACTCAGACCTGGGAGTTTGTAACTCCTTGGGTTCTATTTCTGGCCCTTCCACTAGTTCAGCAGGAGGCCTGGAACAATCTTCTGTAAAATTGGAAACCAGCAACATGGGGAGGATTAAGTAATTGCTTAAGTGCTTTGCCAATATAAAGTGCTTATTAATAATACTGCCACCCACCAAGAGCAATAATAATACTGCTGAGTGGCTCAGAGCCCAACTTTTTATCCTGCTGGATGGATATATTAGAGAATTCTTCAGGTAAGGCAAAAAAATGTAACTGCTTGGCTGGGATTGTATGATGAGTACTGGACTGGGAATCTGGATTTTAAATGCCATTTTCTCTGTGAAGCCTCTTCTGATATCCCCAATAAACCATCCTGTATTTATTTTGTATATACTTATATATGTACTTGTCTCCCCCATAGCATGGAAGGTCCCTGAAGACAAGGACTGTTTCATTTTTGTCTTTGCATATCCAGTGCCTAATATAGTGCCTGGCAATCAGTATGAACTTAAACTGCTTGTTGATTGACATTTAATGCTAGTTTGGCCACAGTAAAATTTGGGGATATTTCATTTAACCTCTCCCCGCCTTAGTTTACTCCATCAGATAACATAATTTTCAAGGTTCCTTTTAGTTTTATGATTGTATTATGTGCCCAACTTTACTCTCAATAAGGTATAAGGGTATTATAATATCTTGGATTTATTTTGTATATATTCATTTATGTACTTGTCTCCCCCATAGAATGCAAGGTCCCTGAGGGCAAGGACTGTTTCATTTTTGTCTTTGCATATCCAGTGCCTAATATAGTGCTTGGCAACCAGTATCAACCTAACAAACAGCTTGTTGATTGACATTTAATGCTAGTTTGGCCACAATAAGGTATGAAGATATCTCATTTAACCTCTCCTAGTCTTAGTTTACTCCATTAGACAACATAATTTCCAAGGTGCCTTTTCGTTTTGTGATTCTATGTGCCCAACTTTGCTCTCAATAAGGTCTAAGGGCATTATAACTATCCAACAAATGGGACTTGCTACCGTTTCCAGGGTACAAATCTATGGTAGAGCTTTCATCATAGATCTAAGGATTTTGCCTCACGGTGAGGAATAGGAAAGCCAGCCAGGGAGAAGTTAAGGGAGTACTGAGGGAGCGGGGAAAGTTCCTCCAAAGAAATGAAGGTATTTGGTGCAAAGGGATCCCTGGACATAGGAGACTTAGACTCTTGAGGAACGCAAGGTACCAGAATCCCTATTCTGTGGTAGAATGAGAGGATCTGGGAAGTGTTGGAATGAACCTGAAGAGTTAGAGTAAGAGGTTCTTATACTTCTGGAGCTGGAAGAGCCTTCCTCTTTTTACAGATGAGGAAACTGAAGGCTGGGTGAAGAAAGGGCATGTGGGGAGGAAGAGGGCCAGGCACGTATTTAACGGGGTCTATAGAAATGGAGAGCAAAGTAGGGGTACCAGGAGTGAAGATGAAGTGGGATTTAGGAGTTAGTGGAAGGAATCAGTAGGGAGAGTGGTGAGTTTGGGAGTACGTTTACGGTTAGGGGTAAGATATGCGAGGCTGCTCGAGTTTTGGAGTCTGTAACGGAGCTTGGAGGGCGCAGAATCAGGACGCGGGGAGATGGGGGAATAGGGTGCTGCAGCAGGGACATCCGGGGCAGAGAAGGGTGGCGGCGGGCACTCTTACCCACGGCTCTTCATGCCTCCGCTCGCCCCCATTCCGCTGTCAGTATCGCTCTCGGCCACAGTGGACGCAGCCTCCCTCCCCCATTCCATGGGCTGCAGGTTGTCGTTTCGCCCCATAGCAAGCCCCAAACCCACTCTGTTGTCGCCGCAACTTCGGCTGGGCCGGTACTTGGCTTTTGAATGAGCCAGATCTCGAGTTCTAGGTTGGCCCTTTCTCTTGACCGCCCTTCCCAATAAATTAACCGCCCTCTTCTTCCCATTGGGGAGAGACCGAGGGTTGTCCCGGGAGACGCCAGGACGCAGAGGCCTCGAGAACCAGCGCGAGCGAAGAAAACCATGATCCCAGTTCCAGTCGCATCTTTGGGGAATGAAGAATCCAGGTGCGCAAGCGCAAGGCCGACTAAGGTAGCGAGAATGGGGGAGGCGTGTCCGGGCCAGGGCTCGGCGTTCAGCCAATCGGCGTGCTGGGTCGGAATATTTAGCTATGCCACCCTCTGCAAAAGGGTAAATAAGTTTCCAGCCTGGAATGCACACTTCTTTTTCTGTGGTGCGTGACGCCATCCTCCGAACATTGTGATGTAGTCAACCTTGACTCTCCCGTTAGATGGGCCAACACAAAGTGGGGCATGGCATAGCCAAGGCATCGGAGGAAGACCAATGGTAATAGGTCATACATCTATAGCGTTTTATGTTTCTTTTGAATTATATTACTATTATACTTTTGGGGGGGACACTAATCACTTCCCAACAAACATCCTTCAGTCATGCTTCCCCCTTTATGTGTTGTCTTCCCGAGTGGAATGTAAGCTCTTTGAGGGCAGGGACTGTCTTGTTTGCTTGTATTTGCAATCCTATAATTTAGCATAGTACCTGGCGCATGATAAACGTCTCTATCTCTGTGCCTCTCTCTTTGTCTCTGTCTCTCTGTGTCTGTCACTATCTCTCTGTCTCTCTCCCTTCCCTCATTCTCCTTTCTCCTCCTTCAGCTCTTCCTCTCCCTCCCTATCCTTCCTCCCTTTATCTGTCCATCTCAACATCACTCTTATTCATCTATCTATCATAAACTTAATGGCTTAAGTTTTACAAATCACCTTCCTCATAACTTACAAGATTAAATCACTGCCCTGAAGACACACTCAATTTTTACCATTTTCTACTTCAGTTTGCTTTACAGATGAGGGTATCTAGGCACATGCACACTCAGAAACACACACACACACATACACACACACACACACACACACACACACACACACACAAGAGCCAGGAAAAGGACTCTAACTCAGGTTTCTGGCCAAGTTTGGTGCTCTTCCAGCACACAATATGGTATTAAATAGTTGCTAGGCTGTTTATTCTCATTGTCTAGGTGTTTGGGGAAAATTAAAATTTTAGATCATGGGGCAAGTTAGGTGGTCTGGTGGACAGAGTGCTGGGCCTAAAGTCAGGAAGATTCCTGTTGGTGAGTTCAAAATGGGTCTCAGACTCTTATTAGCTGTGTGACCCTGGGAAAGTCATTTAACCCTGTTTGTCTCAGTTCCTCATCTCTAGGAAATGGCAAACCACTGTAGTATCTTTGCCAAGAAAATTCTAAATGGGATTATGGAGCCAAACAGGACTGAACAGACTCAGCTTTGCCCTTCTAGAGTTTTGGGTATATTAGGGAACTAGATGTTAGACTAACTCTAATTATGAGAAAAATCACTCCTTATGTTAAACCCCCAAAAAATGCACCTCCCTGTAATTTCCATCCATTGTGTGTTTCTGTTTCTTTCTACCCTCCTACACCAAGCAGAACAATCCAGCTTTTTTTGTCATAGACATTAAAGAGAAGTTTTGAATGGAGAGATTATATGATCAAATTGATGCAAAAAAAATATGATCAGATTGAGGGAAGATTAATCTAGCAATGGTGAGAAGGCTGAATTGGAGGGTAAAAAAGTAAAGTTGAAAAGACAAGTTTCGAAGTTATTACATCCAGTTAAGATAATCTTCTAGTAAGCAGAAATCAGGGCCTGAAGGTAGGAGGGAAGGTGATGATAAAAAGATAGAGGCAATTTTGCACTTGAAAGATTAGTAAAGCTAAAACTGAGGGGGCTAAAAAAAACTAATTGGATATGGGAGAAGATGGAAGAGCCAAAGTTAAACATAAGGCAGAGATTCTTAAACTTTTTTGTGTGCCATGAAGCGCCTGGGACCTCTTCTCAGAATAATGTCTTTAAATGCATAAAATAAAATGCATAGGAGCACAAAAGAGATCAATCATATATTGAAATATAGTTATCAAAAATGTTTTTAAAACTATTTCACCAGTCCAAGGTTAAGAACTCCTAAAAAAGTTTTCAAATATGGCACAATAAATGATGAAGCCACTGACCAAAATAGAAGATCATAGATAAGGATGATGCAGGAGGATTTCAGATTCTTGACTGTTTCATTTTTGTTTTTACATCCCTGTTACCTAGTACAGTGCTGTGTACATAGTGGGCACTTAGCAAATGTTTATTGAATTGAACTGGAATGAATAATGAATGTGGTTTGGGGGCAAATGTTCAGTATGAGGAGCCAGTGAAATATCCAGGTGGAAATGTTCCTTAGGCAATTAGAGGTTTGTATTAGAACTTGGAAGAAAGGTCAGTGTTAGAATGGACTGCTTATCAGGGAAGACTTCCTAGAGGAGGTGGTCTTTGAAAAAATGAATAGGAAACCCTTGACTGGTAGATTAAAAAGTAAAACAAAGCACCTTCACAGGAACAGCTTCTTGGGGTACAGGAGGAATCCCCCACCCCATCATAACCACCATCACCATCTCCAAGACCAGGAGCCTCATCTGCTAAAGACCCAGGTGCTAGAGGCAAGGACACAGTTTTCCCCATAGACTTGAAAGCCCTTTGCCACATGGCTTTGAAATTTACTATAGGATGAACAGAGGGCCCAGAGTAGAACCAGCCCCACATCTGCCACTCACCCAGAAGCTCTTCTTCCCCTCCCTGCCTCAGGCTACTGACTGAACTGCCCTTACCACCCCTGCCCCCCTGCCACCTTCCCATCCTGGAAAGGGGAGGGAGATGGGGAGAAGAGATGCAGAAGAGACCCAGGTGACCACCATCAACTGGCCACCCAGCAGATGCTTCAGAAAGACCAATTGTTCTAGGCTCTACCCCCTCCCAACCTTCTGCATCTTTATTTCACCTCCCTCCCCAGTGTCCTACCAATCTGTGCTGCTTCAGTCTTTACTCCCACTGGAGTGATATTGTGATGGAAATGAAGGTAGGGGGTATAGGACTGAGAGGCCAAGATTTACAGCTTAGAGAGGGTTTCCATTAAAATCCTTGACAACTGGTTATTTATGGATGGGCTGGCTGAAACTGCTAATATCTCAGACTAGGTCTGGCACGAGGGATGCCCATCAGGAATAAAGAAAGAGGAAGCTGAAAAGCTAAAGCAAAGTATATATGATTGAATCAGATACTCCCTCCCAACCAGAGGAAGGATGGAAAACCTTCAGAAGCATCTGTGATTTTTGTTAAAAAAAAAGCCACATGACCAAATGATGGTGGGGGAGGGAGGACTTTATACGCTTGGGGTGAGAGGTTAAAGAACTGTGAGGGTTTCTTTCTACCATCAGCACCCCCATTAACGTCCACTAGTCAGTAGCAGGACTGGACCATTGCTTCTTGTCTAAACTAGACCTGAAAAACTAAGATCCAGTAAGAAAAAGGTCCTGAATGCTGGAATTGTTTTATTTTCAGGACACCTGATTCTTTATTCCCATAGGAAATCATCAAAATAAATGATACTTATTATATTGCGTTATGATTATATTGTTATAACACAGTATATTTGTAATACTTGTTTGACTGACCAGACTTTTCCCACAGAGACTACAATGCATTATTTTCATCTGGTCATGGACCTAGGGTCCAGAACTCACAAGGTTGGTTGGAGGAATAACACTCATAATAGCTAGCATTTATATAGCATTTTGCAAATATTCTCTCATTTTGTCCCCATCCTGGGAGGTAGCTGCTATTATTATCCCAATTTTACAAGTGGGGAAACTGATAAGGCTAACAGAGATTAAATGATGTCTGCAGGGTCACACATCTAGTAAGTGTCTGAGGTTGGATCTGAAATCAGGGCTTCCTGACTCCAGGCTCAATTGCTATATTCACAGAGCCACCTGGTTGCCTCTTAAGATTTGTGGAATCTTAGAAATTTGAAAAAATCTCCTACTTTCAAATGAATGAACATTTGAAGGTCTAAAATCAACTATTAACATATTTAAAATCAACTCACATGTATAAATTAACAAGTATTTTGGATCCTCTGAGCTTTGTTTAGCTTTGTTTAGATTGGAATCTATATCTTTCCCTGTGCCCAGCAAAATGAAGGAGGCTTGAAATATGGGGAGTTAATTAACCAGGAGAGTGACCTTCAGTTCTTTGGATCTGCAGCATGAATGGGCAAAGAATACCAGCATAATGGAGGTAAACAGAATGCCCTCTCTACTCTCCCCATATGTGAGACTCTGGGCCACATCTGGAGTTCTTACTGAAGGACTTGGGGCTTTAGGATGACATAACAAATGCTTTGTTTTCATCTCACCCCTACACCTTAAACCTCCTCCAGTCCCCCAGTCATGATGACAGTAACAAGTTGCCTCAGTTTAAAAGGAGGGACAGATTCTACTCTCACTTCAAAAGAATCAGCTTAGAACTCTCTGTCTGTCCGTCTGTCTGCCTTGCAGGGAGAGCAGTGAGGGAGGGCCTTTCCTACCTTGGCAGAAATGATGATTGCTTGCATGTGGCTGTTAGAGAAGGGGCTCATACAGGTGAACCTAAGCTGGGATTTCAATCCTCTGGCTGCCTTTTCTGCTTTGTATTTTTTCACACTGGGCATAGGTGCCCAAATAGAAATTTTGAGAGATGACCTTTTCAGCAATGAGCTATCTTCTGGGTGCCTCATTCAGTTCTGGTTGCACTACTGGAATGGTGTTCCCACAACTACTATAGTACACAGAGTCTCTGAGAGAAGAGATGGCTGCTGCTAGGAGGAGGAGCAAACCCCCCATTCCCCCGCCCCCATCCCCTGCAGTACCCTGAGCTTCTTAGCAGGAGGCATGAACTTCAAAGTTGTTCAGACTGTAGAGACCCTGCATGATTACTAAGGGAGATGTATGACACCTGGAGGTTTAAAGTAGAGCTACAAGGAGCAGAGCAAGGTCATCATAGGTAGTTACAGCTATACACAACCTTGTTTGGGGGATAAACAGCTTCAGGCACCAGCAGCAGGTAGTGTATTGATTTCTAGTGGTAGAGTGGACATCTTCACCAATGGCCATTCTGGTATAGGTATGATCAATGATGTAGGTAGATGTATTGTAGCCCTTTGTGATTTGGAATGCATAATCCATTCTATATTGTTGCCAATGGCCAATCCTATCATTGCCCCCTATCCAAGGACCAAATTGCAGAATTGGTGGGGAGTGCTTTGGTTTTGTTTTTGGGGGGGGGAGGGGAAAGGGGGTGCAAAGGAGTAGAATTTGGGGGAGGTGCCTTGCTTTCTAATAATGCAGGGGAAGTGAAACTGTCTCTATATAACTACCCAGCCCCATAGAACAAGGAATTCCTTCAGAGGCTTCAATAGGAAAGATTCTATGTACATTGGATAGAACACTTGGCTTTCTGAAGAGGGTCTTAGAAGCAATCCAGTCCAATCCCCTATAATGGCAACCACATTGGCATACCCAGGATGGTTTTTAGATCTGCTTTGCTAAGAAAGATAGCTATTTAAGGGCCAACAATCTTTTAAAATTATATCCACTAGTTCAAGGGAAAAGGCAGCACCCTGAACTTCAGAGCAAATACAAGCAGAGAAATAAAGACCAACAGATGGGGCTCTGACTGCCTGAATCACCTATATACTTTACATACATCCCTGGATGGAGAGAACCTTTACATCCGAGCAGTTGGGGAGCTCTGAATATATGGCCACTCAGAAGCTGACCAGGGAATCACAAGATCCTTCTCATAAGGGAGCCCCCAAAGCAAAATACCAACTCAGAATATATATACCCTTCTCAGAGCCAGAAGGTACCACAACACTCATGACTCATTGCATAATTAGAAATTACCAAAAGGAGTGAAAGCCTTCCTACAAGCAAGGCTCTCTTAAGCAAGCTTCCCTTAATGAGCTCCATGTGAGGCACATTAATGAACATGGAAGGTCTTATATCCTAGCAACATTACACCCCCTTATTTTATAAAGGCTCAGGGAAAGGGAAAGGATTTGCCTTGAGTTTGTAAAACCCAGTGTTCTTTTCATATTCTCATGCTGTTTTCCTCCTCCAGATTTAAGTCAGAAGGCCTAGGTTCAAACATCAGCACTTGCAGTCATGATGATTTATAACAGCTGCAGGCTATACAATGTATATTCTCAGAACACCAAACCAGCCTCACACAGATGGCAAATGGAACTCAAGTCCAAGGTTCTACATTGATGCCATCCCAACCTTCCCCCAAGAATTGTGAGAAGCTTGCTTTGTAAACTATAAGATTATACAGGTCATCCATCTGCTAGGTGGCGCCATTCTGGACATGGGTAACTCATTTCACTTCCTCAGCCTCAGGTTCCTCATCTGTAAAACAGGGCTAATAGCACATTACCTCACAGGGCTGTCATGAAAATCAAAACAGATAAGACAGTGAGTCCCAAAACTCTTAGTGCAGTGTTCAGTTTCAGTTTCCAAATGCACTAAGACCTTTGGTGTATGAATGCCCCCGAGATATACCAAGACTCTGTATATCCAAATTACTCTGCAAACCTTATGTAGATGTTAGCCAGAAACAGGTATTATGTAGAGATGAATATGCTGTGATAATAACTAGCTCTTGTTTCACAGGGTAGGTGTGGCCGGTTTTAAGAAAATGTGATAATAATAGAGAGGAAGTATGGCATTATAGAAGAAAACAGAGTCAGGAAATCCTGGGCAACAACCTATCCTCCAACACTAGCAGCTCTGCGACTATTTATCAGTGAATAGTAGGACCTCCTAGGTCCTCAAGTGCAGCCCTTTGAACTCCACAGAACAAAACCCCCCTGAAATTTGGACTCAGTCTAAAGGTCCTAGAAGGCCACTTGTGGCCTCAAGGCTGCATGTTCCCCACCCCAGTAAGTCCCTTCACTTTTCTAGCCCTGGGGCACTCTCTAAACCTATAAGATAAAGGCCTTTTACCAGTAAAGATACAAAGCTCACATTTATGGAGCCCTTTGAAGTTCAGTGAAATAAAACACTGGGTATTATTATGCCCATTTTACAAAGGAAGAAACTAAGCATTAGAGAGTTGAAATGACTTGTCTAAGGCCTCACAGATGGGTGGCAGAATCATGACTTGAACACAGGTCCTCTGATTCCAGATGTCCTATTTTTTCCTATTATAGACTGATGGCATTTGAAAATTCAAACTTACAAAATTATGAAGTATAAAGTGATTCTTTCTTTGTCTTACAAAAAGATTTACTTCAGGGGCCCCTTAAATATCCAGGTTCTCTCTTATAGGATTTGATTAGCATACAACCCTTCAGAAACACAACAGTTATGTAAATCGAGGGCTACCAATAGTTCCAATGACTTTTGCTTGTGAGAATCAGGCCCATTTGGACCTAACATGGTGATAAAGTGATGGCAACAGATAGTTAATACTCATCTTCCACTGATCTCTCTGCCCTTCTTCTGAACCAACACATAATATAAATAGAAGCAACCTATAACATGAGGCATGGTGGCCTGCTGAGACCTAAGATTATTAGAGGGAGGAGTAGATTTCATCTCCAGGTCCTAGTAGGGTTCAGATTTAAAGTTCTTTAATTAATTAACTGATTTTGCTGATTTCTTTTTCTCCTTCTTCTTTTTTTTTTTTTAATGAATATTCTTTGTTAGATGGGATAGCTTTCCGGGAGGAGGAGGAGGGAGTGGAATGCAGGGGTAAATTTAGACAACATAGAATATATCAATAAAAATGTCTTTTTAAAAAATTCTTAGGCCAGAATCCAAGGGTGCACTCAGCTGCTGGAGTGGGCTGAGCTGGGCTAAAGGAGAGAGGAGTTAATTCATTCAAGTGAACTTTTGTAAGGGTTAAAGATAAAGACTGGATGGTACCCACAGCTGCTCTGGAGCATTATCTTCTGGCCCTGTTTCATGGCTTGCCCATCAGGGCCTCTCTTCCCAGATGGCAGATTTTCCCAGCATCTGGTCTCCAACTCTCACTCTTTTTATTATAAGATCCATATGGGCAAAGACTAAGTCATAGCTTGGCTTCTCCCTGACACTAAGTACCTGGTACAACACTCTGGAAGTAGGAACAGCAGTATTGGCATTGTAACTGGAGACCTACATTTGAGCCACTACTATATTTCCCTACTGTGAAGCCCTAAGTAAGTCATTTAATTTCTTTCATATTTAGTTTATAAATGGAAATTATAATACCTCACAGTGATGAGGTATGGGCTCTGGGAGCCCCCTTGAGTCCTTGAGGTATAGGCTCTGGGGACCCCTCCTTGAACTCTGATTAAATCATCCCATTTGATGAGGCATTTGCATGAGGCCAAAAGCCTTACATGGTGGCAGGGCCCAAACCTTGGTTACTAGACTTCCCACACTTGAGCCTATCAAAATATCAATCTACCATTGAACTGGCTGGCCTAGCCCACCCATTGTCTGTTGGCTCCAGGTAGCCTCCAATAACTCCCACCCGTAATCACCCATTGATCTTATCTGACTTCTCTTCAAGATCCTCCCCAAACTCCTCCTCTAGACCACCCCTAGATTCCTCCCACAACTTTCTGTTTATAAGATCCCATCTTCCCTCCATGTGTGTCAGAGTGTCATAGAATGACCTAGCACAGAGTTACTATGTGTCCAATACAAGCAAATTTTTAATAAACTTTACTTTTCTTTGGCTGAGAGAAGACTTGAGTCGAATTCATTTGGCAGGACCTGGTGTGTTGATATTTTGGGGTTTCTAGAGCAACCCTAACCCTCTTTATGGGTAACCTCTTCATTTTTATGGTGGAAACCATAAACCAAAACCAAAGTGTAATTAAAAGTTTGCTTGTATTGAACACATAGTAAGTCTGTATTAGGTCATTCTATGGTGTTCTCACATCACTTGGAGGGAAGATGGGATCTTATATACAGAAAGTTGCTGGAGGAATCTAGGAGTGGTCTAGAGGAGGAGTTTGTGGAGGGTCTTTAGGAGGAGTCAAATGAGGTCAGACTCCAGAAATGAGAGATTAAGGGTGGGAAGTAGCTGGAGGCTCCCTGGAGATGACAGACAATGGAGGGCTAGGCTAGTTTAAGGGTAACAATTTAGGTATAGATATTTTGGGAGGATCTGGGGTGGAAGCTAGTAACAGAGATTTGGGCCTAGCTCTAATGAAAGGCTTGTGGCCTCAGGCAGATACCTTACATGGGAAGATTCAAGGAGAGCTCTAGGGGGTTCCCAGAGCTTCTTCATTACCTATACTGAGGAAGCTGGAGACCTAGTTTAGCAATATGTTGGTGGTTGGATGTTGTTTCTTGTGCTCTAAGAAGGTTAGCATGATGTCACTATGTTGGGGTCAAGTTACAGTGTGTTCACCTGCAGCTGATCAGACCAATATGAGTTCTACCACAGGTCAGACACAGCTATGTGGCCTGAAGTCAGTAAGACATCCTCATGAGTTCAAATCTGGCCTTACTTACTAGCTGTGTGACCCCTGGGCAAGTCATTTAGCAATGTAACAAATATACCTGTAAAAACTTAATCAACTAATCATTACTTATCAAGCACATACAATATACAGGATGACTTGTCACATACAATGGGAAAGACCAAGGAATATATACAGTCACATGAAACTATATGTTTTACCTTCTTATTTCTACTCCTTGAGGGCAGGCACTATGTCTTATACTCCTTGGTCTTTCACTTTTAACATCAGATAAATTTTAAAGCTGCTTTTAAGAAAGGAAAATACTTTTACGAACTAATGTTTTCTAAAAAATCTTTTGTGTGATTTTTAGAAGGCTTACTAAATTTCCAAGCTAATTTATTGTGATAATAATTTGATATTGATAACAATTTATGTCTAAACCTACTGTGAATTTCTGAGTTTCATTCCTAGTTTTGTTGTGCCCTTGAAGTGGCCTTTAAATGGGTGTTTTCAGAAAAAAAAAGTCAGAGTCAGCAGCTCAATGGAAGCAACATCAGTGATTATTGCTAAAAGCATCTGAATTACTGTAATGAGCAGTAAATGGGAAAGATCTTGCCATTTTGATCTGTATTTATTGTCATTCCATGGCCTAAGCAAGAATTAAAATTAGTGTTTGAACTTATCATCTGTATAAGATTCAATTCCTGAAGTATCTCATTCTTTCAGAATGTTGAGTATGATTAGAGAAGGGCAAACTTGAGAAACAAAGATGTAAATCTATTAAATTGTGAGGTTAAAGTCAGGAATCTCTTTTGTTTTTATTTTAAGGAATAGGATTTCAATACAGACAGTTATGTTAGCAAAGAATAATAACCTGTGAACCATCTTGTGTTATATTAATGGGAAATCTGATTTTACTTATGTTTATTATTTAATCTGGAATTAGAACAGGTATAGAAATATATACAAACTACCTAAGGCTTGGACTTAAAGATGTTCCTATTTTTGAATTTTATTTATTTATTTATTTGCTTTTTGGAGGGCAATTGGGGTCAAGTGACTTGCCCAAGGTCACATAGCTAGTTTTTGTGTCAAGTATCTGAGGTTGGATTTGAACTCAGGTCCTCCTGACTCCAGGGCCAGTGCTCTATTCACTGCGACACCTGGCTGCCCAGATGTTCCTGTTGTTTAAAGGGATTCTGAGAGCAGTAGCATTTTTCTGTGATAAATCTCCTACTGTTACCAATGCGGGATTATAGGGATTATAGATATATGTGATCCTTGAGAGCTAAACCCACTTGAAACTCTGATTATTGGAACTTGCTATTCAAGACCTAATGGGACTATTAACTGATATTATTCTGAGTCTGACTCTAGGTATGATCATCAAGAAATGCTCCTGAGTCAATGATGCATGATGCCAGCAACTCTATGGAGTTGTGTATGTATATATGTATGAACTTCGGGGGAAGGGAGAGAGGGGGAAAAGGTGATGGCATGTTCTCATGGGAAAGGCTAGGAGAATGATTATCCCACCTAGATGACTTTAAATCTGGCTCAATGCAATTGGCTGTCTAGATAACTTTTGCCTGAAAGTGACATGAAGTTAGCGAAGCATTGTTCTCTTATTGTATAGTTATGTCCCTATTCTTTTATGGAAAATTTGTATAATCAAAAAGTTTTGTAAGCACAATATTAAATCTATTAAATAATAGATTAGGGCGGCTAGGTGGTGCAGTGAATAGAGAAACAACTCGGCCCTGGAGTCAGGAGGACCTGAGTTCAAATTCGGCCTCAGACACTTAACACAAAAACTAGCTGTGTGATCTTGGGAAAGTCACTTAACCCCAATTGCCCTCCAAAAAATAAATAAACAATAGATTGATACTGGAACATCTAAGTTACTATAATAAGAAGCAAGTATAAGATTTGAGGTATTTGGCTTAGAATTTTAGTCCTTTTTATATTCCAAACAACTAACTAAATTAAGTATTTAGCCTTGACATCTGTTATTAGTTACTTGTTTAAGTTAGGATCCTTTAATTCTTCATAATGATACAGGGATAATTAAGTCAAAAACTTGTGAAACCAGAATATGATTCTGTTATTTAGTTAATATAATTATCTTAGAAGAAGAATGGCTTGTGGTCTATCTTGTAAATGCCTTAAAAGAAACATCCACTTTAATTAGGGGTTATTTATTTGAACATGGCTAGAAGCTAAAAATGTTTTATAATAAATAACTTAATTGATATGCACTGTTTTAAAATTGATTACTCAATGTATTTATATATACCATCCCTGAATCTTTTGCTACAATTGTAGTTAATCTGCAACTTTTAAATGAATTTATTTATGTATTAGAGTTCATCTTCTTATAAAAAGTGTTCTATTATTAATTCCTTAGTGGAATCTCATTCTTCTAATGGGAGAATGAATAATGATGATTAAAACTGGCTTCTAATTTTTCTAATAATGAGAAAAAAACTGGGTTCTAATTTTTCTGGTTTTATTTGAGTTTCTTAGATATATCAACATGACATTTAACCAACCTAAAACTGTAAGTTCCCTGGTCTAAAAGGTTACAAATTTGATTTCATAAAATAGAGACATAAGGGTTAAGTTAACTTTCATTATTTGACCTTGCAAAGTAACTTAAAATTGTGTTAAGACCAATTTTATAGATTTTTAACAAAGAAAGAGGCTCTCTACAAGTGACCTGAGTATTAGAAGACAGGCAACTAGAAACTGTTTAGATCACACCCAAATGTGAGGGATAATTTGCAGTGAAGTCTCCCCTTCTGAAAAATCAAATCTAGAGTGACTTCAGCATCCACTAGGCCTAAGTTTAGAAGTTACCTGACCTTACAGGAATCTGGGACTTAGAGCAATGGAGACCCTCCCCAGTGCCATCTCAGCACAAGATATGCCAAATAAGGATAAAACTGCTTTCCTGGCCTTGCACTGGACACCCATATGTTTCTGTGTCCTTTGTTTCCAAGATAGATTCCCAAGCTTAGGTTGTGGGCTGGAAGTAGTCTGGTCTAGAGATATTTTCCTGTCCAGAGGTGAGGAAGTGACATCAGCCCCTACTGGAAAGGTATATAAACTGTGTACCCTAAACCCAAAGGGGGCTCAGTTCCAGACTGGTTTCCATGCATGGACACATGCAGTCTGTCCACTTTGAAAGAAATAAACATGATACATCCTGGAGTTAGGAGGACCTGAGTTCAAATTAGGTCTCTAGATACTTGACACACTTACTAGCTGTGTGACCTTAAGCAAGTCACTTAATCCTAATTGCCTTGTCTTCCCCCCCCCCCCAAAAAAAAAGATAGAGAAGGGAAAGGTTGTAGAGGAGTCCAGTACTCTCACATATATGCCCACAAAGAGAACCAGATTGAATAATGATCAAGAAATCCAAAGAGAAGTACCAGTGACAAACTTCATGCAGAGCAGGAGCGCGCGCGCACACACACACACACACACACACACACACACACACACACACACGTCAGAAGTCTGTGAATTAAGGATTCCACCATGGACGACAGTATTTGCTGTTTTGTTGCTCAGTCATTTCAGTCATTTCCAACTCTTCATGACCCTGGAAGCCAGTATAAACACAGGTAAACAGGTAGCCTCCTAACCCTTTGACCAGAGCATCCAGGAGCATATAAACCTGTGGAATTCTGAAAGGGAATCCCCAGGGTAGTGGAAGCCTGTTGCTCTTACTAGGATTCTGTGGGGTTGGGAGGGTCAGACCAAAGATGGCTAGTGCTCCAGGGGGGCCTGACTAGGACGATTCAGGGAGTCCTTCAGACCTCAGCAATCTGACCCTGATAACTCAGAGAGGCCTGGAATCTGCCAGCACTAAGAGTATAGATACACCAGAAAAATTGGAAACCAACTATCAAGAACCTAGGAAATCAAGATAAAGACCAAACCAGGCATAATGACACAATCCAAGTATTTGGAAAGGGGAGGAGCTTGGTCCTGGCACACAATCTCAAACCAGGAACTGAGGCTAGAGGCATAAACATAAAGGTCCCAAACACTAGGAAGATATAAATAGCTCGAGACAAACCCAGAAGAAGGAACTAATTCCACAAGTACAAGCAGGGCAGAGTTGGGAAAATGTCTTGGCCACAAGGACTCTTAAGAGTATCTGGAAGAAATGAAGAAAAAGATAAAAAAATGAAATCAGAAGTAAATGGAAGGAGTATAAAGAGCCTAGAACTAATGTGGAAAACCTTTTCCAAGTAGTGAACCTACTAGGAAAGGAGTGGGACAAAAAAGAACTGAATGATTCCAGTGATAAGACTTATTAGAACAATAGCAAAAGGAAATTAGTTCATGCTACTTCAGGAAATATTTAGGTTGGATATAAGGAATCCTAGCACAGTGGAAAGAGCCCTAGGCTTGAAGCCAGAAGAACCAGATTCTAGTTCTAATTCCACCACTTGACCAAGTCACTTCCCCTCTACAGATGACCAACAGTATCTGATGCATAACAGGGGCTTGATAAATATTTATGCATTGATTTATGGGGTCTCCAAGTTCCCTTCCTACCTATGGCATTATGATTCTATGATTCTGGGTGTCCTGCTGTGTAAAATCAAAGACCACTTCTGATAGCACAGGTGTGTGACACTGAAAATGATGTCTTAGGGAGTTTTGGGGTCCTCTGTTTAAGGGGAAGATAGAATTAATATAGTAGAGGTTCTTAATCATCTATTGAAGATATTTCCTTCTTGTTTGAGGGTGCTGAATCCTAGAGATTCTGTAACGAAACATACCTTTCTCCTCAGAGCAGAGGGGCAGGATGGTGATAGCAGAATGTTGCATATACATTGTCAGAGATGGTCATTATGTCTTTGCTTACCTGTTTTTGTTCAATTTAAGGGGACTGTGTGTATGATGTATGCATATTTGGGAATAACTGTGATGTAAAACAAAAGGCATCTATATATATATATATATATATTTTTTTTTAATTAAGGGGTTAGACTAAATCTCTGAGATCTCTTTCAGCTCAATTCAACAAGGCATTTATCAGATGCCTACTATGTGTTATGTATTGTGCTAAGCTCTGGGAATACAAAGGCAAAAATGAAACAGTTCTCTACCCTCCAGGAGCTAACAAGAATGCAACATGTAAATACTAAGATAGGAATGAGGATTGGATCCTACTCACTTGAATAAGGAACTCCAAGATAAGGAAATTCCCTTTAACCAATGAAGGATGGTAACCTAAGAGAGTTGCCTGAGAAGTTAAGTGATTTATCCGGGGTCATGGAGTTTGTGAGTGGAGGAAGGAGAGACATGCAGACAGAAACAGACAGACACAAAGGCAAAGACAGAGAGACTGATAATTTATTAAGTGTTTCTAATGAGTTAGGCATTATGCTTTAAGCGCTGGGACTTGGATCTCGTTGATCAAGGCTTGGCATGCTCTGTCCACTGCCATATTTTACAAAATAATTTCAAGACAGAGTCAGCACTAAATAACTGGGGGAAATCAGAACAAGTCCCTGTGAGAGGTGACACCTACTTAGTGCTTTGAAAGGAGAAGAATGTCCAAAAGGATGAAGAGGTGAGGAGAGAAGGCATTCCAAGGGTGGGGAACCCCCATGCAAAGGTGCAGAAGCGGGAGAGGATGCTCCGCGGAGCCTAGGTCACCTAGGTAACGGACCAGATGACCTTCCGGTGGGATTCAGCGGTCCAGAAGGAGAAAACTAAGCTAACAGCACCATCTAGGGGAGAGAGGCAGAAACCAGGGGCCTCGGGGTGAGCCGATGGTGCCGAGCCCCCAGGCCTTCAGGAGCTGGAGGCAAGGAGACAGCCCAGGCGCTCCTTCCGCGTCCGCCCTCCTCCCGGACCAGAGAGAATTAACCAGTCCCAGGAGGCCCTGCGCGCGACGCTGAGGGCGTGGCGCTAACGTTGTGACGCATGGGCGGAGGCGGGGCCTCAGAAGTTCTCCCGGGACCTTGGCCCGGCCCCGCCCCCTTCCCTGTTGCTGTTGCGACGCCGCTGCTTGTAGCTGTTGCTGCTCCGGGTGAGTCTAAGGTGAAGGTGGTTCATGGCGTGGGTAGGAATGGGGACTGCGGCTTTCCCGCTTCCCCGCTTCATGACCGAGAAGCCGAAGGAAACCTGTGGTCGGGAAGGGAGGGCCAGTGGCTCGCTGCGCTTCCTCCGGGGTCACACCAGAGGGGGCGGGGAGAGATGGCCTCCATAGCGCCCCTCTCACTTCTAAGGGAGTTTGTGGAGATGATCTTCCCCGGAGGAGGGCGAGACTCTGGCGGGTGCGCGCGCACGGGCGGCTCCCCTTTTCTCTTGGGGTTTACGCTATGGCGTCACAGCGGGCATGGAGAGTCATGGCGTCACGATATCTTGCTTAAGGACTGGACAATCGGTCCCTTTGCTCCCCCGCCCTTGGCCTTCGCCCCTGTACTCTTCTTTGCATCTGGCTTTAGTCTTTGCGAAGACGCGGGGCCTTGGAAAGGAGAAGGGGGAGCTGAAGCCCCTCGTGCTTCACAAGCGATGCCTCTGCTTTTAGAGGAACCCCATCTTGGATCTGAGCTACAACCCTTGTTTTAAACCCGGATGAACTTTGTATGTCATAGAGCCCAAACTCCTCATTTTTCAGATGGGGAAACTGAGGCAGACAGGCGCAGTCAGACACTGAGGGGCAGAGCCACAACTGTCCACTGACCCCAGAAGTGTATTCATTTGTGAACCCTCTGGGGCTACTGGGCAGTAGGTGAGTGTTGTATGGAGAGAGAGGAGAGCCCCCAGCGCACCCCCAGCTGGTGCCTGCTAATTGCCTTAGTTACACTTTAATATCACTCCCCACATACTAATTCTGACCTTGACCACTGTTGAATAGGAAGCCCAGTTACTTTTTGGACGAGTTAATCTTATCTGTCCCTTTCT
Source organism: Gymnobelideus leadbeateri (assembly GCA_011680675.1). NCBI lineage: Eukaryota > Metazoa > Chordata > Mammalia > Diprotodontia > Petauridae > Gymnobelideus > Gymnobelideus leadbeateri. The sequence continues at coordinate 208,287 of WOXC01003015.1, forward strand.
TAAGCCAGTTCCAGACCTTGGGTAGGTCCCAGGCCAAGCCCTACTTGGGCTTTGTTTGGAACTGATTGGTTGAGTGAATGTACCCTAGGGGTTTTCTTTCCTTTTTTTTTTTTTTAACTTGGTAAAGAGGCCATTCTCTTCCCTGTTTCTTACTTAACCTTAATCACAGAATGGACTTTGCCTCCGTCAAACTGAGACTAAAAAAGACCATATTTTAAAACGGCCAAAATCCCCCACTGCATCCTGGGCTATCTTCAGTTGTCCTGGTCTGTATCTTGCCACCAGATGGTCTGGAGGAGAAAATGAGGCTTTGCACATTGCTCCCTCACTTAAATCTTGTGAGAAACATGCTCCCTCTAAACAAGGAACAATATTCATCGTGAATCCTGGAAAGTTCTTTTATTTTAACCAATTACTCTACGTTCTTAGTGAATGAGTCCCTCCCAAATGCTTGCTCAGAAAAACGTAACACTTTTTATGCTGTTCCCAATTTGAATTTCCCCCCTTGATCTTCATTGGCTAGATGCAACCTCCTGAAAACAGCCCCCTCCTTGAGGTTTCCCCCGCATACTGCTCATTAAGCATGAGTACAAGCTTCTGACCTTTTACCTGATCAGAAATCTGGTTCTGCTCTCTGATTAGAACCAGTCACCTCTGATTTACATTCTGCTATCACTCAAAGCTGGGAGGAGCTTTAATCCTGAGGAAACACAATTCCTTTGTTTCCCACAAATCCAATTTACTTGCTATCCTTGTCCTCTTTACAAATGGACCATACAAATGGACTATATACATTTATTTGAATGTTTTCTACTGACCTGACTTAGATGTTTTATAATTTGAGAATTGAGGGAATAATACATAGATAATTGAAGCAGTAGCTAATAATAGCTCATATTTCTTACAGTGTGCCAGTCACTGTGCTAAGTGCTTTACAAATTTTATTTCATTTGATCCTCAGAATAACCCTTCCGGGTAGTTAGTGTTATGACCAATTTACAGCTGAGGAAAGTGGAAACTGAGACGAAAAGATTAAGTGACTTGCATAGGATCACACAGATAGTGTTTGAGGCTCTAGGCCCAATGCTCGATCCACTTATTTTATATATATATTATATATATATATAATACATATATATTAGCAGATCACCTAACTATGATGCAAGAGAGTGAGTTAAAAGCCAAGGAGTGGTTTGGGGAGGGAGCTGGGAGGCTCTGCTTCATGGAGAGGGAATTCATTAGCCCTGAGGTGCTTGGAATTATTTCAGGCATGGGAAATAATGTGCATTGAGGTATGGAAATAGATATCAGAACAATTAGCCCCAGCTTAGATACTTGGACAAAAGGCTGGACATAACTTACATTACAAATAGAAAGCTGGAAAAGACCTCCTGTCATCTAGTCCCAACACCTTTCACTTTAGACATAAAGAAACTGATGCTCCATTATGCTAAGTAAATACTGTGAGTGTAAATCCATCACTTTTCCCTCTTTACAACTCTTCATTTTGTAATGATAGTAATTCAGATTTATGAAGCTCTTTTAAGATTTGCAGAAAAAGTTCTTTCCTCAACTCTGTGAGAATAAAGCGAGACAGAAGATCCCCAAAATTAAATTTTAAAAATGGATTTTATTACTGCGGGACTGTAAGGGTACATGCCCAAATCAGACTGTACTTTGGCACAGACATTGTGCTGCTTTTATGGAGGTTCCATAGCCAGGTTACATAAGCTGAAATTACAGTGATATAAGCTGAAACTACATTGATTGGTCAGTATACATTTGAATTTCCCGCCTGTGGAGAAACCCTAGGCTGAGACTCCCGCCCACAGATCAATCAAGGGAAAGCAAGGGGTGGGGGTCCTGCCTGTTTACACATCAATTAAGGGAGAGGAAGGTGGAGTTCTCTGCTTTACAAATCAATGAAGGAAAGGGAAGGTTGAATTGCCTGCTTTACAAATCAATGAAGGGAAGGGCAAAGTGGAGTAGTGTCCAACAATAGAGCAAGTATTAATCACCATTTTAAAGTTGAAGAAACTGAGACAGGAGAGTTTAACTAATTTGCCTGTAATCCTCATGGGGCATTGAGTCCAGCAGTCCCTCCACCACTACATAGTGCTTCCAAATAGGCAATAAGGGAATTACTGAAAATTTTTGAATAGACTAAGTATGAAGTATTGTAATAATAGGAAAGGAAGGTTACTTGGGCTGCAGTGGGAATTGTGGTTTGGAGAGAGAGAATACTCATGCCTGATATTTGAGTAATCTGTAATCACTTGGGAAACAAAGATTTGGGAAAGTGGGAAAATGAACTAGCACAACCCATCCCCACTACTAAAAAAGAACTCAAATCAATCCTACTGATGGGGGCCTTTACTGACCAATGAAACCTCAATTGGGAAGTTTGAGAAGGCTCAATTCCAGATCTTTCCAGCAAAGCCTGACATCATGCTGACTCCGCAGACTTCCCCTTAGAGGGCTGTGGGTATTCAGAAGTAATCTTGGTCAAAGGATAAGAACCATCACTTCTGAAAAGAGGAATTGTGAATTATCAACAGCCATATGAAAGAATACTCCAAATTACTAATAAGAGAAATACAAATCAAAACAACTCAGGTTTTACTTAATAGCTAGGCAATTGACAAAGATGATAGGCAATGCATTGTTTTGAAAGGCAGATAAAGTGATTAAAATGTTCCTATCTTTTTTGACTCAGGGACTGCACTGCTTGGCATATACTGGGAGGTCAGTGATGAAAGAAAGGCTCCATATATACCAAAATGTTTTATCGGTTTTTATGATAGCAAACAACTGGAAACAAAGTGGACCTCACTTGATTGGGGAAGGGTTCAGCAGATTGTGGTACTTGGCATAACAAGTCCCAGAAATGTAGTGGAATATTATGCTGTAAGAATGACAGGCATGCTAAATAAATACAGAGAAGACTGGAAAAACTTAAATATGAACTAATGCAAAGGGAAGTGAGCAGAACCAGGAAAACAGTATTCACAGGGTCTATAACACTGTAAATGAAAAGAATAACCACAAAACTAAATGTCAGAAAATTTTTTGGAACAAACTTGGCTCCAGAGAAGAGGTTACTAGAGAAGACACCTCCCTCTGCTCCTTTGCAGAAGTGGAGGGGCTGGGGTTGTGTGAAACACTGCAAGTAACTACAGATTTTTTTTTTCTATGAATTGGTTGATTTTATTGAAATTTTTTCTCATATTTTTTCAAAACATTTGTTATAAGGAATAATACTCTGGAGGAGGGGCTGGGGAGTGGAATTTTGGACAATGTAAAAACAAAAGAAAAATCCACAATTACAGGGAAATGGGGAATTAACTCTTGGAGTTCTGAGATTTCTTTTGTTACAAAAAAGCTGTTAATTCAAAGCACAGTAATTAAATATACTCTTTGTGTTATAAGCCATGATATTTTTGGTTGCGTTATCCAATGTTTTGCCCGGTCACCAATTTGAAGGTCCCAGTACAGATTCTTTGCTTATGCTCCCTGTTTCATGGCTGTTTTCTTATTAGCAAGTCAGACTTAGGTCTTTTTGACCACAGCTGAAGCCATCAAAACAACTGTAATTTTCAAGATCCATACTGTCTTGCGTATAAAGGAACAATATTTGTAATATTGTTATACAATATTTGTTACTTCCTCCAGAGTCAGGGAAAAGTAAGGCTAACATCTATTTATCTTAACAACTAAAAAAAACATATTGGGCAGAATTTTGGATGAAATGGCTTTTTAAAAAAAAATATATCATTTGGGAGTTTTAGTTATTTACTGGTCCAAATTAGTACAGGTAGTTAAGGATAGATTTGTTCTCTGACTTACTGAACATTAGTTTCATTTTATGAACTGAACCTGAGGAGCTTCAAATAGTTTCATTTTTCTTAAGATGGCAGTTTCATTTCTCTTGAAACAGCCCCACCCACTGGGTGAAAAGGTAATGTGAACATTCTTTCTAACCGTTTAAAAAAATTATTGATGTAATTTGTTCTGATACAGAAAACCCTTTCCTACTAACATTACCGATTACATTTCCAAAAGCAGTTAATTTCATTTAATTCAAAGCAGTTAACATCAAGATATGTTGTTTCCCTTTGACAGTATGGTACTGATGTTTATTATTGTTCATTTGATTAGAATTTATTTGCTGCTTAGTTTGGCCTTAATTTATATTGCTGTAGTCAGAGAGAGAGAGAGAGAGAGAGAGAGTGTGTGTGTGTGTGTGTGTGTGTGCGTGTGCGCGCGTGCGTGCGCGCGCTGCTGCTGCTTCATTTTTGTTTTAGCTGTAAAAAAAATGACAATACTGTGAATTTTTTGCTACACATTGGTCTTTTCTTGCTATCTGACTGTTCTTTAGGCCATTATTTACCCTGCTGTTTTTATTTATTTTTGCTTTTTGGAGGGGGGAATGCAGGGCAATTGGGGTTGTCACTTGCCCAAGGTCACACGGGTAGTGTTAAGTCTGAGGTCACATTTGAATTTAGGTCCTCTTGACTTCAGGGCCAATGCTCTATTCACTGCACCACCTAGCCAAACCAACCTTGCTGTTTTTAACTATCTCATTCCTTAATGGTAGGTTAATATGCCATGCATGAGGACAAATCTTAAGAAAATTGTAGTTGATTTGGTTGCTTTTTGGGTGAAGTAGAGTTGGAAGCAGTTCAAGGGAGGTTTTAAAAGTTAATTCCATGGGACCCTTCCTTTTTTGATCACTAAAAAATATATGAAACTAAGCATCACCTGAGTTTGTAGGGTCCTATAGAAGGACTGGTTATTTATCTATACCTTTTTTTGTTCTTAATAGAACTCTCATAAAGACAGTGCATTACTTTTGGATAGCTTAAGTAGATGGAATTGTGTCAGGCTTTCTTAGAAATTAGGAGCCTAGCTATCCAAAGAACTAATCTGGAAATATGTGGTCTTAATGTTACCCTTACTAGGCTAATTCATCCCGTCAATCCAAAAATATACTTTTATTATTTTTTTTTATTCTTTTCTGCTTTTCCTGCTCTGTTTCTCTCTTTTGCAACTTGTTGCATCAGTTCTAAGACTGGTAGTCGTAATTGACCGTCTATTTGTTGATGCAATCTTTTTTTTTTAAGCAGTTCATCCTCAAATAATCTTAGTGGTTACTCACTTTGTCTGTTCTACATTTACTCTTCCATTTCCAACACATTTGGGAGGAGAAATTATTTTCAACACCCCAGTTTGATTCCAGTTGTCTTGAAAATTAGCAGACATCACTCTTCCAGGGAGAGAGACTAGAATTGGTACTTCCAACGGCCTTGGCTGGGTACCATTATGTTCTACACACACAAAAAGACCCTGTCTTATCCTTTAGGACGAAACAAGCAACTGGTTTATCATTGTACCTATCTCTAGACCATTATTCTACCTGCTTCTTCCTTACCTTACAGCCCCTTGGCTTGCTATACATTTCTATACTTCATTTCAAGGCTGGTTGAGTTCCTTCCAAATACATAGAGTTCTGTTTGGTGTCTTCTGAGTCCATCAGTGAAATCTCTGAAACAGGAGATTTCACCCTATGGAGTCTTGTTAGATTTTTGATAAGAGGGTAGGGCTCTTGGCTTTTCACAGAGAACAGATGATTTTTAGATGAATAGAAAGGAGACTTGTTTGGCTTCTTTTTTGTTACGTCTTTTTTTTTTTTTTTTTTTTAGTGCTGTCCTTTATTTCGTAGAATACTCAAGTGACCTGTTTTCATTTGGATATCAACCCTGAGCTTTTTTTCCCATGATGGCAAATGAGTTGTATTGAGTCATACAACCTCACTAGTTTAGGGCCCAATATACAAAAGTAATACACATTTGTTGGTTTTTTTTTTAATTACTTCTAATTATAAATAATAATCTGAACAAATGCCAACAACCAAATAAACAAATTTAAGACTAATGTCCCCAATGAAACTGTAAATTCTAGACAGTTGTGTATGTGTGTGTAACTGGTAAAATAATACCCTTTCCCATCTGGATTCTTTAAAATTTTTGTTTATATTGTTGTGAATGAGTCTGATTTGCATTCTTTCCTCTATACTTTGTATAAACCTTTCCATATTTCTTTTATCTTTTTGTTCTTATAGCATACAAATATTTCATTGCTTTAGTATTATACTTGTTTCCAGTTTTTTGCTGTTACATATAAAGCAACTTTCAGTATTTTTCTATAGTTTTAAAAACTGTTTAGTAATATAACAATAGCTAGGGTATAGTGTTTTAAGTTTTGCAAAACCACTTTTGATCATTTGATCCTCATGACTCTGAGGCAGGTACTGTTATCCGTTTTTCAGATGAGAAAACTTGCAACTGAGAAAAGTTAAATGACTTGGCCCAGGTCTACACAGCTAATGTCCCAGGCAGAATTTGAACTTAGTATTTTGTTTATTTATATATATTTATATAAAACCCTAGTAGAGATCAGAAAGCGTAATCAGTTTTTTAACTCTTGGTGTAAATAAGTTGTAGCCATTTGGAAGAGGTTTAGAGGTAGATACTGGAGCAGGAGAATTGAGTTTTCTTCTTGTAAAGTTTATTTGTGGAGTGCAAACTTGTATTCCTTACCTCACTCAACTCAAGCAGCCAGCCAGCCCATCTTATATGTTATTCATGATACTTTTGATAGGGATGGCATCTGAACCCTTAAAAGGAAAACACCTTGTCTTTGAAAGCAACCCAATACCTGAATTTTCCTAGTAGCCCGGATCACTGGTGCCTCCCATTCCAGGCATCTGGCCCACTTTGATTACTTAATTAGCTTACTTGACATTCCTTAATCCCATTTAGACCCCTTTCTCAGGCTTCTTGCCACTCCTAGACCCTATATAGATCTTCCCACGGCCTTTCTGCATAAAAATATCCATTTTATCCTCATCAAATGCCCAGATTCTTAATCTGATCCACTTGTATTGGTATCACAAATACCTCAGACTCACTAGGTATCTTGCCCACACAATCCAGTGCCTTAATAAACTCAGAAAGGCTTGAGTGGTCAGGTTCTTTCAAGGCCTGTACCCTTGCATTTTAGGGTTCTTAGCACTGCTGTTCTCCCTTTACTTTTTTTAATAACTTAATAAATTCATAAACTTTACTTTTTTAAATAAATTTTGGCAAAGTACTTTCCTCTCACCCCTCACTCCATTTTAAGTACCTTGCCTCAGGGTTAGCAAGCATGTTGAAGGGCAGGGCTAGGAATAAAACTCTTTATTCCCCTTGTTTCCTTGTTTTTTAAGTAAGTATTTACTTAACTGAACTACCTTCCTTTGAAATTATACTGAATGAATTATAGTGACTTGCATTTCCATTATAATTCGTGAAACCTCTCTAGGTTGCTCATGCTTGCTGGCATTTTATGCTTTTGTAAGTGAGGGAAAGAACTGGGCTAGTGCTTGGCTGGATTGTTCCTAGAACTGAAGATAGGGCTTAAAGAGTTTGGGATGCCCTTAGGAATCAATGCATAATAAGAACTTCCCCCCACCCTCTCCTAACACTGTTGAGTGAAGATAAACCCAGGGGCTGTGGTTTGTCCACGGGGAACTAGTTCTAACCTCATCCTGGATGTGGCTTTCCCTTACAGAAAAGCAGATCCGAGATTAAAATTGAGGATGTGGGTTTAGCCTTAGCACAGAATACATACTAGGTCCCATCATTACCTGTTTGCTCGAACAGAAGACAATTTATCACATGAAATTCCTCCTTCCCGACCCTCTGCTTAGCAAAGCAAAAACACAACAAAGTTTTATTGGAATACCAAGAAGGCCCTAGATCCTTTGTATCAGATAAGACCAGGATATAGGCTAGGTGGGGGCAGCTGACTACCCTACCAGTAGCAATCTCTGAGTTGTTGACACCCTTTGTGGCAGATTGTCTTGTTCCAACATATGATTTTTATAAGGAATGACATGTTTTTTGTATATATGGGATTCTTGCCTCAGTCCAATTCAACAGATATTTGAGTCCCCATAATGTACAAGTCATTGTGCAGTGCTTGCTCAGAATTGAAGGAATTTTAATTTTTACTTCAGGGTATAACTTGGTTGAAAGTCAGGTGAGTGGTTGAGGTGTGGGGGGCTTTGTTTATAATACATTCAGTCTTCATGTTTTATATAGTTTATTTACAAAACACTTGTCTCATCTGTTTTGTCTACAAGCTGAATCCCAGCAGAGGAGGAGACCCAGTACATTTGGAGAAGAGTTGGCCATGGCAGGATGGTTGAAAATAATAGGACCTTTAGAAGGAAACACAAACAAACAGGCTAGCTTTGAAAGGAGCATCTTCCTTTTTTTTTTAAGCCAACTACTCAGTAGATATTAGCAGTTTACACAGAATCCTTCATATATGAAAATGTTCCTTTTCTTTCCTTTTTTAAATTTAGAATTTTTTTAAAAGAAAGAAAATACTTCCTTTGGCAATGGAAATCATGAGTGAAATGACCTAAACTGAAACAGGAAAATAGTTGTGTTCCACACAATTGTCAGGCTTGTGCTTTCTGGACTCACCTCCGATGTGTACAGAATGTTCCCTGGGTGAGAGCCCAGATTTCTCTCATTGCAGCCAGCCACTTCCTCATATCTGACCATGTCCCTCATTCCCTTGACAGGCAGGACCCCCCCACCATGGAAGGGACAGGCGAGGAGCCCCCGACATCTGCTGTCCTGCTGGATTGCCATTTCTCACAGATCATCTTTAACAATGTGGAGAAGTTTTACATTCCTGGGGGAGACATCACTTGCCACTACACCCTCACCCAGAATTTCATTCCCCGAAGGAAGGACTGGGTTGGAATCTTTAGGGTAAGAAATGAGAAGTTTTAAGCTCATGGACTATAGTTGGATCTTAATTATTCTTGTGTGTTATGTACTTTGTGGATTTTTCTTTTTCCAGCAACCAGTTTTTAAAAACCTAGATTATATTCCTCCTGTCTGTAATACAAACTTATTTTCATTATTAGCCTGAGCCATACTGATACAAGATATTTTGTTGTTCCAACCTATCACAGTGCTTTTCAAATGTTTTTAAAAATTATTTTCTCTTTTGAATTTTCTATTCCTCACTTCTGTCCCTCTGTCTTCTTGCCTTTCCTATACTAACCTAACAGAGAATTCAGTGTTTCAGTACTGACATAGATAACATCGCTCCTTTGTCTTTATTACTTCTGAAATAAAGCTCCTAGTTATTTGAAATTTCATAGTGTCAATAGAGCTAGAAGGAGGAGGTAACCTGGTACAGGTACCTTTGCCCCACTACCCAAGTCTTTGCCTAAGTCACCCAAAACAAGAGATTTTCTTAATTCTTTTTGTTTTTAAAGAGATCTCCAAGGACAGAGAATTCATGGTTTCATTTGGCAATGTTTCCTGATGTTTAATCAACCCTTACAATCAGGGAGAGGCACTGTTAGTTTTTTATGACAGGCAACCACCCATCAGTACTATCCCTGGCAAATTTGTATTTTTCAGAGATGAACGATAAAGGTCAAATCTGTTTTATTTACACCGCAGAGTTGCCAGTAGTAGTGACCTTTGATTTGACATCTGTATGTTATATGCCTTTGTGCTGATGCTGCTCCTCCTGAAACTAGGCACCATTCCTAATTGCACAGGGAAAGAAGAGGAACTCTTACTTCTTTGAGAACAAGCATACACACGTCTATGCACACAAATGCATGCCCCTCTCCTTAAAAAACAAAACACTCAGCTTTTCTTCAGTCCTTTAGTCATTTGGAATACTAAGATCATTGATGCAGTAAATGCACCCAGACACAGTAAGACTGGTATCCCTCTAGGTGGCTAGAGCCAAAATAGCACTACCCTCTTTAGTGGTGCCTTCTCAGGCTGTAGGGTTTTGAGCCTTCAGAGTAATATGGGTTTTCTAACCTTGACTATCTTTTAGGATCTCAGTTAAATGTTTGCTGTCTCAAAAACAAGGGGCAGGAGTAAAGGTTTTGTTCCATATTTCATCCTTTTATATAATAGTGCCATAATTCAAACTAGGATAATTTTAAAAATTAATCAGTATTGGAATGCAGTTTGTGATCTTATTTGTAGCAAGAAACAGTTTGAAATTTCCATTTGCTTAGACCAGGGTGGGGAACCTGTGGCCCTCTAGGTCCTCAAGTTATGGCCCTTTGTTCTGTGAAGTTGGATTTAGTCAGAGGGCCGTGCTTGAGGACCTACAGGGCCACATGTGGCCTCAAGGCTACAGGTTAGATTAATATGGAAAATAGTTTTATTTCCTGAACACATACTACTACCAACTGATAGTGAAAATGTCATCACAAAATATATTTGAAGCACAGGAATCTTACCTTTGTAAAAGTAACCAAAACCCAATAAACCAAAGAAACTCCCACCATAGGATTTCTACATCTGGGATGCTACCTGTAGTTTTTTTCTTTTTCTTTTTTTTTTGTATGGGGAAGGCAGGGCAATTGGGGTTAAGTGACTTGCCCAAGGTCACACAACTAGTAAGTGTTAAGTGCCTGAGGCCTGATTTGAACTCAGGTCCTCCTGACTCCACAGCCTGGTGCTCTATTCACTGCTCCACCTAGCCACTCCTGCATGTAGTTTCAATAAAGAAATAACACCACAAAGATTCCAGGAAATAAGAGTGAAAGTGGGTCGGGGCATAGCTTCAATGTGAGGACAGATTACTGAGACAGGACAATATAATGAGTTTTGTCTGGAAAGATGAAAGTTGGAGGGGATGGCAGCAGTATAGCCATACTGAGGTTTTGACATTTGCAGTTTCCTATTGAGAGGCAAAATGGTAGCTAGTTCTGGTTTCTGATCCAAGGCCAAACCACCTAACTCCTCTGAGACTCAATTTCCTTATCTATAAAATGGCCAGTGGCTGTTAGTAATATTAGCAGTGCTTACCTCACAGGATTGTTGTAAAAGATAAGCTTGGCACACCATAAAGCACTATACAGATGGGAGAAGTTTTAGTGTATTAAATTCTGAATGGTCCCCTTTGGTAAGCATGGATTTGTCCACTAGATTCACAAAATATTGTTGGGGCTCTCAAAGTCTGAAGGAAAATTCTTGACGTAGAAAGTAGTAATTATGTGACAGATTGGTATTATTAAAAATAATATTTAGGGGGCGGCTAGGTGGTGTAGTAAGTGGAGAGCCGGCCCTGAAGTCAGAAGGACCAGAGTTCGGATCCGGCCTCAGACACTTAACACACACAAACGAAAACCTAGCCGTGTGACCTTGGGCAAGTTACTTAACCCCATTTGCCCTCCAAAAAGCAAAAAAAAAAAATGATATTTAGACTGGAATCAAGAAGGCTGAATTACAGCTTTATCACTAGTCAGCTGACTAGGACAAGTAACTAATTTACTGACTTAGACAAGTCAGTTAATTTCCGTCACCTGAGTTTTCTCAGCTGTTTTACAAAGAAAGTCTGATTCCATGACGTTGGACTTTTTATCCTAAAAGTTGCTAGAGATTAAAATGTTAAAATGTTTGATTCAGATAGATGACTTAATTTCTAATAGATTTATATCCTGCTCTTGCCTCACTTAACCATAAATTTCCCTCTGAGCCACTGCGAGAGACAGAAATGTGACCTGGTTGGTGGATTTCTGGTTATAGCAGCAAGCCCCCCAGCATCCCCAGAGTGTCTGCCAACACAGGTTCTTACATCTGCTTTTCTAAAGGAAAGCAACTCAAGATGGGTTAACAATCTTGCTTTAATCAATCAATCAAACATATCATTTACCTAGTTGAGGGGAAAAAGGTCAGCACCCCAAACTTAAGAGCATACAGACAGAAACATTTCAAGCAGACAGACAGGCCTCCAACTGTACAACTATTACATCCATACCAAATCACAGTTACCAGAGAGGGAAGCATCAACATCTGGGTTTTCAAAGCCCGGGGGGCTCAGTGGCTGCCCAGAGTCTCATCTGGTCAAATCACATAACACTTCTCAAAGTGAGCTCCAAAGCAAAGCCTCACATCAGGGATTATATAGCCTTCTCCTGGCTCAGAGAATGTAACAACCCTCTTGAACCACTGCCCAATCACAAAGCAGGAAGGTGTAGTCATTCCTAAAAAAAACAAGCCTCCCACTAGGGGCAAGGAAGATCTTAAAACTTTACATTCCTAAAACACTGGTTTGAAGCAGTGTGATGTTTATATTAATCCACATGGGTGAAGCTTGTATGTGGTGGGCATCTTGGGAATCAAAATAGATAATTGAGAGTGGACTACCTTAAAATTCTTTCCTTCATTTCTGGCTTCCTGGGATTTCTCTGTATGAATTCATTTCATTCTTTGAGGCAAGATGTGAGAATTGTTATGGTAGGAGCCATTTTACAAATAGAGAACCCTACAAGCTAGCAATTGAACTCATTCTAGATCTCTGTGTTCATTCCACTAGGCTTCTCCGTTTTTAGCCACTTGATAATGGCTAAGGCCCCAAGAGTCACAGAGATCCTCCTCCTAGCTCTACCCCACTGACAAACCAAAGAATAGGAATCACACACAAATAAAGGTATTCCCTCTGTTTGGCAGCAGCTGTAATTCCGAGGCCTTCTAACATGATATTTTGGAGACAGGGCATTAAGAAGCTGCAGGACGTGAATGAAGACTCTATAAAATCCCAGGTTTTGTGGACCTCCTCAGGTTGTGATATCTTCTACTTGCTTATGATAACTGGGGTATGTGCTAATTAGACACTAAAACATACCCTAGTGTGTTCTGTTAAGTTTTCAATGTGGCCTTTTCAACTCTGCTTTAACTTTTTAATAAACTAAAGTTGAATTTATTTTTAGTCCTTCTTCCTCTCACTGGGCCCAGGCAGTTTCAGAATATAGCAAATGGCCGATTTTACTTTCTGCTTGTGCAGTCTCTCAGAAGGTGCTGTTAATCCTCATCCTCTGAGATGCTCTTCTTCCATGGCTGATGTGGGTAGGTCTTTTACCTTTTGGGCACCCATTCAGGTCTCCTTTTTCCACCTGATGAGTCTTCTGCCATGAGAAATTTTATTCCATCATTGTCTTGGAAGGCCCTTTATCATCATTGAATCATAGTCATTATCACCAGAAAAACCTTCATTAACTGTTTATTACATGTGGCTTTATACAAAGAAAAATAAGCAAATCTCGATGTCTGGCAGCTCCCAGGTAAGGCACACAACAAACACTGGCATGGACAGAGATATACAAGTTAAACTTTTGATGGTGACAGATCCACATGCTCCTCAGGGTGGGTGTTATATTCTTTAGTTGTGTAGCCTAAAATCTATTCGTGACCTCTAACCTTTGCCCGCTTTGTCATCCCCTCTGACCCTTCTGTAGCATCTTCCCAGGATATTCCACCAAATGTACAAGAAAACCTTCCTTTTGATCCCATGTCATTCACAGGTACCATTGTAATGCCCATGGTTGTTCAACTGTTATCCCTTATTCTTCATACTTGCCTGGCCCAAAGAGTGCTGGATACAGAGTCAACCAAATCCCAACTCTGACACTTAGTATAAGCATCACTTTGGAAAAAACACTTTATCTTCTTGGGCCTCAGTTTCCAAATCTGTAAAATGAAGGAATTGGACCAAATAATTTCTTAGGCCCCTTCTAGCTCTAAATCTACAATCCTTTTATAGACATATAAAATTATAATTTTATATGATAATTATAATGATAATTCTGATATTTTTTGTCAAATTAAATTTTTTTTGAGACTAGTTCATCATTTAATTGTAATATGCTGTAACCTAACTACAGGTACCATGTCTTTCCCCATTACTTTTAGGATGATGGGTAATTTTCATTGCCTGGAGATTGTGTTATCCCAGAATGTGAAGCCAGAAAATCTTACCAGCAGAATATTGGAGTTTTGTTTCAGGGAACAGATTAGAATCATTGATGACAGTGGAACCACTAACTACATTGGAACTCCTATCACAGTTTTCTGTGCACTTACATGAAAAAGTAGAGAACAAAGCCAAGAAGAACAGACAAGAACAACCATGTGGAGGGCATCTTTGCTGGCGGCAGGACAGTTGGGTGGCACTGAAGAACTGATTCTGAAGTTATAATTTATTTTTGAAAGGGGGAGAGAATGAGTGATTGGGAAAACTCACACTCAGACTCCCAAAAAGAGGGGGATTTGAGAGAATATCAATAACTACCAAATCATACTTTCTCGTCATAAAATCTTTAGGAGAATAAAAGTTAATGTGCATACCAAGGGCATCTCTAATGAACATTTGAAAAAGGAACAGGAAAGTTTTCTATGGGGGGGGGGGGACAATTGGAGTTAAGTGACTTGCCCAAGGTCACACGGTTGGTTTCTGTGTTAAATGTCTGAGGTCAGATTTGAACTCAGGTCCTCCTGACTTCAGGGCCATTCACTGCACCACCTAGCCACCCTGGAAGGTTTTCTTGAATGGTTACAAAGCTAGTGAATGTCTGAGGTCAGATTAATACCCCATCTTCCTGCCTCTAAGCCCAATGTTCTATCCATTGTGCTACCTGCCTCTAAAAAATTCTGGTGGTATTAGGGTCTTCAATACACATGGACTCTTAGTATTTCATATCTCTTCTTTAATTTGTTATTTTTATATAAGCACATCATATTGCTCTGATTTCGTTTTATTTACTTCACATTATCTCATAAGGTTTTCTACATTTCATTGTATTCATTAATAATTTCTTAGGGTACTATAATATTCCGTTACATTGCGATACCACAACTTCTGTTATTTGACATATAATTTCCAGGTTTTTTACTGTTACACATAAAGTTGCTTGTTTAACCTTTTTCTCTCACATGATTAGAATGTCTCTGGGGTCAAAATGATCAGTTTTATATCTTTTATTTTGTATCACTAGGTTGCTTGATTTCTAAAATGATTGCACCAGTTCAGTTTTACGTGATTATTAGTGATTTATATAGCTTCATGAACTGCTTGTTCTTATCTCTTTAAGTTTTATTGATACTTTTTAATTTTATGTAAAATTTATTTTCAGATATGCCTTTTTAAGTTCCCTCCTCTGTGGACTTTTCCTTTGTTCATATCTTTTGACTATTACCCTCCATTAAGGGAGTATGTTTCAATCTCAAATTCACATCAGATCTTTATATTCTGGATGTCATCTAATTTAGGTGTATTTACTACAAAGATTTTCTCTTCCCTATCCATTTCTTTAAATTTTATCTTGAATACCTTTATTTTTGTATAATACATTTCATCTCTTGTGCCAGTAATTTCTAACATTTGTGTGATAAATTAGAATTTTTGATCTTTCTAGAGTTGAGATAAAGGCATCATTCTTTTTTCTTCTCACTTTTTATGGTGGTATACTTTTTTGTAAAAAATTTTCTTTTCTTTTTAATTTTTTTTTAGTTTATGACATTCACTATTTTAAGATTTTTGAGTTTCAAATTTTTTTTCTCCCTCCCTTCCCTCCTCTCCAAGACAGCAAGCAATCTGATGTAGGCTATGCAGGTATAATCATATTAAACATATTAAACTTTCACATTAGTCACATTGTGAAAGAAGAATTAGAACTAAAGGAAAAAGAGAAAATCCCATGCATTGATCTGCATTCAGACCCCGTAGTTCTTAATCTGGATAGCATTTTCCATCATGAGTCTTTTGGAGTTGTCTGCAACATTTTTATTATAGTTATCCGTGCACCTATCTTATTTCTCTTACCATAAGGATAGCAATTGTGTCTTAGCTAAACTTTGTCACCCTCTCAACCTCTGTCACAGGGCTCTGTACCTAGCAAGTAGATGCTGGCTAAATTGTTTTTATCATTCCTTCTTGACTCCAGGTAGGATGGAAGACTACCCGAGAATATTACACCTTTATGTGGGCTTCTTTGCCTGCTGACCTCAACAGCAAATCATCCTTGAAGCAACAAGTGCAGTTTAAAGGTAAGGAGGAGTGCCAAGAGTCAGCAGCCTTGCCCCTTTCCCTGTTCTCCTGGCCTACAGAGTGGCCCTAGAAAGAACTTCTTACCATGATGACATCTAGGTCAACCAAGCTATAACCGTAGCTAATTTTGTTTCCTCTGATTCTAGTTTTCTATGTTAATTTTCCATGGAGGACACAAAGTTCTCCCGGGTTCAGGATCTCCTGGCTTTGGAGTACTCCCCCTTTTCGTTAAGATATATGGCTTGTCTTTTCAGCTTACTACCTACCCAAAGATGATGAGTATTATCAGTTCTGCTATGTGGATCAGGATGGTGTTGTTCGGGGGGCCAGTGTCCCTTTCCAGTTCCGTCCAGAAAGTGAGGATGATATCTTGGTGGTCACCACTCAGGTGTGTGGGTTCATTCTTCCTCCATGCTTCCCTCCTTCCCCCTCCCTCCCACCCTGATTCTCTTGCTCAAGTTAAGAAAGATACTTCCAATGTGGAATTAGGAGATGGAAAAATTATTTTTCTAGGCTATAGACATTCACATATAGTTTATTACCTGGAGCAGAGTCCATATGCATTTTTTGAGTATTGAATAGATAATTCTGAGGAAATGCAAAAGACCTCAGATACTTTCTAGTCTAGTTGTGGAGCCCAAATCTAAATAACTTTAAGAATGGTACCAACGTGTATAATAACTGATCCTTGCCTTCTCTGAAATTAATTTACTGCCTAATGCCCATGTCTGTGTGTGTACACTGCACATTCCCAACTGGATTGTTGAGGACTGAAATGGTTCATTTTATTTACATATGTAACTCTTAGCTGTTAGCATATTGTTTGATGCAGAATATTTTATATAAACAGTACAAATACTAAGGAGATAAAGAAAATTATTCAGAATTAAGTGAGATTAATTATAGAAGGCTGTTTGGGGGAGGTGAATTTTGAGACAGATGAGAGGCATAGATAGGTGGATAAAAGGAGGAAGGGCACTTAGTATATAGGAAATAGCATTGGCAAATATCTCTGCCTGGGAACATAATACTCTCTAGGACTGTTAATAATTATCAGCCCCGAATGTCTTCTAGCCCCTGGAGTATGAATCGTACTCAGAAAATAAGAATGCTTTGTTGGATTTAATTCTCCATTTCACTGAGGTATGATCAGTAGTGGAGAAGGAAGAGTGAACACTCAGCCAGGAGGAATCCACATCATCACTTGCCAGTTAGAGTTCTGTTATTTTCCATTTTGGATCTGAGCAGTTGTTCTTTCCTAGGGAGAGGTGGAAGAGATTGAGCAACTCAACAAGGAACTTCGCCAACAGAACCAGGAGTTGAAAGACAACTGTGTTAGTCTCCAGAAAGAGAACTCAGACATGCATGCTGAGCTCCAAAAAACTCAGGTATGATGGCTCCTGGGAGAGCAACTTTGAGTTCCATGGCCCGTGTGTAAAACAACTCACGTTGCCATCAGAAAATCCAGCTGAACTCCATTTTACAGTGACCGGGTATGGCAGGGAGCTGAAGGCCCACATAATCTGAGTAGATGTTTGACAGACACATGCTAAACCGTTCCAAGTTGATTGGAATTTGGAGACTGGCATAGACTATAGATCAGTGTGGAAATCTAGACTGCGTTATATAAAGAGTATAGAACAAATTTAGCTCAGATTCCATAAAACATTGGTAACTTCTGAACAAAAATTATGAAATTGGGAAGGGAGGAAACATAGAGAAAAAAGACGAGTAGGAAGTTGGAACTGTGAGGATCAATGATGTAAAACAGAAGATAAGCCCTGCATCACTGGGTCTTCCTCTCTTCCAGTTTTATACATCTTTACATCATTGAGCTTTGTTGCTACTGACCTCGACCATCTTCTTTCTCTAGGCCTTTTCATAAATGCCCAGTTCACATTCTCTTGTAAAACTATTATAACAGGTTATTGTAGATTTTTGCTTCATCTTTCTAGGCCTTTTCCATTCCATCTAATTCCTGAAAGAAATAACAAACAGTGGTCTTTGATTCCGCCTTCCCCGTTGAGGTCCTGTACTTTTCTCTGTTGCTGTATTTGAAGGGCTGGAAAGATTTCTTATTTCTCAATTGTGTTCCTCCTTTCATGAATTCCTTTTCACTTCCTCACTTTTTTGTTCTTTGTCGTTTTTCCTTCTGTGTTCGTTGTTCCACCTTCAACAGAGTCCCCTTTGGACACACTTGAGGAAAGCTGATCACAGCTTGTGGTCTTATTGTCTCTCCCCCAGAACCACCAAGTTCCCCGTTGCTACATTTCTCAAAGTGGAATTTTGGGAAATTTTCAGGTCTGATGCATTTTGAAGATGAGAGACTGAAAGGGGGCAGGAATGAGATGTACCGGGTTCTCTGACTGAATGTTAAACGCTGAAAAGATTCCTGGGATCAGGTGGCTCTACTCAAAGCTTTTATGTGTCTTCTCCCTCAGGATCTGCAGGAGAGACTGGAGTCTCTGACAGAGGCCAATAAGACATTGGAGCAGAGAGTCAGTGTCCTGAATGAAGAGAACGAGGGTCTGAAAGTAGAGAAGGGCTGTTGGGAGACAGAACTGCTTCAGTGAGTCTGCTTCTGTGGGCCTCTGAGATACCAACAGTTCCCTGGTGATCCTGAATGGGATCCTGGGAGCTGATGCTCTTGGGTAGTAATCATAATAGCTGACATTTATTTTATGTAAGGTTTACAGAACATTCAATATGCCCAGTTTCGTTTGATCCTTACAACAGCTTTGTAAACTAGGAGCTATAGGTTTTATCCCCATTTAATATAAGAGTAAACTGAGTCTTACATACTAAGAAGTGTCACACAGCCAGTAAATGTGAGAGGTTGGATTCGAACCCTATCCCAACTTCACAACTCCTTCCACTCTACCTCACTGTCTCTCTTAAGAGCATGTTCATCTCCAGAGCAAAGAGGATCTCCTTTCAAATGAGGTGCTCCAGGATTCTGGATCACAGCTCAGGAGTTTGGGAATATGCTTCAGGGTCCCCAGCATGACAGAGTATGCTAGTGTTGGGCAATCAGAACAAAGCTGTAGAGGGAATTGGGGGATGGTGCTGGACAGTGCTAAGGCAAAGTTGCCCTTGACATCAAGAGGATAGAACTGATTTCACTTCCTCGAACTCCGTGGAGGAAGCCCTGGGGCAGGTGCTAAAATCAGCCTCTTCATTTCCTAGACTTAAAGTGAAGAACCAGAATGTGGCCTCAGAAAATGAGAAAATGGGTGTCAGGCTGAAGACCACTCTTGATCACCTTGATCAGCTTCAGGTAGGCAGTGAGGCAGTTGCCCCTGTCATCCTGCATATCTTCCTCACCTGCCTCCCCAGGGACTTAATTATGATGTAGCTCAGGACAATAAGCACTCTTACGCTTAAGAAGCACTAGACCAGAACCTGGGTTTGTGTTTTCCATTTATTACAATTCTGATTTGCTCCTGCTTTGTTTCTTTTAAGGCCTGACCTCATAACTTCCCATCCCAGAGTCTACAAGTAGTTTATATATTTGCTCATTTCAGTTCCTGTTTAAGATGCATGATATTAACTACAGCTTCAAAACCCTCCCCTCCAGCCTTTTCTTTGCTTTTTGGAGGGCAGTTGGGATTAAGCGACTTGCCCAAGGTCACACGACCAGTTTTTGTGTCAGGTGTCTAGCCTGCATTTGAACTCATGTTCTCCTGACTCCAGGGCCAGTGGTCTATTCACTGCGCCACCTAACTGCCCCAAATTTTTTTTTACCTTTTTTTTTGGAGGGCAATTGGGGTTAAGTGACTTGCCTAAGGTTACACAGCTATTAAGTGTCTGAGGCTGGATTTGAAACTAGGTCCTCCAGACTCCAGGACTGGTGCTCTATTCACTGTGCCACCTAGCGGTCCCCCTGCCAACCTTTTCAATGTGATCTAACCTTGAGGGCAATTCCTACACAGAGAGGAAGGCCAAGCACTGCAGCCAGAACTTGTTCAGTAGCTGTGCTAGACTCTGTCCCTTAAGAGCTAGCATTGAAGGTGGCTTATAGAATCAGTCCTATCCATTTGGGAGCCATCAACTTAGCATATAAATGTGTGGAGATAAAGTCATGTATGAGGTAGAATACTGTCTAGGGGTATTTTATTTGAAAGTTTGGGGACTGCCTTGAGAATATGCATCTTTTGTCTTTATGTGCTTTACAAAACAGCAGTTCTTATTCGAGCTAGTACCTCTATGTTTTTGTCCTGTTGGCCTTTTTTTACTCTAGGCACAGATTTCAGTTCAAGAGAAGGAAATGGAGAAACTGACTCAGGGAGACCAGGATAAAATGGAGCAGTTGGAACATTTGAAGAAGGAAAATGAAGAGCTACTTCTCAATCTGACTAAACAGGTAGACCCATGGGGAAGAAAAGAAATCTACAATCTGTCTAGACCTTTCTAAGTGATAATGCTGTTGTGCATGTTGCCCCTCCATCATCAGCCTCTTTACTTACATTTGATTCTGGGGGGGTGCCAAGGGAGCCCATCTGGAATGTTGGTGTCTCAGTGGGGTTTTTTCTCCTGGAACTTTAGGAGGAGGGTTCCCCTTGGGTCCTGTTCACCCATACACCTCCCTCCCCCTGCCACAGTGATGATGCTTGGCTTAAGTCTGTATTTTTGTACAGAGGGAGCAGAAGAAGAAGCTCGAACGGATTGTGGAGGCGATGAAGCAAAAGGAAGCCACATTTATCCGGACTCACCAGGATCTCACGGCACGTCTGAGTGGTTCTGAGGGAAGGGGCCTGAGACAAGAGAAGATGGACATTGTGTTAGGGACATGTAGAGGACAGCAGTGTCTTTCTGAGCATCCTTTTTCTGTGCAAATAGGGAAAGAGAGATTGTTGAAGACAAGCAAGGGGGTGAGAGTTTTTCTGTAGGAAATAAGTGATGAAGACATTTAGAAAGCTGGCTGTCTCCTCTTGGTGTCTTGAACAAGGAGGTAGGAACCCTGGGTTCCAGTGCTCTCCCAGTCGTTGTTCATGCACTGTGTGAGCTCACCTAAGTTCCCTGACTGCTCCACCAGGAAAAAGATGATGATAATCCTTGATTTCTTCCTGCCAGAGATGGTATCAGGACAGACATATTTACTATTACTGTATGTGAACCTTGTACTCTTCAGGAGAATGGGGCTGTAGCATTCCAGGTGTATGGAAGTGTGTGTATGTGTATACATATGTATGAATGAATGAGAGGCCACATAATGTGGTAGCTTAAGAGCCAGCCTTGGAATTAGGAACAGCAAGTTTCATACTGCCATGTGACCCTGGACAAGGAAGGCAGGGAACCTCTCTGTGCCCTGGGCAACTGACAACAGTAACTTGTGAGTTTCTGATTTGTATGGTTAGAGAAAGTTAGACTCACTTCCTAGAAATTCCCTACATAGCTTCAAGTCTTAGTTCCGTACATACTTGACATTATGACTCTGAGTAAGTCACTTAATCTCCACTGAGTATCCCAGGCAACTCTCTAAGAATGAGTCAATTGCCAGTCTGCATTGTTTAGGGGGAAATTCTTCTCATATTCCCCATGCTAATGAAATCATAAGTCTGGGCTAAAACTGTGCAAATGTGTATGTATATGTACCTGCATGTCTCTGCATATATACACAAATACATATTATAGTACAATGCTGTATGTTCCAGCTTTCCCTGGCCTTAAATTGGCATGGTAGTGTAACATTTATTGGGCATCCATTTGTACTACCTACCTAGGTTAGGTGTGAAGACATTCTTTTGTTAAGATTAAAACACTTTTAAGGGGTGGCTAGGTGGCGCAGTGAGTAAGAGCGCCAGCCTCGGAGTTGGGATGACCCGGGATCGAAACCGGCCTCAGAAAATGAGCACCCACGCATAAATAATGACTAGCCATGTAACCTTGAGCAAGTTACTTAACCCCAATTGCTTTAAAAAAAAAAAAACTTTTAAAAAATGTGAGCTCTTACCACATTACCATTATCTGTCATGGGAGATACAATGAGTGTCAAAAAGGAACTCTTCAAAATTGTTTGGCAAGAATTGGAGAGATCCTGAATTCTGTGATCTATTTTTGTTGGATTTATAAAATGAGAGTGGAGGTAGCTGTAATTTTCTCTGATGTGATGCTATGCCTTATATCTGGAAAGATGTGTGATTTCATTTATGTGATTACTCCTTCAGCTGACCCAGATGGTATCTAATCTGTGTTTTATAAGGAGCCCTGACCAGAGAGGCAGTATGCCATTTCATGCTTAGCTAGCTAGGCAGGTACACAGTTCACAGCCTATTAAGCCTTATCACCTTGGTAAAGATCTGCCAGACCTTATGCTTTACAGAAAGAGTCTTTGAGTATACCCAGTCACCTCCCATCCACAGTGAGACATCAGAATAACGTGACTATAAGGGAAGATTCTACTGTGTATGGCACAATAAATTAATCAGTATCATCAGTTTTAAATAATCAGTTTTGATTAATTGGAACCTGATGATTTAGCCTACTGTTTTGTGAGGGGTAGGTCTTATGATGGCATGCTTCACAGGGCCTGGGTTTCATTGATTGTCATAGTATATATTTCGGGCCCCACAAGCTCCCCCACCACTCAGGTACCAGCTCCATATCCCTCCCTCCAAGGGGCAGCTAACCCTGGGGGCAATGTATCTTGTACTTCAGAGACCTAGGGACAAGAAAGCACCAGTGGAGAAGCAGTTAGTGCAGGAGGTGGAGCGGCTGAAGGCGAAGGTAGAGTCTGGGAGAGCCTGTTTCATAGAGAAGTACAAAGAGTGTCAGCGCCTCCACAAACAGATCAGGCAGCTGAAGGCTGCTTTGTTGGTAGGTGACCAGGGCAGGGGGAGTAGGCCTTGGGATCTTTAGACAGCTAAGCCCTGGGGGCTGTCCTCTTAAGAAGTTGCAGAGTGGAAGGGAATTTAAGGGCTGGGGTGGGGGTGGGGAAAGGAACACAGTGTGCATGTACTTGTGGCCTTGGGGTCCTATAAGACCTACCAACCCCATCCCCACTAAAGATCTCAGAAAGGGTTCCTGTCAACATTGGGCAAGTTCCTCCACAGGCTTAGATGGTACTTTTTCGTTTCTGCCTTTTGAGGAAGCGAACGGGGACAGAAAGAAGGACAAGAAAAGCCAACAGGAGCCCGTGGGGCTGGGGAGCAAGGAGCCTGCAGTCACCCCAGCCATCGGGTAGACCCTTCCCCTTCCTACCTCAGGGCCAGCCAAAATCACACAGCAGCTTGGGCACCAGCATTCCAATAAAATCCGTAATAAAAAGGAGAATTAACTTTAGTGTTTTCTGAGGTGTGTGCATGTGTATGTATGTAGGAGGAGGTGGGGAAAACACAAATGAGAAACCCTTAAGACACTGGTGACTATCGAGCTCATCTGTTATGCCCTCAGCCAGGAAGGGAACACTACTTGGAAAGCAGAAGACTTTTTCCATCTGTGACCTTAGACAAGGCCCCTCCAATGCTCCCTAGTTTCTTAGAATCCCTTGGTGTAGTCTTAATCCTGGTTTTTGCACGGTAGGATAGGCTAAGATAGGGTTCACTGTAGAATGTGGAAACCTTGGAATGAGGTGCTCTTTGACCACAAGGATTATTGTACTCACAGCTCTCCCAGATTTCCCTTTGGTCAGCTTTGGGGTTCTACCCAACCACCCACTTTCCCCTTTCTGGCCAGACCAAAGGATCAATATTGGGTGCCAACTCACTCTTCCCCATGCCCTAGCCTCACCTGTGAGAGCTAGAGTTTTCTGTGGTGTTCTGCTTCATGTTGCACATGAAGTTCCCAAGCTGAAATCTGTGTTCTTAATATGAACTCATTTCTCTTGACAGGACCAGATCAATGGCCTGATGAAGAGGCTGCATGACAGCAAGTTTTTCTGTCAGGAGCTACAGAGGGAGAACAGCAAATTAGAAGGAGAAAAAGATGTAAGAATGTAAAAAGGATGAAAGACTAGAACCTCAAAATGGGAGGACAGAAGAGTGGCCTGCTGGCTGATGATGAAACAGGAGCTCAAGTTCTCTGACGGTCATTCTGGCAGAAGGTCCTGAAGAGGGAAAGAATGCTTTAGTCCAGCCCCAGAATCAGCACATTGCAGAGAAGTGGTTTCATTTGAAACCATCGGTCATTTTTAGACTGGTTTCTTCTCATCCTGTTCACTGTCATTATATTGTGGGGGGAAGTTAGATGAAGGGTTGGATTTGGTCCCCAGGCACTAATTTCACGTGAGTAACGGCTTATTTCCTTGGCTCAGCGTTTCCATTGCCAAGCTATGCACAGAGAAGTCAGCAGCTATCTTGGTGCGAGGCACACAGCTTGGCTTATCAATGGTTTATCATTATTCATTTTGCCCAAATTTATTGGGCCCCATTTAGTGAACCAACAGTGGTGTCAAACAGGAAGGTAAATTATTTGGTCTGCCAGTCCAAGGCCCAGGGAATGTAGGATGTGTCCGTGTGAACACTGTGTTCTGGCTCCTGAAGAACTATTCTAGCCCCTTCCTCCTCACAGCTGGGCACCCAGTATCTCTGCAACCCTTAATTTCTCTGGGCCTCACAAGTGGACAAGATACTCTCAGAGATTCTTTCCAGTTCTAGCAAGCTGTGATTCTGGGCTATACTTTGAGAATAAGAACGTGTTGATCCCTGAATCACAGGTATACCATTGTGTGCTTCAGTGGTTGTCAAGGGCTTTGTGAGGCACAGATGAGATAAAGGGGGGGGGGGGGGAACACTTTGTAAGCCTTAAAGGGCTGAATAAATGCCCATTATGGTTATTGGTCTATAATCGGTGGGGAGCCTGCAGCCTCAAGACCACATGTAGTTCCTTGGGTGGGTACAGCTTATTCACTGAGTTGAAAGTTTTGTAGAACAAATCCTTTTTAAAGTCAAAGGGCAGCACTTGATGATCTAGAAGGCCACATGTATCCTAAAGGTCACTGATTCCCTTCCCCCTGGCCTGTAGTAACCAGGTCTCCAGTCTGGGGATGACTTCATTTCCTGAGCTTTCTACTGCAATTTCTAGAGCAGTGCAGTGGAGTGCTGGTCAGTGTTTAACAAAAAGAAAAATGTATGTACATAACACAGTTTAACCTCCATTATTAACTCTTTAAGTCTAGAAAAGCAACAAAAACCCAGCTCCTGATTGGTAGATTGCAAATTTTGAAGTATAAGTGCCCCCACAGAAAATCTGGCTCTAGTACTTAGGGAAAAATTTTTATTCTGTTGGCTTAGACTGACTTGTCTGCCACAGCTACTCCTGAGAGTAGAATCATTGCTTCTTGGCTGAGGGAGCTAGCAATGAAAGCGGGCCACGTGGATCTTAGATCAGAAAGGACATCAAAGGTTGTCTCTCTATTCCAGCCTCCCCATTTTGTAGATAGTGAAACTGAAGCCCAGGCAAGTTAGGTAGCTTCCCCAAGGTTATAAGAGGTATCAGAGTGGAAAGGTGGGATCTGAACCCTTCATTGTTGCACAGAGGTACCAAGAGTTTGCTTACAAAAAGAGCAACCTGTATTCAAAATGAATCTTAATGGGATATACCATATGGGGAACTATGATATACATAGAAACCTAAGAAATATTAACAATTGAGTTAATCATTTGATAGTTAAAAGTGGTAAATAAGAGGTAAAGATATGTCTCAGGCTCTTGTTTTTCCCTTGGGTCTATCCCTGTTCCTGTGATTACTTAAAGATGAGGAAAAAAATGAAAAAGGGAATTGAAATCAGTTTACAATGTGTACAAAGTGCACAAAATTGATAATGTTAGGCAATGGAGAGGTTTGATGCAATCCTGGAATCGTAGCACACATTTTCAGTCATAGCCTAGTTCAGCACTCATGAGGCTACTTTATCCCACTGTTAGCAGGGTTAGCATGCAAACTCTTTTCATGTTTTCATGAGCCAAATAGAATAAGCCAGATAGAACTGGGTTGTTTTTTTTAATTGCCTAGATTAGGGAATTGTTGATTACTTGAAGATTTTATTCCTGTGGATTCCCTAGTGCCAGTGGATAATTGAGAGCCAATACTAGCATAACCCCTCCCTGATAACAATGATCAATCCATTACTTTGTCCTGTCACTTCATCCAAATATTCTCTTTGTAGCTCTTTCAGAAGGAAATTGAGAGGCTGGTGAATTATGTTTCTCGGGTTTCTGGTCCTAATCTCTCTCACCCTACGCCTTTTCAAGGAGCCTTAGGAGGAAACACTGGACTCGTTTTTGGAAATCCTTATTCTGGTAAGGCCCCCTACCACATCACCCTATTTAGAAGTGTTCTGCCTTCATCTCTGCCCCCCATTAAATCCTCTCCCTTCTGTTCATTAAGATAGCAGCCC
Source organism: Gymnobelideus leadbeateri (assembly GCA_011680675.1). NCBI lineage: Eukaryota > Metazoa > Chordata > Mammalia > Diprotodontia > Petauridae > Gymnobelideus > Gymnobelideus leadbeateri. The sequence continues at coordinate 234,550 of WOXC01003015.1, forward strand.
TGTTGTTAGGACAGACATGGGGAGGATTTGCTTGTTGGGCAGAAGCTGAGGACCCAATAGAAAGATTGCATAGCAGAAGGTGTTAATTGAGGAATAAATCTGGACCTAGGAGACGCAAATCAGATCATTCGCCCAGAGGCAGCAGACACAAATTGAGTCCCGTGGCTATAGACCCAATGTATAAATCAGAGAAACGTCTTTAGGTAGAAGATATACATTAAGCTCCAAAGCTGGGGAAACTAATTAAGGTTGGGAAATGTGAAAAGGAGAGGGGAGATGTACTGTCCAGTAACAGGCACCTGGGGAAGGGTGGGCCTGGGGGCGGGGGGAGAGGGGGGAGAATCACTCAAACAGATCTTGGTAAGGAAGGGGAGAGATAGAAGAACTGAGAGATGGGGTAGAGTAAAATTTTAGCTGCTTTTCCGGATTCCTTGGTAAATGTGCTTGAAGAGAGGAGAGAGTTTGGTTTTGGTTTATTGGCTCAGCTTTCCTTAGTGCCCCCAAGGACAGACTAAGACTATACCATTGGGATTATTTTCTAGCCACATTCAAATGTGTGAAACGGCTGTTTTTCATTTTTAAAAATTGCATCTGATTTGCATAAAATATTTGCATCTGTAGAGCTTATATAGTCTGAAGTCGGTTGAAGGTGTTTTGTTACTGTTAGGGTCTCTCTCTTTAATTCTTCTTGTTTCCTGCCATTCTGTTTCTGTTTATGACTGACACAGGGTCTCCCACCTCAGTCATATATAAAAGTGTTCGTGGGGAGCTGGAGACAGGTAGAATGTGAGTGGGCAGGGGCCGGAGGGAGGACATAGACACACTGCAGGTCACAGGTGGAGGAAAAACAATTTCTGTGAATGAAACCTTTTTGGTTTTTTCCAGCTACCCAAGATGTCCATGTCCCCATCCTGGTAAGTATCTAATTGTTGGGCTTTCTCATATTAAATGATAAAGAGATTATCCCTCCCTGCTTATATCCAGTAACTTGATCCTGAGGACCAGGGAGGGACTGACTAAATAGTTATTGCTATAGGGGTCAGCCGTCAATCTGGTCTATGGCCAGAATTGACCCCTCTCCTCTGAAGTAGGTGTGGGTAGGAGACAAGCTAATCTACTCCCTTTTCTGCTTCACTTCACCTCTGGGAATTAATTTGTTACAATTAGAGGTGGGGTGTGTGATTCATTGAAATGGCTTCCAATTCATAAGGCACAAAAGCACCTCTTCCTGAATTCAGATCCGACCTCAGACACTTAGTAGCCATGTGACCCTGGGCAAGTCATTTAACCCTGTATGCCTCAGTTTTTTCATATGAAAAATGAGCTGGAGAAGGAAATGACCAACCACTCCATTGTCTTTGTCATGAGAACCCCCAATAGGGTCACAGAGTCAGGCACGACTAAACAGCAGAGCAGTTGTCCAGATGTGGCTCAGATCGAAATAAAAAGTGTGCCTTATGAATTAGAAGCCATTTCAGTGAATCACTAATCCTAAATATCTCTTGATTGAGAGACAGAATGGTTTATCAAAAGGGAAGAGTGCACAGTGAGGTCTGGGATAGGAGATGGGTTTAGTTTTTATATCTTCTTCCACGTCTGAAAGCCCATAACTAGGCTTCTGTTTGGGTAACTCCACCCCTTGATTGGCTGAATGGTTGTCTCTCCCTCTTCATAGCCCTCAATAAAAAAGTGTCCCGTCTGCAATGGGGTCTTCCCTGGTGATGTGGAGGAAACCGTCTTCGAGCAACACCTGCAGACCCATTTCCTGGACTGTCCATATTGTCATAAGGTCTTCTCAGAGATTGAGCGGCAGGTGTATGATGACCACATGTTCTGCCACTCCTTTTAAAAAGTACCACAACCTCTTAGCCTCGGGTACAGTCGGCCAGAAAGCCCCTCTTAAAAGAGTAATGAGTCAAGATTGGTTCTAAATTACTAAATCCACTCAGTCCTTCTTTTCTCTGGGGATGGTATCCTGATGACCCATCTTTGAGATACTTGTTAACCTTCATCCTTTTGAATCACTCACTCTCTGTTAACTCAGATAACGGCTTAGGCTTTACCAGCCTGTGGCCTCACTTTTCTACAGAGACTCAGTGAGTCCACCCCAGAATGAAGCTGTTCTGGTTTTGCATACCAGAGCCTGACTTGGGCACTGAAGTGATTAGGCCTCTCTGCTGCTGAATTAGTCAAACCAAGATGCAGCTGGTACAAATGAATTTGCACTGTTCCCTGATATAGCCCTGCATCTAGAAGTCAGTGAAGGGAATGACTGAGAATTTCCTCCTGTTGACCAGCTGCTTTGGTCGGTCACATTTAGTAAAGCAGAGAACGGATGCATCCAGGCTATAGTCTAGCCATGTGATGTAGCTTGCCCCAGCCTCTCCCTTGCTCATAGAAGTAACTTTTTGAAGCAAGTAGGGGGAGTTCTGTGACCTTGAGCACAGGAAAAGTTCTCTTGAGATACCTCCAGCTTCTCTGGCTGTCACTTCTGATTTCAGCCTTTTTCTATGCAAATATACAATCCTTGTTTATAATGGCCTTTCATGGTGAGTTAATTTGAATTCAGTGGTTTAGAATTGTTTTCCTGAGCAGCAGGTGGGTTTAAATTATTTTGGATAAGCAAGAATAATACCTTATTCTTTTAATCTCTTTGATTGCTGAAGACTAATAAAATCTGCATCTGTTTCTGTGACTTTGGTGATTTAAGAACACTGGGTTGTGACTTTTGCTCTGGCAGATATGGAAAGATGACCCCAAAGGATGCTGGGAGAGAGAAACCTTGTAACTACTCTTACTCTACTATTAGGCAAATGAGGGCTTAAGAGATACATGCCATAGGAGTGGGAAGTGCATCAAGCATAGCTTAAGAAATCCTGAGTCTTATTCATAACATCATAGTCCAATTTTCAGAAACATAATCAAGAATTTGAGTACCTTTCGTGAGCTCATTGCAAAGTCCCCTTGTCCAAATACTATTCTTACACTTGTATGAATTATAAGATGAATTCCTAACTGAAATGTGGGTCCACTTGGGTTGTCTAAATGCAAAGAGAAGCAGCTTGGATAGATACTCTGCAATCTAGATAACCCTTCTCCAAGTGAGACTACAGTGTTCACATTGAGGGGTATTTGGAGAAGGGCTGTGGCAGGATGTTTGCTTGCCTATTTCTTTTTTTTTTCTTTTTGGAGGGGGGAAGGCAGGACACTTGGGGTTAAGTGACTTGCTCAAGGTCGATATGGCTAAGTGTTAAGTGTCTTCGGCTGGATTTGAACTCAGTCCCTCCTGACTCCAGGGCTGGTGCTCTATTCACTGTGCCACCTAGCTGCCCCACTTGACTATTTCTAAGAAGGGTATTGGGCTAGATTTCTATCTGCACCATAAAATATTGCTGTGTAAGGGTACGATTTTGTTCTCAACAAAAGCCAATCCCTTGGTTGATAATGGCTAAGGCAGTTTACACTTATCTCCCCATCAAATACTGGTCACAAAGAAAACCATGAGAAATTATAAATAGCCAATAAATCTGTTATCTAACTAAGCTAATAGCAGTCAGAAACTGGAGAAGTTAGGCACATTAGAATAAACCAAAAAAATATACAGGACTGACTGAACTGTTTAGATGAGAATGAGATAAAGCCTCAGCTCAACTGAGACTCCTTGATCTCACCCAAGGGGAGACTGTTTTTAAAGTCTGGGGTAGCAAGCTGAAGGTGGGGTGGGGGATGCCTTTGGGTCTGCAGCTTCCGTAGCCTCTCCCAGACTTTTGAGCCACATGTGTCTCATCTCCAGCCCTCATGCAGTGTCAGTATTCTATCCATTAGTTAGGAGACCACCTCCCTTTGAACTCTGCAACATTTAAAATTCCTGGTTACATAGTTCTTTAAAGCATTTAATGTACTGAATCTCATTCGAGTTTCACAGCATCACCAAAAAGTAGGACCTGCAGGTTCCTATTTTAGAGATGCAGAAACAGGTTGTGACTTACCATTCGTGTCAGAGGCAGGATTCAAGCTTAGGACTTCAGACTGAGTTCAGCCAGTTTACCACACTCCCTTTCATTTTATACCTTGGTGAGAAGTTGAACATAGCACTTCCCCTGCTCCAGAGACTAAGAGGCAAGTTGGACTCACACAAACCTCTGATCTCATTAAGAAGCCAGACTTGGTGGTGACAAATTCTGAAAGGGAAACCTAGAATAGAGAGGGTGGGCATTAAGTAGTATTCCTTCAGAGGAAGCCTTTATAGTAAGGAAGGTTTGTTCTATCATCCAAGTTAGCAATTGGTTTAGGCTCTGTACTTCTTGTCTGCTTTCAGTAAAGACTGCCACTCTTTGGTTTTTGCTAGTCAACACAATGTTCTTTATTTACCAGTGTTTTCTACCTCCCACATTAAGTCTTATTACATGCCAGGCACTGTACTAAGGACTGTGGAAACAAAGAATGGCAGAAACAACTTCTGAAGGAGCTTATATTCTAGTGACCGAAGCAGCCTAAATAATTGGGCACGTGCAAGATAAACATAGAGTGGCTAGAGTTGGACCCTTTGAGGTGGCAACTGGTGCTTGGAGGAAGTGGGGTTACAGTGGGTAATCTACATATTTGGTTTTGGAATACACTGATTTTTTTTGGTTAACATTTACTTTGAAAAACCTGGAAAGACTTACATGAACTGAAGTTGAGTAAAGTGAGCAGAACCAAGAGAACATTGTACACAGTAACAGCAAAATTGAGCAATGACCAACATTGATAGACTTTTCAGCAATACAAGGATCTAAGACAATTCCAAAAGGTTTGTGATGGGAAATGCTTTCCACATGCAGAGAAAGAACTATGTGGAGTCCGAATGCAGGTTGAAGCACTATTTTTTTGTTTTCTCGTGGTTTTTCCTTTGGTTCCAATTCTTTCATGACATGACTTATGTGGAAATATGTTTAATATGATTATACATGTAATCCCTATATCAGATTGCTTGCCATCTTGGGGAGGGAGAAGTGGAAGGAGGGGATGCTAATGCTAGCAATCCTAATAATGCTAGCTTTCTCTAGCATTATTAAAAGTAGGCATGAGATCTGAAGGAACAAGCTTGACTTGTCCATTTAAGGAAATGAACAAAGATGACAACCTACCCTAAAATTAATCAGACTGAAAGTCCTTCACATCTGATAACAATCCTATCCTTATATGCTAAACCCCCCCTTAGCCAGTCTAGCCCTGTAAAGTTCATTTGGTCATCTGTATCTGTGGTCTCTATAGCATTCTCTTCTGCTCTCATCATGGAGATGGATGTAACTAATAAAGCTGGAAGGATGGTCCCCCACTGGTCCACAAATCTTAAGTAATCATATTAAGGGATCCGACCTTCTCTGCTTAATGTTATTGCCTTCTCCCGGTAGAATGAAAGTAAATGTGACTCCAGGAGGGAGTAGGCTTCTTGCCTACACAGAGTCACATTTATTGAATGCCCACTCCGTGCAGAAGCACTGGGAGATTTTTTAGTGTTTTATGGCTTGGTCCCTGCCATGGGAGATAGGCAATGAGGCAAACTAGGAGTCTGGAAGCCCCACCTCAGACATTGTGTGACTATGGGCAAGTCACCTAAACCCTGAGCCTTAATTTCATCCATACAATGAGGGAGTTGGAGTTGCTGACCATGATCTCTAACGACCCTTTTGTGTAAAATCTATAATCCTATAAGACTAAGGAAAAAGACATAGTTTTATTCTTCAAAGAGGCTCTCAGTCAGATGGGGGAGAGTCAGTCCCCAGTCACGTGTAATCCGTTCTCTATTGTCTGGGAACTCTTGCTGTCAGAGAGGTTCCAGTCTTTGGAAGGCATAGTCTGCATCCCTGGTAATGCTCCCATCATCCAGGACAGAGAGGGAGATCACACACTGCTGAAATTAACAATATTGACAAAACTGGGAAAAAGTGCAGAGAGTCAATAGGCACTTGAGAGAATGAAGCCTGGCTGAGAAATTTAAGCACAAATCAGGAAATAAAAACCTAGCAAAAGTGAATTTTAAGTTACTATTTGGAAAGGTACAGAGGAACATTTTGGCAGAGATGGGTGAGAAGGATTTCCTAGGAAGAAAAAATTGCTGTTCTCATGCTCCTTATAAGGAGTTCAAGTCCCTGGGACTTGTCTAAAGTTCTGCCTGATTCCTAATTTGCCTTCAGTGCTGACCCTGCAAAACAAGTGTTCAAGAATGGGATTTTAAATGGGTTCTCTGTAGTTTAAGAATAAAGATTTTAACTTACTGGTTCTTAGGGAGGAGTTGAATCAGCCCCATACACTCTGGCTCCTCCTCTAGTCTAAGCTGTAGCAACCAATTCTGCTTATGCAAACAAGTGACACCTTTTTACAGGGTCAATATTGTATAACCAACTAATCTTCATGGGCAGGCTCTACACCTGCTTCCTGGGTCCTCTGCATCTACTTAGAGGAGATAAGCGAACCCCCATATCCTGAATCCTGCTGTCCCACAGCCCAGTTCATCAATATGCCCCAGTATGTCTCCTTGACTTCCCCTCAGCCGTGCCATTTACCCTTTTCTCTCCCCAAGCCTTTGCCCCCAGAGGTGAGGAACTTGCAACCTCAAAGCCGTTTGTGGCTTTGAGGCCTCGGGTTCCCCAGACTATTGGTCCAGACTATTCCTTAGATGGCATCCACTAATCACTCCATTCTTCCTGTGGTGCTACCATCTCCAGGAAATCTTCGTTCACACTTCCTAGCCCAATGCTGAGCTTATAGTAGCCACTCAAATGTTGAATTAAAGTATCTCCAACCAGCTGGCATGATCAAAGATTCTCCTCTCCCTTTCTCCTCAATGCACTTTTATAATTATACAGTCAGTCCTGTAATTACTTGCTTGTGGATTACTTTACTTGGGGCAGATCTTTACCTCTGGAATACTTTCTTTTACTAGCCGGGGCATGCTTCAAGTTGTTTTGTTTTTTTTTTTTCAAACCCTTGTTGTAAGCTAGTTATGCTAAGAGCATACACATCATCTGAATATCATTAGAAAAGCAGAATTAAGCAAAACTGCAAAAAGAAAAAATATGTAATATACCTCATAACCAAAATAATTTTTTAAAGTTATCTGGGCCCCAGCTCTCCCTCATCATTAGCATTAGTTAAGCTAACAAAAATTGCTAATTTAATGTATGTCTCTGCTATTATATCACACTGAAGGTTCATTGAGGGCAGACAGTTTTCCCGATAAGACTGGGAGCTTCCTCATATAATCTCTCAACAGACTTGAGATCCCAGGGACAGTGACTTTGACTCTCCCACCCAATTGGCAGTTACTGGAAATCTGGGACTTTCTTACTCCTTCACCCAAAAATTGGTCTTTGAGTCCCAGAATCCAGTCCAGGACAGACTTGATTCCGAGATCCAAGTAATGATAAGAAGAACCTTGAAGATTCAGTACAGGATAGGGTCTGAAAAAGCTTTGTCTCTTCTGCCATCTGCCTTTGCAACCCCAAATTGAACCATGCCAACAGACCCTCAGGGAAAAAAAATATCCCACAATCTTCCTCAAACAGCTGTTAAAGGCATAGTAAAATTGTTTTGGATTCCTATGTTCAGTCATGTCCAACTTCATGACCCCATTTTTAGGCAGATGAGGAAACTGAGGCAAAGGGGAAAGTGACTGGCCCAGGGTCAAACAGCTAGTAAATGTCTGAGGTCAAATTTGAACTCGGAGAGATGACTCTTCCTTAATTCCAAGCCCTGTGCTGCATACACTGTGTCATCTAGCTTCCCTATGCCCAAGATTCCTATACCCAGGTTGGAGTTGGTTTGGAGCAAGGTACTTAGATGGGCAACTAGGTGACAGGGGAAAACACTCTGAACCTAGAATCCAGAGAACTTGAGTTCAAATGTAGCCTCAGACACTTACCAGCTGTGTCACCCTGGGCAAGTTGCTTAATCTCTGCCTGCCTTAATTTCTCCATCTGAAAAATGGGGATAATAATAGCACCTCCCTTCCAGGATTATTATGAGACTAGAATACAATAATATTTATACAACACTTCACAAATCTCAAGACACTATATAAATGCTAGCTACTATTACCTATTCCTTCTGAGTCAGTTTTCTTAACTCTAAAATAGAAACTAATATTTTTACTACCTACCTCAAAGGGTTGCTTTGAGAATCAGAGGAAATACTATAGATGAAAGTGCTTTTTTTAATGACATCATACAATATGTCCCAAAAGTCTTAGGGCAGTTTTAACCTATTAAAGTTTACAATGGCACTATGACATTTGGGGTATAATATAGAAGAGGGATTAATGAAATTATTTCCTTCCTCCCTTTGTCCCCCTCCTCTCTTTCCCTTTTCTCTTTCCACCGTCTTCTCCCTTCATCTAACAGCTTCAGCAATATTCTCTACAGACTGAGAAGGGGAAACAGTTATTGCTAGGCAGTTCCTGCCTATAAACAGGGACACTCACCCTGGCCCAGAGGAGGGCTATAAATAGAGACCTTTGGAAGCAATGGTGCACCATTTCCTGGCAATAAACTCCAGGCAAGACCTGACAGGATCTTAAACAGCCATGGTTTAAGATCAACTCTTGAGTTCTGGACAGCGTCCAGAACCTCTTCACTTCGAGAGAATCACCAGGAAACCCTCTTAAAACCATACAGCCTCCTCCCTCCAGGCAGAGCTGGCTCATCTTCTGAGATAGATGAAAACCTTTCTCCTTTGGAGATAGCTCTAAAAAGATGCCACATTTTGTCCCAAGACCCCACATTCTTTGCCATTAGAAAATTACTACATCTTTTTTTCCCCCAATATACCTTTTTTATGTCAAATTATTTCCCAGTGTCTCATTCGATCCTGCCTGTGCTAAAGTCCATTGGTTCATCTCCTGTAAGAAAATAATCTAAAAACAATGGGCTTTGGGCTGGGGCTACACTTGTAATGAAGAAAATTTTGTACCAGTCCCAGCTGACAAAGTGGCCGCATCTGACAGTACTGCCTTATCCTATCCCTAGATTCCCCACCTCTCTTACTGAGAGGAGGCAAGTATGTCTTCTCTTTTTTATCTGGAACCAAAATTTTTGAAATTTATCAGAATTTGGCAGCATCACAGTGTCGTTTTTGTTTACATTTTTGCAGTGTTTTCAATGCATGTTAAACCCAGTTTCTGATCAGATACATATTATATAATACTACTTAAATCTTTCCTTTTCCAGGCAGAATAATCTAGTTTTTTTCTTTATAGTTGTACTTATTTACTTTTCTTATGTTTCTGTTTGGGATGTTTACAAGTTGAATATTCAGTTCACATTTTTTTATTCAGGTTTGAGAGGAGAGGCATACTTCAAGTAAGGAGGTTGCACTATCTAGTCTTCTAATGTTTCTTCCAGTTTTAGACCTGTGATCCTATGATCTGTGCTCTAAATTCCTCTCTTTTGTTGAACTCCATCTTTTATCATTTATAATTACACTCAAGTCTGTGGGATATGTCATTTAGGGTTGCAGCTTGACCTCTTCTGGGTGGGGAGGGGGGGTGGTACACAATTCCATTCCCTTCTGTGATTTCTTATGGCTACAAAATAATTCTGTGTTATTCAAATTTCCTTTCCTTCATATTTGAAGGTCTTTCTCCTAACTGCTTGCAAATTTGTTGTTTGTCATTGAAATTAACAAATTTAATCACTATATATCCTTTTTTTTTCTTTTTGGAGAGCAATTGGGATTAAGTAACTTGCCCAAGGTCACACAGCTAGGTTTCTGTTTGTGTGTTAAGTGTCTGAGGCCAGATCCGAACTCAGGTCCTTCTGACTCCAGGGCAGGTGCTCTACTCACTGCACCACCTAGCCGCCCCTAATCACTGTATATCTTGAAGTTTGAAATACAAGGACTTTTGATTGTTGTTTTTCTGTCGGTCATTGTGAATTTTCTTGATTAATGCTTTCTTGTCCATGTATTCGGAAGTCTTGGACAATTTTCTTGTGTTATTTCTTGCATTATGGTATTCAGGTTTTTTGATTTGTCATTTTCTTTTAGAAGATCTCTGATCCACAAAATTATTTTTGTGTAGTCATTTCTTCAAGATCACTTGCTTTGGCTTGTATAGAATTCATGTGTTTTCTAACATTGTTGATTTTTACTTCTTTTCTGACAAGTTATCCTCCACTTAAGTGTTTTTGTGTTCCAAATATGCTAAACTCTCTATTACTTCTTTAGAGAGATTGTATGTCATGGATTTTATTTTTTTCTAAGCTGCTAATTCTGTTTTTCAATTCTATGTTGTGAGCTCTAATTTCTTACCTAAATTTATTTCTAATGTCTGTTATGGATTTTATTTCTCTTTTGAGTCATTTTAGAGTTTACTCTTATTATTTCATGTGCCCAGTCCATAGGATTATTTCATGAGTTTAATTTTCATGATGATGGAATCACTTTCCTTCATGTTATATTTGTTATTTTTCTATAGATTTAGTTTCAATTACTCTACTTGTGCCATATAATGACTTTGGGGGGCAGTTTTGGGAATAGAGGTTTAAAGAATCTGACATCCATTTTTTGGGTCACATGGCTTCTCTTTAATCTTTTCCACATTGCTCTCTAGACTTTCCCTTTTCAAAGTCTCTCCTTACAGCTTTCCTACCACATTCTTCCCTTCCCCCCATTTCTTCTTATTTTGATATCAGTATTGGAACTGATCTCAAGGATTCCAACCATTGTCTAACTCAAGATGGAAGGCTTCCCTAGCCAACTCTTAAGTCAACTTTTGACCAAGGTCACACCAGTTAACTACTCTGCATGTCCCTTTTTGAATGAACATTTCTTAATAGTATTTTTTTCCAATTACATGTAAAGATAGTTTTCAACATTCATTTCTGTAAGATTTTGAGTTCCAAATTCTTCTCCCTCCCCCCTCCCCAAGACAACAAGTAATCTGCCATTAACACATATAATGTATAACATATGTAATCATGTTAAATATATTTCCACATTACTCATCTTGTGAAAGAAGAATTAGAATAAAAGGGAAAAATCATGAGAAAGGAAAAAAAAAGTGAAAGTAGTCTGCTTTGATCTGCATTCAGACTCCATAGTTCTTTCTCTGGATAAGGATAGCATTTTCCATCACGAGTCTTTTGGATTGTCTTGGATCATTGTATTGTTGAGGAGAGCTATGATGATCTTGACTGAACTTTCAAAATGAAGACTTCTGTAAGCTTTGAACATTCTCCCTTGTCCCGAGTGCACACCTATTAATCTGCCACCATCCATCCCAAACATCATAACATATGTGAAACTTATAATAATAATAATAATAATGGTGGTTTTATGGGATCATAGAATATCAGAGGTGGAAGATGATTTGATATCATTTAATTAGACCCATCTGTTTTACAGAAGAGCCCAGAGAGGCCTTACCCAGGGTTTCAGAGGTAACAAGTAACAAAACCAGCTAAAGTCAGTTACTTTATTTCTAAATCCAGTTCTCTTTACACCACACCACACTGAAAACACTTTATGCACATTGTCTTCTAGGAGATTCACAACAGCCTTCTAAGGTAAGTGGTAATATTAATTTAATAATAATTAGAATAACCTTAGCAAAACCAACAATTCACAGTCCCAGGGTGCCTTCCTCTCTGCCCATTGAAGTAGGTACAATTCAAATTGGTACAAAAGATATTTATTAAGAGTCTTTAGCAGGCAGATCACAGGGCAAGGAGCTGGAGATGTTTATATAAGATGATTCCTGCCCTCAGGGCATTTACTGTCCAGAAGCCATTAGCTATTGTCCTGTATTTCTCCTTCTCTGCCCAAAGTTCCCATTAGCTCTACCTCCTCTCCTCCCTCACCCAGTGCAACCTGGATCCTGACCCCATTTCTCAACTGAAACTTCTCTTTTCAAAGTTTCTAGTTATCTCTTATTTGATACATCTGATGAACTTTTCCCAGTCCTCATCCCTTTTGACCCCTCTGCTGAATTTTGACATTATCTCCATCCTCCAGCTAGTTGTCACAGTGGCCTGGAGTCAGGAAGACCTGAGTTCAAATGTGACCCCACTCACTAGCTGTTTGATCCTGAGTAAGTCACTGTTTGTCCCAGTCTCCTCATCTATAAAATGATCTGGAGAAGGAAATGGAAAACTACTCCAGCGTCTTCAAAAACCCCAAATGGGGTCAGAAAGATTCAGACAAGAGTGAAATGACTCAACAACAACTACCCCCAACTCAATCCTCCTGGAAAGTGTCTTTAGCATTTGTATGACACCACTCTACTGGTTATCTTCTCCCTAACTGTCTTCTTAGTGTCTGTTGCTGATTCATCATCCATAGCAGCCCTCTAGCTTCAGGTATTCCCAAGGGCCTGTCCTGGACCATCTTCTCTCTCCCCGTTTATTCTTGGCTTTCATGGACTTCATTATTACCTCTATACTGATTATTTCCACAACTCCTTAGCTTCAGTCCTGCGTGACCAAAGTGTCTATTCAACATATCAAACTGAATGTCCCAGAGACATCTCAAAATCAATCTGCCCAAAACAGAACTCATCTTTCCCCTAAAACCTACTCCTCTTCCCAACATGTCAATCAGTCAAGTAGCATTCTTCTAATTTATCATATCCATAAGCTTGGTATTCTCCCCAATACCTCACTCTAATTTCACCCCACATACCTAATCAGTTGCCAAATATTGGTGCTTCTACTTCCACAATATCTCTTTTGCTTTTTTTTTTTTTGGAGGGGAGAGGAGGGTAGGGCAATTGGGGTTAAGTGACTTGCCCAAGGTCACATTTGCTAGTAAGTGTTAAGTGTCTGAGGCTGGATTTGAACTCAGGTCCTCCTGACTCCAGAGCTGGTGCTCTATTCATTGTGCCAACTAGCTTCTCCCCACAATATCTCTTAAGTCTGACCCCTTCTCTACTGGTACAACATCCATTTCCATCTTAATGTAGGCTCTTCTCCCTCATATTAATAGCCAGTTGTTAAAATTGGGGAGACCCAAGCTTTTTCTCTGTCTTATTTCCTTGTCTAAAGTCCAGTCTTTCAAGGACAGGGCTGATGGAAGATAAGATTAATATTCTCCTCATTCTGGGTATTGCTACTCCACCCAACTAGATCAGACTTCTAAAATGAATTCCTGCCCACTGTGTTTCACCCAACCTAACTTGGGGGAGGTAGATCCTCTGTCTAGGTTGCCCAAGGGTGTGGGTAGTCTGGGTGTAGAGCTAGTCTCTTTGTCCAGGAATGACAAGATGTCACTCTCCCACACCCTCATTGGAGTGAACCCATTTCTCTTTATGAAGTCCACCTATCATTAATTGATAACCAATCATAGTTGATTGCCACCCTCTGGAGCACCCACTTTTCAAAGAGCATGTAAGCCACAAGTCCACCACCATGACTGTCTTTGGTCCTAGAGAGACTGCCAGAAGATGACCATTGTTTTTTATTAATAAAATGCTAGCATTATTATAAAATGATTGATTACCCAGAAACTGTCTCAAACTTTTTAAATGTCACAGTCACCTTATCATCTTTCACCTAAAATATTGCAGTAATATCCTTGTCTCAAGTCTCTTCCTGATGGGGTCCTTGTGATGTATATATGTCTGTAGTATCAATCTGTAACATCAGTTTGTAAATGGGGTGCTTTGGGATCTATGTCTGTAAAATCAATTTGTAAAAGCAGTCTGTAAGATCACATTTCCACCCCCCCAGCCTCAGAGCATTGACTCTGCCCCTTCCCCCTTCCAGCACTCTGCCCAGCAACAACTCATGACCTGTTTATCTCTGCTTGAAACAGTTATGTAAATGTTATCTCCCTTAGTTAGAGTGGCCAGCCCCACCATAAATTCTTCAATACCTTATCTATAGGGTAACTCCTTAGTCAATTATATACCCACACTGTCTTTGATGACCTTGGTGGGAGGCAGACAGGGCACTCTTTAGTGACGTGTCAGGCCTAAAACCACACCTCCAGTTAGCCCCGCTTGAGCTATTTCCCAGTGAATCATGGGCAATACACCTTCGCAGTTGATATTAAAAGTGTATGGTCCTTTGAGCACTGACCACTCCTTAACTCCTCCCTGATCCCACCCTTACTCACCTAGTTAGCATAATTGACCCCTCAAAACTATGCCTGCGGCCTCTTCGAGTTTGCAGGTTCCATAAGAATCTAGCCCGCTGTCCTCTACAGCATAACAATAAACTTTACAATTTCGGCTTCAAAGTTTGCTTGAGCCTGGTGAATTCCTTCCAGACTGGATGCCAGGGAGGTATCCCTGGCAGAACCACTTACCCTCCCCCCCCCCTTATCACCCTTCCCTCTTCATTCCCACTCCTCTCCATCCCCCATAAACTACTAATGGGATATGCCCAAAATGAAGATGTGACCGTGTCTCTACCCTACTTGGTAAGGATAAAACATAAGCATTTAAAGCCCTTCCCTACCAGGTCTCATCTTTTCAACTCCTTTATATAATTCCCCTTTCAACATTCCCAGTCAAACTGGTATTATTCCTTTCATGTGATACTCTATCCCTACCCTCTGTGCTATTTTCCCTACCTGGATTGGACTCCTCAGAGAGTATATCTCTTCCTTCAAGACAAAGCTTGTAATGCCAAGCAAAGGCAACTTCCTAAGGTTCAGAATACCAGCATAGTAACTCTCCATTTTATTCAATGACAAATTAAGAACAGAGAAAATCAAAATACAGCATAATTCAAAATACAGCATTCACCAAGTGTAATTCAATAATTTCCAAGTACTATTCCACCCCTAGGCAGTACATTCATTTAGTCAGTCACAAAGTCCCTCTTCCAAATGGAGATTAGTTCCCAATCATAAACAAAGTACATTCATTTGGGCAGTCACAGAGCACAAAAAAGTCAAAAGTTTCCCACCCCTGGATCACAACTGAATTACAATTATCATCAGTTAATGCCAAGCACCTTCTCAAAAGGGGCAGTAGAGAGCACAAAGGCCATCTACCCCTGAGCTACAGCAAGGTTAAGATATCATCACAGCATTTAATACCCAAAGAAAGGTCTCTTCTTCATCTTGACCAGAGGCAAGTTCTCAGCAATCTGTTCCTGGGGAGACAAGGCTTAACAAGGCCACAAGATACATAGTCAGCATCCTCATTAATTCATTCTCTGCCTAAAGAACAGTCCCTAGGACCCCTGAACACATCAGCATCCTCTTCCAGGATTTCTGTAAACATACAACTTGAAAATCCTTCAGGGCTTCTGAACCAACAGCAAGGTTCCAGGACCTCTGCAACAACAGCACTGTCCTTCACCAGCAGACAAATCTGGCAAACCATCAAAACAGACAGACAAAGCAGCTCCTGGTGGTAGCTCTCAAAAGTCCTGGGCAGCTCTAACTGGCTCTCAGCAATCTTCTCTCTCTCTCTGCCTCCACAATGATGCTTCCAAAAATTCTTCTGCCTCTCTTCCTCTGCTGTGCCTCTTCAAATCCACAGCACCAGTTCCGCCCTCTCTTTTCATGTCAACAAGTCTATCCCACAAGTGGGATTCACAACCTCTGGGTTTTAACAATCAACCCAAAAACCAAGCCAATATAGGCGGATCTTTAAATTCCATGACTATTATAAAGCTCAAGTACTTCCTTCTATAGGAAGCCTTTTCTGACCCTCCCCAACTTCAATGCCCCACCCCATTCCCTATTTTTCAACTATCTTGTATTTATTCTGCATAAATCATCTATATTTATTATATTATTTATACTCTGTACATATTCTGTAATTCTATATTATATATATTTCTATTCAGAATATTTATGTTCTGTATTTTGCATATTTCTACTATATTATTTGTATTCTGTATTATTTCCCCTTAATAGATATTAAGATAATAGAAGATAATAGATTCTTGAGTGTAGAGATTGTTTCATTTTTTCCTGTTGTATCCTTATCATCTAGTCCAATCCCAGGCTTATTGATTCATCGATCAATAGGGGGATAAGATGCCAACATGTATAATGCTGATGTATAATATATAGTTTGAAGAATTACATGATGCATGCACTAGAGAGAGACAAATTAAAGTGAGATCTGAGGAGGGGAAATGTCATTATCGATCAGGGAATGCTCCCTGGAGGAGGAGGCATTGAATTGGACCTGTCTTCTCATTATCTACAGTAGGTTGTACTAATACATTCTCATCTCACCAAGCAAGATGCCAAGCAGGGAGTGATTTATTAGGGCAACCCAATCCAATCTAATAAAGGATATTTATTAAGCACCTACTACATGCAAGGCACTCTACACAGGTATTGAACCTACAATTGTGGTCTCATGAGTTTTATTCAACTGAACTAACCAGCAGAGACAGACACTACTGATGGATCTCATTTAGCTGAGCAGATGTGGGTTTGCAGATGTTTCTAACCCTGGCTCCTGCTAACACTCATGCATTGCCCTTGTCTCTTTCTCCAGCAGCAGGTCAGAGAGCCCCAGATTTGACTAAAGAAGGTCATTGGGCAAAGAAAGGAAATTGAATTCAGCAAATGGACAAGGGAAGCTAATTGTTGTGTGATACTGCCCTCTAGGGGTTGCTCCTAGAAGGTGCAAGTGATTGCCCTGTTCCCTAGGGGCAACAGCTCAGTGCTAGGAGTTCCTGGATAGATTTCAGAAGGGTCTATGAACTTAGATGTGAAAAAATTACATCTTTATGTTCAATAATCATTGGTTTTCTTTTAAATCCTGTGTATTTTCTGCATTTAAAAGCATTATTCTGAGAAGAGGTCCATAGGCTTTACCAAACCTCCAAAGGGGTCCATGACACATAAAAAAGTAGGAACCTCTGATGCAGAGGGAGTTGAAGAAATAGGAAGCTGGAATTTCTCACTCAGGAAAGTCTTTATCTTGTAGAAACATTTTCCTAGCCATAGTATTCTATACCTATATCTAGAACTGCAGCTGAACAGAAGCAATACAATAAATAGCCAACATGTATAGAGTTCCTTGCGGACAACTAGGTGGCAAAGTGGATAGAATGCCAGACCTGGAGTCAAGAAGATTCCTCTTTCTGAGTTCAGGCCTTAGACACTTCCTAGCCGTGTGGCCCTGGGCAAGTCACTTAACCCTGTTTGCCTCAGTTTCCTCATCTGTAAAATGAGCTGGAGAAGGAAATGCCAGATCATTCCAGTGTCTTTGCCAAGAAAGCCCCAAATGGAGTCACAAAGAGTTGGACAAAACTGAAATGACCAAACAGAGTGCCTTATAATGTGCAAAAAGAAACTCTTTACATATATTGTCTCATTTGATCTAGATGACTCCTTCATTCTACAGATGAGAAAACTGAGGCCAGGCAGGATAAGTAGCTTGGTACATAGAACATCGATAGTGTGAGAAGTGGGATTTGAACTCAGGTCTTTTGACTCTACAGTCAATGGGAAACAGTGATCACCTGCTTAGGAAAGCAGTCTTCCAAGAAGCTCAGGCATTTGGAAATCAACTTCTTCCTTCCAATGCACAAGTGAAGAGGGCAGCTATCTTTCTCAACCCTTAAGCTTGCAAAACTAAAGTTGGAAATATTTTTGAAGATAATAATAGCTAAAAAAAAAAAAAAGAGAGAGAGAAAAGAATAAAAGCTAGCATATGTCTAGCACTTTAAGATTTGCAAAGTGCTTTACAAATATGCTCTCAATTTTGCTGCCCCAATTTTACACTTTATCTGGCATGGATATGACAGTTGTCAAGACAGCCTGTGAGGGACAAGTCAAGAAGCGTATAGAAAACTCAGACAAAAATTGAAGCACACTTTCACAGAAGGTGACACCATTGTGCTAGGAGTCCTATAGCCCTCAGAGAGCATCCAGGCTGTTAGAGCATGAGGTTTAACAGGCATCAGCATATGAAAGACTCTAGAAAGGTCTGAGTGATAGACAGTACATAAGAAGATATTTAGACTTTAAAACTTCAGAATACAATGTGTGAACATTCTTGACACCAGTAAAGTCAGCAACCCCTCCATGCCTTGGTAGACAGTTATCATGGATTTCTGTGACTAAAAAATAAAAAGTATCACCAATTCTCTAGTGACAAACTTACCCAATCTTAACTAAGGAATTCTTTTGAATGGCTGGTATAGCCTTTGAGAACTCAGGGCCATTTGTCATGGTGGGACCATTGGAGAAGAATTCTAATGGAGGAGACTAGAATTTCAAAATAAAGTCCTCCACTTTGGCCCAAAAAAATTAATTGCATGAAATCAGGTTGAGGGAGACATGATTTAACAACAACCCATGTGGAAAAGACATGGGGATTTTAATGAACTGGGCAGCTAAGTGCTGCTAGAGTGCCTGTCCCCAGAGTCAGTCTGACTCATCTTTCTAAATTTAAATCCGGCCTCAGACCTTACTAACTGTGTGGCCCTGGGCAAGTCACTTAACCCTGTTTGCCTCAGTTTCCTCATATGTAAAACGAACTGGAGAAGGAAATGGCAAACCACTTCAGTATCTCTGCCAAGAAAACCTAAAATGGGGTCATGAAGAATCTGATGTGATTGAAAGGACTCAACAATAATGTTCAATATGAATCAATAGTGTAACGTGGTCTCTGAAAATGCTAATTAGGATTGACTGAAAGGGAGCTGAAAAGGCATAGGCTGTCAAGTGTAATACAGAATAGACTTATTTTATATAGCCTCAGTGGGGTGTAACTAAGACCTGTACAAGGAAGTTACATAAGGGACTCTCTAACAATGAAATCTCCCCAGGAATGGAATGTACTTCCTTGGGACATATTGAACTGCCTATTTTTGGGGGGACAATTATCAGGGGCCTCATAGATAAAATTCCTGCACTGGGAAAGTAATTGAATTAGATTATCTTCAAGGTCCTTTTTAAGATTCTATGTTTCAACTCTACCCCTCCCATTTTGATGGGAGAGACAAAACATACCATAAGTCATGGAGGTAATATGAACGCCAGATGAACAGAACTTTGGATGCCAAGCCTGGGGACACTGAAGAAGAGGTGAGGAAAATGAAGGAAGGTTTCCTAAAGGAGGGAAGTATAGAACAGGGCCTGAGAAGACAGGAGGGATAGGAATTGATGACAAAAGGGAAGAAGGAGAGGAAGGGACCAGTGTAAAATCATCCTGGATTATGGATGGGGGAGGAACAGGACCTAGTTTCCCTATCTTGGAATGGAAAGTCCAAGCCAGATAATTTTACCATTCAATTCAATAAGCATTAAATATGTGTCAGACACTGTGGTAGGCATTGGGGATTCAGAAAGATGAAAAAATAAAATCTTCCCTACCCTCAAGGAGCTTATATTCTCCTGGGGAGAATCAACATGTATATAAATAAGTAAATAAAAATATTTACATATTGGAGTGGGAATTTGATTCTACATTTCCCTTCACAACTGATGTGGTCATAGAAAGCAAAGAGGAAATAACAGAAATAATGAGATGTAGGTACCACCTCACACCTATCAGATTGACTGATATGACAGAAAATGATAAATGGTGGAGAAGATGTGGGAAAATTGGAACATGAATGCATTGTTGATAGATTTGTGAACTGATCCAACCATTTTGGAGAGCAATGTGGAACTATGCCCAAAGAGCTATAAAACTGCATACATTTTGACCCAGCAACACCACTAACACTATGTGTCCAAAAGAGATTTTTTAAAAAGGAGAAGGATCTATTTATTTTAAAATGTATTTATGGCAGCTTCTTTTGTGGCGTCAAAGAATTGGAAATTGAGGGGATGTGTGGCAGTTGGGAAATGGCTAAATAAGTTGTGGTATGTGGTTGTAATGGAATACTATTGTGCTATAAGAAATGATGAGCAGAATGATTTCAGAAAAACCTGGAAAGACTTGTATAGACTGATGCAGAGTAGAGTGAGCAGAGCCAGGAGAACATTGTACAGAGTAAGGGAAATATTGTACAATGATAATCTGTGAATAACTTAGCTATTCCCAGAAATACAATGATCCAAGACAATCCTAAACCTATGATGAAAATGCAGATTAAACATACTATTTTTCACTTTGTGTATTTGTGCATGTGTGTGTGTTGAGTCTGTGTTCTTTTTCATGGCATGTCCAATAGGGAAATATATTTTTCATGATTGCCCGTATATAACATATTTATTTGCTTGCCATCTTAGAAAGGAGGTAGGGGAGCGAGAGAGATAATTTGGAACTCGAGATTTTCAAAAATGATTGTTAAAATTATTTTGACATGCAATTAGGGGAAAGATAAAATATTATTTTTAAAAGAATGAGTTGTTAAGACATTAATCATGTGTTCACATTCAGTACTCTCTTTATGAAGTGTGAACATCTTTCCTAAGAGAATCAGAATCCGCCATTGGCCATTATATAGCAGCAAAGCTACTCACCCAGAAAGAAGCAACAGCTCATCCAGTAGCTGGAGGTTCAACTTAAGCTAGCTAATCCACCTTCCCAACAGAGATCCCACACCTAGGTGGGAGGCTTGTGAGGACTTCACTAGGAGAGAAACTTTTCAGCTCTGAAGAGATAGAAGCAGGGGTGGGGAGCTTGTGTCTTTGAGGCCACACTTTGTGACCTTCTAGGTCCTTGGGTGTGGTCTTTTGAGTCCAAGTTTTACAGAACAAATTTGTTTATTAAGGGGATTTGTTCTGTGAAGTTTGGATTCAGTCAAAGGGCTGCAATTGAGCATGTAGAAGAGGGCTGCATGTGGCCTTAAGGCTACAGATTCCCCATCCCTGTCTAGAGTATGGGTAGCTTTGACCACATGTTCCTTACATAGGTGCCTCATTATTACTGTACTCTAAGACTGTGGCTGCTCTTCCTGTGAATAGTATATGTATTATTGGGAAATTGGACCTTGAATTTATAGGGGAATGTTTTATGGCTACTATTCTTTTTTTAATTAATATTTTTTATTATCAATTGCATGTAAAATTAATTTTAAATATTCATTACAATTTTTTCCAAATTCTCTACCTCTTTCCCTCTTTTTTATCCCCTTCCTGAATTAGTAAGCAATTTTATATAGGTTATACATGTGCAATCATATAAAACACATTTCTATATTAGTCATGTTGTGGGGAAAAAACACCCCACAGATCAAGAGAAAAATAAAGGAAGTGAAAAATAGGGGCAGCTAAATGGCACAGTGAATAGGGCACTGGTCTTGGAGTCAGAAGGACTGGAGTTCAAATCTGGTCTCAGATACTCAACATTTACTAGTTGTGTGACCTTGGGCAAGTCACTTAACCCCAACTGCCCTGCCTTCCCCCCTGCAAAAAAAAAGAAAAAAAAGAGAAAAGAAAGCGAAAAATAATATGCTTCAATTTGCATTCAGAATCTATTCTTTCTCTGGCAGTGAATAGCATTTTTCATCATGTTCTTTGGGATTGTCTTGGATCATTGTATTGCTGAGAATAACTAAGTCATGCACAGTTGATTATTGTACAATATTACTATTACTGTATACAATGTCCTGGTTCTGCCATTTCACTTTGTGTCAGTTCATGTAAGCTTTTCCAGGTTTTTTTGAAATCAGCCTTCCTAAAATTTCTTAAAGCACAGTAGTATTCCATTACAATTGTATACCAGAACTTCTTTGGCCATTCCTCCATTGATGGACGAATGTCCAATTCTTTGCCACTACACAAAGAGCTGCTATAAATATTTTTGTAACATGTAGGTCTTTTTTCCTTTTTCTTTGATCCCTTTGGGATAGGGACCTAGTAGTGGTATTGCTGTGTCAAATGGTATACACAGTTTTGTAGTGCTTTGATAGCTACTGTTCTTAATATGCCATGTTAACAAATATCTTTGCTAAAAGCTATTGCGTCAGATGACTAATATGGAAATGTATTTTGCGTGATTGCACAACTATAACTTATATCAACCTGCTTACTGTCTCAGGGAATGAAAAGGGGAGAGGGAAGGAGAGAATTTAAAACTCAACATTTTTAAAAAATGAATGTTAAAAATTGTCTTTATGTGAAATTGGAAAAAATAAAATATTATATAATTGTATTACAGAAAATAAAAGCTATTGTGTCTACTGAATGATTGTTAATAGGAAACACTGTGGGTGTGGGGCTTGTGGGCTATATAGTAGGAGGAGCAGGCACCCATAGGGCAACCCCTAGAGGGTAGTAGTAGCAAGCTGCCCAGAGGAGACCCAACTTTTGAACACATATCCAAGTTGTGGAAGTAGCCTAGAGAGAGTACTATACAAAAAATAAAGACAAAGCCATTTTGGAGTAATGGTAGGAAAGTAGTAATAACAACTAGGGGAATCAGGAAAGTCCTTTTGTAGAATAGGCAGCCCTTGAGTTACTCTTATAAGAAAACAAGGGTTTCTAAGAAGCAGAACCTGCTAGATATTGAGGTATATATGAAGTAAGAAGCAAGAGATAGAATGGAACATCTTGTATAGCAAGTATAAGAAATGTCTTTGGAAATGGGCATTAATTGACTTGTTATCAGTTGTGCTTTGAACTTTGCTTCTTTCATAGGAGGTAATTTTGCCAACTCAAGGATTCTCAGGTTTCTATCTGAGCAGGCTTTCTTCCCCCCAAGCTAGCTTGGCATGTCCCCTTCTTTCCACACAATAAGCCCCTGCTTCCCATGAAGTGAATGAGAATGATAGATTTAGAAACCATCAAGTCCAAGTCCTTCATTTTATAGATAGGGAAACTGAGGTCTTAGAGGTTGAGTGAATTGCCCAGAATCACAGTAAATATCTGAGGCAGCCTTTGGTCTTCCCTAATTCCGGGTTCTATGGCTAGATGGTGCAGTGGATAAAATACAGATCTTAAGGGTCAGAAAGAACAAAAATTTAGCTTCAGGCACTTACCAGATGTATGATCTT
This sequence comes from Gymnobelideus leadbeateri, assembly GCA_011680675.1. NCBI lineage: Eukaryota > Metazoa > Chordata > Mammalia > Diprotodontia > Petauridae > Gymnobelideus > Gymnobelideus leadbeateri. The sequence goes on from WOXC01003015.1 coordinate 257,400, forward strand.
AGGCAATTCATTTAATCTTTTCTCTGTTTACTCATCTATAAAATCTGACTAATAATAGCATCTACATCATAGGGTTATTGTGAAGATCAAACAAAACAATATATGTAAATTGCTTCATAAAACTTAAATTGCTATATAAATGCTATTATTATTTCTATTATGATTATTATCATGCTTTCCACTGTGCCATGCTGTCTCTCATGCATTCTGTATTACTTCAAATTTTTCTAGAGTACTTTTCCTCCAGCATCCCTCTGAGATAAAGAATACAAGTATGGAATACAAACACATATGGGCTAAGACTGCCCATATTGTTCATAGGAGCTCATTGGATGGAGAAATGGAAAGAATCCCACAAGTCTTCTGGACTGAACTCCCTAATTGGCTGGGACTGTGAGTGTGAGAAGGACAATAATATATAAGCCTGGAAAGGCAGATCAGAACCATACTATGAACAGCTTTAAATACCAACAGAGACATTTGTATTTGATTCTAGAGACAGCAGGGAAACACTAGAACTTATAAAGATTGTGACATGGCTGGACCTGCACTTCTGCAATATCGTTTTATGTGTTTTTGGAAGCAATGAGGGTTAAGTGACTTGCCCAGGGTCACAAGGGCTAGTAAGAGTCTGAGGTCTGATTTGAACTCAGATCCTCCTGACTCCAGGGCCTGTGCTCTATCTTCCACACCACCTAGCTGCCCCAGCAATATCACTTGAGCAGCTAAATGGAGAATATATTGGAGAGAGACAAGGCAGGGAGGTCAAATAGAAGGCTATACATATATTCCTATAAAATAATTTTGTTAGGAGATATGCTTCTTTCCTTGACTCTAAGCAGACAGATCCCCACTTCCAAAGCCAGCCAGGCTTCACTAATTCAGCTAGAAATTATTGGCTTTAAATTAGTGGCTTTAAAATGAAAATTATTTTTTAAAATCTTACATTTATTGAGATCTTTTATTTTTTCTGTCAGCCTCATTCATAAATATTGCTCTCCTTTCCTTTACCATTACCCTCTCCAGCCTACTTTCCCTTGTATCAAAGATTTTAAAAGAAAGAGAAGAAAAGCAGTTAGACAAAACCAAGCAGAAATCAACTGTATTTGACAGGACATACAATATTCCACTACCTTAGTTCCCCACCTCCTAACCCCTAGTAAAGAGGTAGTATTTTCAACTCTTCTTTAGAGTAGATAATGATATTATCATTACAAAGTAGTTCAATTTGTATTGTTGTTTCTTATATTTACATAGTCATTATTGTGTATATTGTTTTCCTAGTTCTGCTTAGTTCATTCTGTTTTAGTTAATAAAATTCTTCAAATTATTTTTTTTAGAATTCATCATATTCATTGCTTCTTAGAGTACAGAAATATTTCATTACATTTGTGTGCCACAATTTGTAATAATGATAACCAGAACCAGAATTTATATAGCACCTTAAAGTTTGCAAAGCCCTTTGTATATTGAGGCAGTTAGGTAGTACTAGCATACTGGGCCTAGAGTCAGGAAGAACTGAGTTCAGATTTAGCTTCAGATACCTGAATAAATCACTTCACCCCATCTGCCTCAGTTTCCTCATCTGTAAAATGGGAATAATAGTAGCCCCTCCCTCCCAGGGTTGCTCTGAGGATGAAGTGAGATAATAATTGTAAAGCATTTCGAATAGTGCCTGGCGTATAATCGGGACTATAAAGTGTTCGTTTTTATTATTATTATCACATATATTATCTCATTTGATCTTTTCACAACCCTTTGAGGTAGGTGTCTTTATTTTCCCCATTTTACAGATGAGGAAATTGAAGTTTATACAGCTTAAAATGAGAATTAGTGAAGCCAAACCCTTATTTAAAAAAAATCTTTTTTGAGATTTATTGAGATCTTTGGTTTTTTACATCACCTTCATTCCCAAATCTAGGACTCCTCCCCATCCTGGGACTTGAAAGCAGGTCTTCCTGACCCCAAGCCAGAATTCTATCTACTGTACCTTCCTCACCCCCACACTGGCTCACCATCTATCTTGTTTCTGGTTCTTTGCTTCTACGAACAATGTTGCTATGACTATTTTGATGTATGTGGGATCCCACTTTTTGTCTTTAACCTTCTGGGGTATATGTAGTGCTGCTCCCCTTCTACTTATACTTTTGATACTTCCCCACCTCCACCAGCTTGCCATGACCCACTGTGATGTGGCTCCTTCCCTGCTTTCAGCAAACATGCCCAGCCAGCTCTCCCCTATTCTTGTGTAACAGAATGCTGAAGGGCAAGAAATCCCCTCGTATTCTTCTAGTCAATCCCCTGGGGAACTACCCTTGCCCTGTGACTGACTGGGATCGGATCTTGACCAATAAACTAACCTTTCTCTTCTAAGGGAAAGGAAGAGCAGAATCCCTGGGCCAAATTAAGGAATCAAGAGGCTTAGTCTGAGAGTCAAAGACCAGAAAAGTGATGTGGAACAAGAGGCACACAGAAGAAGATTTGGGAGACTGAGAAATCCCACGTCTCACCAGGCTAAGTGATGTGGATTCAGAGAAAGGCCAAAACAGGGCCTACCTCCAAGGAACTCCAAGTCTAACAGGGGAGACCATGTGGAAATAACCCCATACACACAAGACAGGCACAGGACTGACCGAACATAATCTCAGGAGGAAGTCACTAGGATTGAGGGTGATCAGGAAAGGCTCCTTAGAAGGTGGGGTTTTAGCTGAGACTAGAAGGAAGCCAGGGAGCAGAGATGGGGATAGAAGTCATTTCAGGCATATGGCATAACCAGGGAAAATGCCTTGAGTCAAGAGGTGGAGTGTCTTATTTGAGTAACATCAAGGAAGCCCCAGTCACTGGATTGTAGCATATATGGAAGGGAGGAAGAAAAGGTATTCAGGCATATGAAATCTTAGGCTTGCCTAGACAAGCATATGTTCTTGCTGCCACATGGATATAGTTCCCATTGCTTTGGGGGGAGAAGCAACAAAAATCATCCCCTTTCTGGAAGACCAAGTGGGAGCTGTTGATGTTGGCTCGGAGCCAACAAAAATGCTGCTTCCAAAGAAGGCAGAAGCTACCTTCCTTGCTCTTGATAGCTCATAGAATTGTTGGTTCTCCTTGGCTCAGTCAACAATCATTTTAGACAAAGTGCCTAGTTGTGGGGACCTGGAGGACCAACTAGGAGCCATAAAGTTCCTTAGCAAGGAGCCAGAGCATGTTCCACTCTCCATGGAGCCAAAATTTGTATACTCAAAGGTGCGAGAAAATCATGGTGCTCCCCTGATTATACCTGTTATGTCACCTTCTCTGGAATTTAGAGACTTTTACAATCTGGCTCTAGTCCACCTTCCAATGCCATCACCCACCAGAGTTCCACCCTCAATATCAAGAGTCCTGAAATTCTTCCCTCCAATCACCATCTCCTATCATTCCACCTCTCCCTATGCCTCATTCCTAAATCCATTCTTTGTCCTCACTGTGACCTGCAATACCTCCAGGCTCCATACTTTGCTGGGTCATCACCCCTACTCACACTTTCCTTCCTTTCCAGTCATGACTGTTCATTGATACAGTTCAGTATTATGGGGCCTTCCACTCTCAAAGCTCTTGCTCCCTTGTCTTATCTATCTATGCTTGCGCTTTTCCAAGTATTGTCCTATTGATTACCTCTCAATGCCCATGCTTTGGATTACTCCCACCACCTCTCTCCTCTGCCTCTATTCATGTGTGGCTGCATAGAGTTGTAGGAAGTCATGCAAACCATACTGGTTTGATCTACTTCAAATATCTGTTATCTAATCTCAACTGAGCCCCCACTACAGTAAGGCAATCAGTTTGCTCTTTCCTAATTGATTTTCTGCTTCACTTTCCACAATAGTTGTTTCAAACTTTTTCTCCTTATGTCTCTCATAGAATCTCTTCCCCTAGACTTTCAACTAAGGTTCCCAACTTACTAAAAAAATTTAAGACCATTTATGATGGGCTTAAAAATTTTTTTTAAATTTAAGACCTTTCTCTTCACTCATTCCCCTCAACTCACAGCTCTTCCTCCATATCATATGCTCTCCTCTTCATCTCACAATACATTAACACCACCTCCCATTATTTCCTTCTTTACTCCAGTCTCTGATAAAGAAGAGATCCTTTTCATTAAGACCAACTTCTTTGTATGGACTCTTGATGTCATCCCCTCATGTCTTTTTGAGCAAATTGCCCCCACTCTCATTTGTTTTCTCTTTTCTTTCTTCCTTTCTTATTTCCTTCCTTCCTTTCTTCTTCTTTTTTATTTTTTGGAGGTAATCAGGATTAGGTGACTTGCTCAGGGTCACATAGTTAGTAAGTGTCTGAGGCTGGATTTAAATTCAGGTCTTCCTGACTCCAGGCCAGTGATCTATCTATTATACCACCTAACTGCCTCTGTTTTCTCTCCAACTTCACCCTCTCCACTGATTCCTTACCTACTGCCTATAAAAATGCCCAAATCTCCCTTAAAAAAAAAAGAAAAACCGGGGCGGCTAGGTGGTGCAGTGAGTAGAGCACCGGCCCTGGAGTCAGTAGGACCTGGGTTCGGATCCGGCCTCAGACACTTAATACGCGCACACACACACACACAAAACCTAGCCGTGTGACCTTGGGCAAGTTACTTAACCCCAATTGCCCTCCAAAAAAGCAAAAAAAGAAAAAAAAAGAAAAAGAAAAACCCTCTCTAAATCCCACCATCCCTGATAACTATTATTCTATATTTCTTTTCCCTTTTTAGTCAAATTCCTTGAAAAAGCCACCTATACTAACTTGGTGCCTCAACATACTTTCTTCTCACTTTCTTTTCATTTACTTTCAATTTGGAGGCACTTGAGGTTAAGTGAATTGTTCAGGGTCATAGAGCTAATAAGTGTCTGAGGCCAGATTTGAACTCAGATCCTCCTAACTCCAGGATTGGTGATCTATCCACTTTGCCACCTAGCTGCCCCTCACTCTCTTCTTAATCTGCCTTTACTCCTCAACTGAAACTTCCCTCTCTGAAGTTATCAATGATCCCATAATTGACAGATCCAGTGACTGTTTCCCAATCCTTATCCCTCTTGACTCTGCAATATCTGATACTGTTGCTCACCTCTCCTCCTGGACACTCTTTCATCTCTGAGTTTTTATGACACAACTCCCTCCTGGTTCCTCTCCTACCAGTCTAACTGCTTCTTCTTAGTCTTCTTTGCTCTTTTATAATTGTGGGTATAACCTCAAAACTGTGCTCTGAGCCCTCTTCTCTTTTCTCTTTGCACTTACTCATCTGGTCACCTCATTAGCTCCTCTGGGTTCAACTATTTACCACCTTATGTCAACTCCAGCCCTGAGCTCCAGTTCCACAACTCCAGTCCCCTTGGGGACATTTTGAATTTAATGTCCCCAAGACATCTCAAGTTCCACCTGTCCAAAACAGAGCTCGTAGTCTTTCCCCAATCATCCATTTTTTCTGAGCTAATTTTTTACTTTATCAAATGCTTTATTAATTTCTAGTTTACATCATTCATTTCTGAAAGCTTTTGAGTTACAAATTTTCTCCCTGTTTTTCCCCTACCCACCACCCCAAAATAGCAATCCCACTGGATATCCCCTCTTCCAATCTTCTCTCTCCATCTTCCCCTATCCCCACTCTGATTTTCCAGTAGGGCATGGTGGATCTCTATGCCTCAGTGCCTGTGTATCTTATTTCCCAGTTACATGTAAAATAATATTAATAATAGTATATATATATATGTATATATATTAAACATTTTATTATTATTTTATTTGAATTCCAGATTAATTCCCTTCCTCCCTTGTCACCCACCCTTACTGGGAAGATAAGCAATTCAATACAGGTTGTACATGTGTAGCTATGCAAAACATTTCCATAGTGGATATATTGTAAAAGACTGACTATATTTCCCTCCCTCCCATCCCACCTCTCACTTGTTCTATTCTCTACTTTGGTCCTGTCCCTTTTCAAAAGTATGTGCTTCCAACTTCCCTCCCCCCCAGCCTGCCCTCCTTTCCATCATCCCCCCTCTCATCCCCTTCCCCCCTACTCTCCTGTAGGGTGAGATACTCTATTTCCTATGTATGTCATTCCCTCTCTGAGCCAAATTCAATGATTATAAGGTTGACCCATTCCCTCTTGCCTTCCTGTTCTTCCCCTCCATTGTAACCGTTTTTCCTTGCCTCTTCTATATGAGATAGTTTACCCCATTCTATCTCTCCCCATCTTCTCTCATTATATTCCTCTCTCACCTCTTAATTTCAACTTTTGAGTATCATCCCTTCCCATTAAATTGGTCCTGTGCCCTCTATCTATGTACATCTGTACACATATATACACACACTCATATATGTATTCGTATACCCATATACCCTCCTATATAGACATATATATGTAAGTATACATATGTATGTTTATACATATATATATATACACATTTGTATTCCCTTCAATTATTCTCATACTGAAAAAAGTTTCATAAGTCACAATTATCATTTTTCATGTAGGAATGTAAATAGTTTAACTTTGATAAGTTTCTTATGATTTCTTTTCCCTGTTTACCTTCTCATGCTTCTCTTGCTTCTTGCATCTGAATGTCAGATTTTCTATTCAACTCTGGTTTTTTCATCGAGTGCTTGAAAGTTCTCTATTCCATTGAATGACCACATTTTTTGAGAACTATTTATTTATACCTTTGACCAATGATTTTTTTTTTCAAATGCTTTATTAACTTCTGGTTTACATCATTCATTTCCACCAGATTTTGAGTTACAATTTTTTCCCCATTTTCCCCCTACCCACCACCCCAGAATAGCAGTCCCACAGGATATCCCCTCATCCAATCTGCTCTCTCTCATATCTTCTGCCATACCCCCTTTGACTTTTCCATTAGGGCAAGGTGAATCTCTGTACCCCAATGCCTGCACATCTTACCTCCCAATTACATGCAAAATAGTATTAATAATAGTATTTATATATATTTGAAACATTTAATTTTAAAACTTCGAATTCCAGATCTATTCCCTTTGTCCCTTGTCACCTACTCCCGCTGGGAAGATAAGCAATTCAGTATATGTTGTACTTGTATAGCTATGCAAAACATTACCATAGTAGATATACTGTAAAAGACTGGCTATATTTCCCTCCCACCCATCCCTCTCCCCCACCTGGTCCATTCCCTACTTTGATCCTGTCCCTTTTCAAAAATGGGTGCCTCCAACCTCCCCTCCCCCCAGCATGCCCTCCCCTCCATCATCCCCCCTCTCATCCCCCTCCTCCTACTCTCCTGTAGGATGAGGTATCCCATTTATATGTATGTCATTTTCTCCCCGAGCCAAATTCAATGAGAATATGGTTTTGCCTTTTTGCCTTCCTGTTCTTCCCCTCCCCTGCAACTACTTCCCCTTGCCTCTTCTACATGAGATAGTTTACCCCACCCTGTCTCTCCCCATCTCCTCTTGCCACATTCCTCCCTCACCTCTTAACTTCACCCCTTAAATATCATCCCTTCCCAACAAATTCGACCTGTGCCCTCTATCCATGTATACCTGTAAACATATATACACACATTCACATGTGTATTCATATGCCCATATACCCTTCTTCAATTATTTTCATACTGAGATAGGTTTCATCAGTCACAGTTATTGTTTTTCCATGTAGGGATGTAAATAGTTCAACTTTCATAAGTTCCTTTTGATTTCTTTTCCCTGTTTACCTTCTCAAGCATCTCTTGCTTCTTGTGTCTGAATGTCAAATTTTCTATTCAACTCTGGTTTTTTCCTCAAGAATGCTTGAAAGTCCTCTATTCCACTGAATGACCATATTTCCCCCTGAAACAAGATACTCAGTTTCGCTGGGTAGGTGATTCTTGGTTTTAATCCCAGGTCCTTTGCCCTGTTGAATATCATATTCCATGCCCTTCTATCCATCAGTGTAGAAGCTGCCAGGTCCTGGGCTATTCTGATTGTGTTTCCACAATATTGAAATTGTTCCTTCCTGGCTGCTTGTATTTTCTCCTTGATCTGGGAATTCTGGAACCTGGCTATAATATTCCTGGGAGTTTTCTTTTTGGGATCTTTTTCAGGAGGTGATCTATGGATTCTTTCAAGCTCTATTTCACCCTCTGGGTCTAAAACATCAGGGCAATTTTCCTTGAGAATTTCTTGAAGGATGATTTCTAGGTTCTTTTTTTGATCATGGCTTTCAGGCAGTCCAATAATTTTTAAATTATCTCTCCTAGATCTATTTTCCAGGTCAGTGGTTTCCCCAATGAAATATTTTACATTGCCTTCTATTTTTTCATTTGTTTCGATCTGTTTAATAGTATCTTGATTTCTCATAAAGTCACTAGCTTCCATTTGCTCCAGTCTAATTCTGAAGGAATGATTCTCCTCAGTGAGTTTTTGAGATTCTTTTTCCATCTGGCAAATTTGGCTTTTTAAGGCATTCTTCTCCTCATTGCCTTTTTGAGGCTCTTTTGCCATTTGAGTTAGTCTATTTTTTAAGGTGTTATTTTCTTCAGTCAGGTTATTGACTCTCATTTCATATTTTTCTTGCATCATTCTCATTTCTTTTCCCAATTTTTCCTCCACTTCTCTTATTTGCTTTTCAAAATCCTTCTTAAAGTCCTCTATGGCTTGTAAACAGCTCTTATTTTTTTTTATCTTTGTTATCTTCCTCCTGTTCCATGCTTTGATCCTTTTTGTCCCCAAAATAGGAGTCTAAAGTTGGATAGCTGGGCTTGCTTTGCTTCCTTTGCTTGCTCATGTTGCTACTCAATTACTTGACTTTTGAGCTTTTTGCCACAGTAGGATTCTGCTACCAGACAGGGGAGCTTTAGTCCCAGATAGCTGGGGTTTTTGCAGCTGCTGGAGCTGTTAGTTGGGTGTCCTTTCTGAGTCTCTACATGCTCTGGCAAACTAGTCATACACTCCAGGACCTCCATCCTAGACTGAAATCCAGATCCAAGCAGGTTAAAGCAAGAGCAATTATCCCTCAGACTAGTTGCTTGGTCCCCTTACAGTCTGCAAGCCAGGAGCTGAAGCTGCCATGTGGAGGCAGCTGCATGGCCAAGGCACCTCAGTGGCTTTTCCTTCCAGGGGGTAAAGGTCAGACCACACTCTCAAACTACCAAATCCCAAAGTCCATACTGCACTGACCTCTCACTTTGTCCTTAGCATCTATGGGTTGACAGTTCTGGAACCCACCACAGCTGCTGGTGATCTGAAGTCCCTCCAACTGGTGGCTGGTTGTGGCCTCCCTGAGGAGAAAACCTCAGGCTCATATTCGGCTGGACATGGCTCCCAGCATGCTGTTCTGGCCCCTTCCTGTCAACCTGCTGGCCTGTTTTCAGCTGGAGATTAGCTTCTTTCTGTCATTTTGTGGGTTCTGTAGCTCCAAGTTTGTCTAGAGTAATTTTTTTACATGAATTGGAGGAGGTGGAAGCTGGAGCCACATGGAAGTCCTGTTTCTACTCCACCATCTTGACTCTGCCCCCTGAACTCTGTCCACACCATCTTTCCAGTCACCCAAGGTCACTACCTTGGTGTCAGCCTCATTTCCTTACTCAAATGTACCCCACACATGCATTCAGTTTGCAATGATCATTTCTACCTCCATGTCATCTTTCACACATATCCTTTTTCTCTCCATTGACGAAGCTACCACACTATTTCAGGCCCTCATTACCTACTGTTTACCTAGATTATTGTAATAGTCTCCTATTTGGTTTCTATACCTCTCACCTTTTCCTGCTCCAATCTATCCACATAACTACCATGACAATTTTCCTAAAGCAGAGGTTTCACTTTGTTACCCTTCTACTCAATAAACTCCTGTTTATTGGCCTGTTGCTTTTAGGATCAAGTAGAAACTCCTCTGGGCAGCCAGTGGATAGAGCACTGGGCTTGGATTTAAGAAGACTCATCTTCCTGAGCTCACATCTAGCCTCAGCCGCTTCCTCGTTGTGTGACCCTGGGCAAGTCACTTAACCCTGTTTGCCTCAGTTTCCTCATCTATAAAATGAGCTGGAGAAAAAAATGCCAAACTACTCCAGGATCTCTGCCAAGAAAACCCCAAATGGAGTCATGAAGAGGCATACATGACTGTGGGAACTCCTCTGTTTAGCACTTAAACTTTGCAACCTAGCTTTTCTAATCTTCTGTACATTAATTCCTTGCATGTGCTCTGAGATCTAGCCATATGGGTCTATTTGCTGTTGCAAATACAGGAAGCTCCATCTCCTATCTGTTGATCTTTTTTTTTTTTGGAGGGCAATTGGGGTTAAGTAACTTGCCCAAGGTCACACAGCTAGGTTTTTGTTTGTGTGTATTAAGTGTCTGAGGCCGAATCCGAACTCAGGTCCTTCTGACTCCAGGGCCGATGCTTTACTCACTGCACCACCTAGCCACCCCCTATCTCTTGATCTTTGTATTAGTTGTTCCCTGTGACTACAGTACCCTTCCCCTTCACCTCTGCCTCGCAGAATCTCTAATTTCCTTAAAGACTCAGCTAAAAAGCCACCTTCTACATAATTCTCCTAGTGGGGAACAACTGCCTTGTATTAACTTTCTATATTCCCTGTTTATACCTATATTAGTATATATCATCAGGGATTGTCAAACTTTTCTCTCTGTCTCCAGAGCTTAGCATAGTGTCTGGAACATAAGAGACACTAACAAATACTTATTGACTGATTCTTAGACGTCATTTCCCTTCACAAACTCTATGGTCTAGCCAAACTGGTCTTCTTGCCATTTTTCACCCATAACAGTTTATTTCCCATCTCCCTGCCTTTACCTAGGCTGTGTGCCCCCAGGCATAGAATGAACTTTTCTTTTTACCTGAGCTGCTTAGAATCCTCAACTTCTTATTCAACTCAGTTCTAGCACTGCCTTCTCTATGGGGTCTTTCCTGATTTTCCCAGCTGTCAGTGCCACCTCTTCCCTAGAATTACCTTGTATGGATCATAGAACTAAAATTAAAGAGGCTGTACTGGGTGGCCATTGAGATTCCTTCTGGGTAAATCTAGTGATCAAGAGAGAGATGGAAGGTAACTCAGAGAATCTCATTTACATTTGAGAAAATTGCAGTCCAGACATCAGAGTTAGAATGTGAACCCAGGGTCTCTGTCATAGATCATAGATTTAAAATTGGAAGTGATCACAGAGATCCTGTAGTCCAAGCCTATCCTTTTTACAAATGAGGAAACGGAAAAGTTAAATGATTAGTTCAAGGTCATACCTGTGACAAAGACTGGATCTAAACTTGGGACCTCTGGGGTGTGTGTGTGTGTGTGTGTGTGTGTGTGTGTAAACATGTTTTTTCAGATAGTTCTTTGAAAACAAGGACTTTTTTTTAGGGAGGGAATGAGGGGGAGTATCATCAGCATCTAACAAAGTATTCAGCACATTTTTGGTACAGAACTGAGAGTTCACTGATGTAGGGAGCTAGGAGTGAGGCAACTCTACCAGTACATATCTTGCTTTGCTACTTATCACCTAGAGCAATGGTCTACACAGTGAGCTGACCCTGAGGAGTATGTAACCAACCAATCAGAGGATAGGAAGAGGAGTTACATCCAACCCGAACTTGGATAGCTTATTGTAGAGTTTGTCTCCAACATGCGCAGACCTCCCCTTAGCCTCCATCACTCTCCAATCCTGCCCCCTTCTTCCCTTGTGTAGGCTCCCAACCTCCCCTGCCCCTTGGTAGCTAGAATCTAAGGCTATGTGCATGTGCCATTGGGAAAACTCCAAGCCTTCTTCCAGTACATCCGCCCCCTACCCTCTTACTGGCTGTGACAGATGCCCCCTGGCATTGGGCTCTCCACCACTTGTGGAGAGTCTGACCTGCAAAAGCCCCTTCTTGTTTTCATTTTGGGTGGGACAGACTGTCTCAAACAATGAATAATCATGGATAGGTTGAACCACTAATTTCATTCACTGCCAACCCATCCCAGTCTAAATTTCCCCATTGCTACCACTTTCCAGTCACCAGGTGAACCTGGGTTGTCATATTTAATCCCTCACTCTTCCTCACCAAACATTTCCAATAAATTGCCAAATTTCATTTCTTTTCCCACAACATCTCTCAGATATGTCTCCTTCTGTCATGCAGGCTGCCACCTTAGCTCAGACCTTCATCACCTTTCACTTGGAATATTGTAATGGTTTCCATTTAATTTTTTTGGAGGCCATTGGGGTTAGATGACTTGCCTAGGGTCCCATAGCTAGTAAGTGTCCAAGATCGGATAAGAACTCAGATCCTCCTAACTCCAGGGTCAGTGCTTCATCCACTGAGACACCTAACTGGCCCTATTATAGTCTCCTAACTGATCTCAGTGCATCATTTCCAATCCATTCTCCACACAGTTGCCAAATTGATTGTCCTAAAGCCTGGGTATGACCATGCCACTCCCCTACTTAATAAACTCTAGTGGTTGCTTATTCACGCTAGGATCTGTCAATTCTGGTAACAAATGACCAAAGAGTCACAGAGGTTTTGCAACCACTGTTAACTCTAAAAATACCAAAGATCTCACACAGGTTAAAAGCAAAAAAGCTTTCTTTAGTTTACTGGGTGAGAGAAATTAGATACTTCAGGGTCTCCCCTAGTAGAGACATGAGGCAATGGGACTAAATCTTGATTTATATATTTGTGGCTAGATAAAAGAATCAAACAGTGTATTGTAGCAACAGTGGTAAGGCTTCACAACTAGGATGCCCAGCAGCAAGAATGAGGTAATGTTGTCTAGACAAAAAGTCCATTCATGGTTGGGGGGGCCCTCCTGTCTGGACCTGTTGGTGCTTGCCATCAAGGACCATCAGTTCTATGATTTAGTTGCAGCAAAGTTCATCCAGAACCCAAAGGATTGTTTTTATGCCATGCTCAGGGCACAGCTTGCTTTGCTAGGCCTTCGCTCTGGAAAACAAGCTGTCTAAAAAGAGAGAGAGGTGGTCTTGGATCCTGTCGGATCAAACATTTTTTTCTTTATCTCATCCTTTTAAAATGTCTTTTTGGGGGCATCAGTTACACATCAGTAAATGCTGTTATTTGTCCTTTGGGTTGTAAGAGGACCAGAATGGGAGCTCTGGAAGGTTCTCCCCACAGGTCTGGCACCAATAGTCCATAAGAACATTTGGAAGGGGCATCTCTAAATGTGTGCATCAAGTAAACATACATATATTGAAGGTCCATGTTCAAAAAGCCTTTGCTGATGTGTGATAAAAAAAATTCCACTATGAAAGAAGAAATTAAACGCTTTTCAGGTTTATAAGATAGCACATGAGGTAAAACTTGACCCCAGCTCTTTTTGACTTCAAAAGTGGAAGGCAGCCTATCGATTTTGCCACACTACTCCCCTTGGCACCTTCCCGGCCAAGTTTCCTTGGAGGGTCCAGAGAAGCCTCCGTAAGCTGGTCTCAGCAAAGAACCACAGTTCCCAGCGTGCTTTGGAGCCATTAAGACCACTACAGATCCCAAGATGCAACACGGCCAAGCAGGCTGTCGGGAAGCCTCCTTTCCAAGGACAAGTGACGTCCCTACGCAACAGTCTTCTCCCGTCTTTTTCTTGGTTCCCACCTTGGCAGCCATTTTGTGCAGGAGATTTTAGAAGCTCCGGGGCCTTCGTACTCTATGATCGAAGCATTGCGAGGCTCCACCAATAGGAAGCCGAGTGGTAGAGGAAGGCCCCCGCCTTGAGCCGCAGGGAGGCGGGACTCGCTAGAAAGATCCAATAAAAGACGAAGAAGACGCCCGATGGGGAGCCAATGGACGCGCCGTGTCTGTAGATGGCTCCCAGTGGGGAAGGGGTGGGCCGGGGCTGCGGCCAATGAGAGCGGAGAAACCACGGACACGTGGGCGGGGGAGCTGGACTCTGAGGCCGAGAAGCGCTGAAGCCGGGAGGTGAGTCACCTTGAGCGGAGCTATCGGAGGCTGCGGCGAGCCGGGCCTTGGGGAGCGGGGCAGCAGGAAGGAGAGCGGGGCGCAGGTGACCGGGGTTGGAGGCCTGCGTGCAGGTGGCAGCTGGGGGGCCGGCTCTACCACAGCCATGACTTCCACGGGGATTCCGGGGCACGGAGTGGGAACCACTGGGCGCTAGGTGCTATGGCTTCGCGGGCCAAGGAGGGCAAAGGCGGGGATCCCTCCCCTGAGGGGGAAGGGGGGAAGCGAGCAGACGGCTGGCACCGCAGTGGCTCGCGCTGCTTCTGCCATGGGGTAGTCTCCGTTCCCCGGACAGTGTGGTGTCAGGGTCAGAGCCCTAGATTTGGAAGCCAGAGGATCTGGCTTCTATTTTCACGTATGCTCTGCTAACTGCTGTGTGACCTTGGGCTCGACACAACCTCTCTGGTCTTCTCCAAAATGAGCAAGTTGGATTAGCCCAGGTGACCTCTAAGGCCCCCTCCGGCCAGCTCTAGATCCCAAGACTCAGGTCTTATTTTAATCTTGCTCCACTGCATGGGGACCAGTTCTCCCCCTCCTCTGGGCCTCGCTTTTCTCCTCTTTAAAGTCGAGGGCTTCCATTAGGTGGCCCATGAAGCTTTTGGACCTGTGAACAGCCCTTGCTCCATGGGCCCTCCCAGTCTCTGGCCCAAGCCCCCTTGGGGTGGAGGTGTGGGGGTGGGGTTGGTTTTTTTGCCACCCTCAGCTACCCCCTCAATGACCTTCTTATCACGACTGCAGTAGGTGGAGAGGAGGGATGCAGGTTTGCTTCTCTGACCTCTAATTCCCTGCCCTATACCTTTCATGTAGTTGAGGAAGGGCGAAAGGGCACTGGATGGAGGGCAGGATATGGTTCCTACTTTCAGAGGAAGTTCGGGGGATATGGTGAAGGGAAAGAAGAAGCCGGCTTCTGAGGCTGGTGTACTGAAGACCAGTGTTCTTAAGTTTTGTGTTTTTTTTTCCTTCCAAATAGTATATAGAACAGAATGCAGACCACGGGGACTCTCCTCATTTCTCCAGCCCTGGTAAGCATGGGCTCCTGGGAGCTTTGTACTAGCAAGGTGGCAGTGCCATTCATATAAAACTGATGAATTGAAGAGAGTGAATACCAGCAATCTGTTATGAGATGCCCAGAAAGTACAGGTGGCGTATAGAAAAGCCAGCCCTTTGGGCAAGTGGAGGCAAGCAGTAGCTTGAGTGATTCAAAAAAACAGTTAATTTAAAGTGGATTTCTCTTTGGTCTTGGATGTGGTCAGAAGGAAACCATGAAGTAGAGGTCACTCTCCTTAGACTCCTGTTTGAGGCCTCATTGGGTTGATGAGCCTCCCAGGATGACTCCCCTCTGTTTTGGAAGTGGGGCACTGAATCTTAGCAGGACTGGGTTCCTCCATTATTGGGACCTTTGAGATGACCTGAGTAGTAATATCTTCTGTAACTTACTGGACACTGGTATGGACTCTTTTTTTCTACCTCAGAACACCAGACAAGTGTGTACCCATTAACCTGAGTGGCAAAGGGCACTATTGATAAATAGGTTAAGGACCCTAGGGTACAATGTGTCTTTCTAAGCTGGTTTTTAAGCTAAAGTATTAGCTAGTGGGCAAGGGGATGAGCTAGTTAACTTTGTAGGCATTCTGTGAATTGTACACACATGAAAGACTCAACCTTGATTTAAGGGTTCTGTGATTGGCAAGTTTATTAATGGATTCTTTTTAACCGTATATTTTTATTGAATTTTGCAGATCCGCTGCTGTACCAGGGGTCTGGTCAGGCCTGTATCTGCATCTGTCCTGAATGGGTCAGAGATCCGTTTTGAACAGGTAAGAATGTAAGGGTCTTTGCCAGAACTGGAAACAAGTTGAATTGATATTTCTGGTTTTGAGGGAGATAACAAATCCAGTAGGAAAGGATCATTTGGACTCCATCCTACCTTTGTAACTCCAGGTTCTTCACATGACCTGGTATGACCTTTGTATGTGAGTTATTGCTAAGAAAGGAGCTGTCCTGTGTCCTGTAGTTCCCAGGATACTTTTAAAACTGAACATACCTTCCTGTGTGCCTTTAGAACAAATTCCCAACCAGGGCCCAGCTTTACACTCAGGTTGGGGGTATTTGCTGCCAAGCCTTATGTCTCACCAATTTATTGGTCTTTTCTCTTTCCAGCCCACTTCTAGCAGTACCCCACTCCAGCTGGCCCGTCGGGAGTTCCAGACTAGTGCTATTTCCCGGGATGTTGACACAGCTGCCAAGTTTATTGGGGCTGGGGCTGCCACGGTTGGTGTGGCTGGCTCAGGGGCAGGTATTGGGACAGTGTTTGGCAGTTTAATCATCGGCTATGCCAGGTGGGTAGAATAGGAGTGGCACTGAAAATCTTTGTCTTTATAGTCTACACCATAATTCTGCTAGCCTTTCTTTAAGAAAGGAGACAGAAAAGATGGGTGCTCTCAGTAGCCTTCCTGTTAATTCCCAGTTTTCCCAATTATTTTTGATTGAGAATTTGTGGGATAATTTCTAACCCATGCCACACAGCATCCTACATTACTCAGCCTTGTTGAATTAATATGCACTTGCTCTAATGAAAGGGGAATGACTTTTGATGGCTTGCTCTTCTCCCATCAGGATAAACTTGTCTAGGAAAGCACCCTCTCACTTCCACACCTGATATGAATCCATATTCCCCTAGTCTACAACCCTAGCTTCATTACCTGAGTGGCAACTGTTTTCTCTTTTCTCTGTTCCTTGCAGGAACCCGTCCCTCAAGCAGCAGCTCTTCTCCTATGCCATCCTGGGCTTTGCCCTATCTGAAGCTATGGGGCTCTTCTGTTTGATGGTAGCCTTCCTGATCCTCTTCGCCATGTGAGGCTCTGTGGAGGGTTGCCTGCCTCCATCCTGCTGCTTTGACTCCAGCCCCAAGCCCCTTGCTGGAGTGTGCTGAGCTTTAACATTAAACACCATGTTTCTCTAAACTCACATGGCTAAGCCCCAGTGCTTTGGGGAGCCTTGGTGGAAGAAAGAAAGGGAGGATGGGTGGAAATTTTGTTATTTTCAATCGTGTCTGACTTCATGACCCCTTTTTGAGACATTCTTGGCAAAGATACTAGAGTGATTTGGTCATTTCCTTCTCCAGCTCATTTTACAAATGTGGAAACCAAGGCAAATAGGGTTAAGTGACTTGCTCAGTCTCACACAGCTAGTAAGTATCTGAGGTAAGATCTGAACTCAGGTCTTTCTGATTGCTGGCTGGGCACTCTATCCTTTGTGCCACCTGAATGGAGATGGCCCTACCCAAACAGGAGCAGTAGGCAGCAGCATATCGTGCTTGGTACCAAAGTGCCTCCAGCTGAAGGCATCATATTACTGCCTTCTTATAGTAAAAGGAATGGAAGAGCACAGGCTCTGTTGTGGGTAGGCTTGAATCCCGGCTCTGACTTTGAGCCCTTCAGCTCTCTGGGCCTTGGTTTCCTCATCTGTAAAATGGGAGTGATAGCCTCTGAGTGGTTGTTCTATCCATTTACTTACTTCAACCTCATAACAACCCAGGTATTATCCCTGTATTACCTGTAGGGAAACTATGGTCCAAAAGGTTTTGGCAAGGAGATTTTAATAGAGCTAGAACCAGGTCCTGGATCTTGGCTTAGAGCAAAAGCCTGTTTTTTGCCCTAGTAAACATAGTATTTCCTACTTCCAGGTTTAGGTGAAGAAGCAATTTGCTCTGGTCCTTTCTAACAGCTTAGTCCCCCTAATTAGTATAGCTTCTTTTTTTAAGACTGGACCTCCTCTTTCCCAGAGCTTTGACCTGTTTGTTTCTGACCTGGGCCCGTTTGCCCCTCCTTAGGCAACCTGGTGGTACCTACTCTTGGAGGTACTCCATATTAATGCTGAAGTTGGTGCCAATGGGCATACCCCACTGTAGCCTGGAACTCCTGAGTTCAGGAGATTCCCCCAACTTCACCTCCCTTGTAGCTAGAATTACAGGAGTGAGTTCCTATGTGGCATCATAGATAGAAAGCCAGATGGGGCTTCAGAGACCACTTTGTCCAATCTGCTTTTTACAAATAAGGAAACTAAGGCTGAAGAGAGATTATGACTTACCCATGGTCTCAGAGCTAGGAGATGATGGGTGGAATTTGAGCCTTCATAAAGTTAGTGCAGTATTTGCTGCACCATACTGCCTGTTCTGTGGGGGTATATCAGGAAGAGACAATCCTTGTCTTGCACTGTGTCATAGAGGCAAGGTGGTTTTCAGAGTAGGCTGAAGACCACTAAACATTTTTTGCGGCAGTTGTGGTATATGGTTTGGTTTCTCAGAAAAAGCCACTGGATTTGTCGTCAGAGGGTGTGGATTCAAGTTTAGGGCCTGCCACTGTGATTTTGGATAAGTCATCTCCCTTGCTTAACAAGATCTCAAGGTCTTTGTAAGCTCTAAAAGGCTTGGATTGAAAGCTCTCCTTGCCCCTTTTCTCCCTTAGCTAAATTGGGAGAGTGATGTCATGGTGGGGTGTGGAATTGGTAACTTAATCCGATCCTCTTAGCAGCTGTTGGTCTTTAAGACTTAATAAGTAATGGAGGGGTGGAGAAAAATCATAATCAATGGAGAGACTGGAAGAGACATTGGGAGGCAGGGGGTAGGGGTTGAAGTATATGAAGCATAAGGGCCTCCTTCAGAGGATGGATTGACCAAGGTGTTTCCTACTATGAGAACCTGGTTATCACATTCTGGTCTTAGGGTAAGGTGTAGCAGCTTGAACCCAAATTTGGAGTAAAGAGCATAGATTTGAGTCATGAATCTGGTACTTGGACTGTTCCTCTCAGATCTCTTGATCTTTTAAAGAATAATTTGTTTTTTACCAAATATTTCTTTTAAAACGGAACCAGACAATTTCAGAGTGAGAATGGATCTTAATCTAGTTCAAGGCCTTCATTTTACTGGTGAAATCTGTGAGAAGTGACTTGTCCAAGGTCACATCAGTGGCAGAAATGGAAATAGAAACCATGTCACTTGACTCTAAAGTTAGTCAATAAACATTAAGTGCCAATCACTGCCCAGAAGGGGCAGACTGTCTCTGCCCTCTGGGAGCTCACAGTCTAATGGGGGAGATAACATGCAAACAAATACATAGAAAGCAAATGCTATACAGGATAAATAGAAAATAATTAATCAAGGGAAGTCACTGAACTGACGGGTTAGGGAAGGTTTCCTGTAGAAGGTGGGATTCTAGTTGGGCTTTAAAGGAAACCAGTAGTCAGAATTGAGGAGAGAGGGTATTCTAGTCATGGGTGACAGCCAAAGAAAATGCCCAGGGATGGAGAGATGGATGGAGTATCTTGTTTGAGGAATAGCCAGGGGGCCAGTGTCACTAGATCTGGATTGAAGGGCACATGAAGATTAAGATGTAGGGAACTTCATAAGGTAGGAGGGGGCTTGGTTATGAAGGGCTTTAAACAGCAAACAGGATATTATATTTGATCCTGGAGGTAATAGGGAGCCATTGGAGTTACTTGAGGGGAGGGGGGGAAGCATGCTATGGTCAGACCTGTGCTTTTGGAAAGTTAATTTGGTGGCTAAAGGGAGGTTGGGTTGCAGTGGGGGAGAGACTTAAGGCAGGCATACCGACACTGCCCCAATCCCCAGCAGGCTATTGTAATAGTCCAGGTGTGAGGTGATGAGGGGACTAAAGCCCTAATCTTTAACCCCACTTACCTATTCCTCTAATATGTTAAAAGTGTTTTAGGGCCAGGTCCTTAATTACTTAACCTAGAGAGAAAAGGGGGTACAAGTGAGATTTAGCTGCTTAAGTGAAGGAACCATCAAATGAAGGTATTGGGAAAGAAGGTAATTAGAATGTAAATCACTGAGGGAGGCTTTGGTTTATGTGCAATTTTTAAAGGAGCCTATACAATTTATAGGAGTGAAGGTCATCTAATCTGATCCCCTCAATAGACAAGAGGTGCAGAGAGTAGCCTCAAGTCCCTCCCCTTTCCCATCCTTCATACAGCTGACAAATCAATCTTTTTCCAATACACTGGTTTGGTTGTGGTGCTACCCTGATCAATATCCCTCAGTAACTCTAGTGCCTTTTTAGTTCAGCTCTCCACAGTTGTTTGCTCTAACCTGCTTAAATCTTACTCTCCTTCATGTTCTCTACTTGTAATCAAATTGGACTTTTCACCATCACTCAGACTTGACATTCCATTTCAGTTGTTTGTCTGACTCTTCATGACCCTATTTGGGCTTTTCTTGGTAAAGATACTGGAGTGGTTTGCATTCCTCCTCTAGCTCATTTTACAGATGAGAAAACTGAGACAAATGGGGTTAAGTGACTTGCCCAGGGTCACACAGCTAGTAAGTATCTAAAAGCAGATTTGAATTCAGATCCTTCTGACTCTGGGGCCAGTGCTGTGTGCACTATGGCACCACCTAGCTGCCCTGCTCCATTTCCCAGCCATGCACAGTTCTGCCTCCGGAAATGAGCCTCCCTATTTCTACTTTTATAAGGATCTTCCTTTGAAGCTGTGCTCAGTGGCCATGCCCTCCTTGAAACCTTCCTTGGTCATCCCCCTCCACCCTCCTTGACTGTGTTTTCCTCTTCCCTTCAGTAATAGAATGTAAGCTCTTGTGATTCTCAGGGCGGCATTCTCTCTACAACTTCATGATGCCTTCCACACTAGCCACTCTGGGGTATGCAGAGATGTTGAAAACATCATGCCTGCCCTCAAGGTTATAGAACTGAATCTTCAAACTAGAGGTGATCCCCTTATCTTTTTTTTTTTTTTTTGATCCCTTATCTTATAAATAGGAAACTGAGACCAGCTGTTTGGAGATACACTGGAATTACCTCCAATCCTCCAATGGTTCTGTAGTCTTATGGATATTCCTTCCATTAACATTCCTTCCATTCCTTAACATATCCATTTCTGCCTAACTTTATGCAACTCTGGCCCATGTCCTTCCATAAAATCACCACAAAGGGGGTATACCCAATATCCTGGGGTCTTCTTCACCATCTCTGGCATGGAGCATATGGATTGTCCATGGACTGTCCCTTGGTCTCACTTTTTAAAGGGCCCATTTCTACCCACACCCTCACCCCCACCCGCCCCTGACAGCATCCTGGGTGAGTCTTCGTTGTGTTACAGGTAAATCATTTCTGAGCTGAGGAAATTGAGGCCTAGGAAGGATAAGTGATTGACTTGGGGTTACAGAATAAATCCACAGTCGATCCAGTACTGGGAACCAAGCCTCCTAAGTATAGGCTAAAAAGAAGGAACTTAGGGTAGAATGGGTAGCTCTCCTATTACCAAGGGAGCACCATGTTTCATCATAAACCATGTCTCCCATAAATGTGGATACCTTCACTCTCAGACCTTATTTTTTTACATGTTATTCCCTGCCAAATACTCTTCAATCCAGTGACACTGGCCTCCTGGTTGTTCTACAAGCAAAACCCTCCCATCTCTAGACTCCCAGGAATCTTCTTTGGTCGTTCTCCATGCCTAGAATGCTCTCATCTCTACTTCCTGGCTTCCTTCAAGTCTCAACTAAAATTCCATCTATGAAAGGCCTTTCCCAACCACTCTTAATTCTAGTACCTTCCCTTTGTCAATTATTTCCTATTTATCTGGTATAAAGCTTTTCTGTACATATTTGCTTGTCTTCCCATTAGATTGTGAACTCCTTGAGGGGAAGGACTGTCTTTACCTCTTTTTGTATCCCTACAGCCTAGCACATGGTGTTTAATAAATACTTAATGACTGATGACAAGACCAGTTTGGCTTAATGCCTGCAAACTCACTTTGGGGTTGAGGTCGAGGCTACTTTCTCCCTGTTTCATTAGAATCCCTCCTTTCTGTTGTAGACCAACATTCACAAAGGGGGTTCCAAAGGAAAGGGACAAAAAAGACCAATCAAATGTTTCCATCTTAAGAGAGCTGAATCCCTATTATAATTCCAGACCAAGTGGGGCTCTCCATGCAGGGATTAGGGTAGGGGCAGGGAACCTGCCACCCTGAGGCCACATGTGGCCCTCTAGTTCCTCAGGTGTGGCCCTTTGACTGAATCAAATCAAAAAATCCCCTTAATGAAAAGATTTGTTCTGTAAAACTTGGACTCAGTCAAAAGGTTGCACCCAAGGATCTAGAAGACCACATTTGGCCTTCAGGCAAAAGGCTCTTCACCCCTGGATCAGGCATCTGCAGATGAATAGAAGTCATTTCCCTCCCCTTCATGTGGGATACCAACTGAACTGGGTGAAAACTTCCGTAATTCCCTGAGTACATAAGACCATCCAACTTTTTGGGTGGAGTCTGGACAAAATTTTCTATGTGTCTCTATACAGTGGCCACCAAAATCCTTTAAGCATTATTATACCATAGATGATCCCTTTAGAGACCCAGGAAAATTTTCTCTGGGTCTTTATTCCAAGAGACATCCAAAACATTCCACAATAGATCCCTGCCACTGTAATAATCATCCAAATGAAACTGCCAATTCTCCTGCCAAGATAAGCAGGGTCAGTGGGAAAAACAGCTAAACAAAAAGGGGGAGGGGGAAGGGGAAGCCCCAAAGATGGATGGCTCCCAAGAAAAGGAAGTAAACTATATATTGCTTACTTGGAATTTCTAAGCCCACAAAGTTTACCCAGTGAACTTGCAAGGCATTAAAATCCCACAGTAAGATAAGCTGTCAAGCTTTGTTTAACATTAAAAAAAAAAAGGGAACCTTTCTCACTAGCATTCTGGTAAAGCACATGCTATATTTCTTATATTAGCCTCAAGGATTCAGTAATACAGTATCAGTATTTAAACATTTAACAAATCTTGAGACTCTGCAAAATTGCCTAATTGAACTTATTTGTGAAGAGACACATACTGGAAAACTGACTACAATTACAGCTATGTTTTTCAACCCAAATTCTCTAGTATCCCATAGACTGGGTATCCAAAATTGAAAGTCCATAGAATCTCTCCAGAAGTCACCACAAGTTTAAAGGGCCTGACCTTATCTTGGACAAGCCCCAACATGTAATATATACTCTGACACTACTTTTTCAAAGCCAGCCTTCAGGGGTCCAGTGGCATTACTTGAGGGGTAGGGAGTATCATTTTTCTCTTGCCATTAGCTTAAGGCCCCACTGGCTGTGTTACCCCCTTTGTTAGGGTCCAGTGGTTAGCACTGAAATTCCATTTAACAACTAACACTGATTAGCTTTTACAAAGTAATGTTTACTTTGAAGATACAGCAAGAATAAATATACAAATATTTTTCCCCTCCTTACCTCTCCCAAACCACACATACACAAATGCCTCAGAGTCTTACTGTCTTATTCTGTCTTAGTCTCTATGGGAAGAGGAGACTGAAAACTTAGCCAAAATCTTACATAGCATTGATCCCACCAAGTTCATGACCAGATGAGACATGACTTCTGGATGAGCCCTCATTTCAGTTTCTGCTGACCTGGGGTCCCAAAAGTCATTCTCTACTCTTTGGGACATCAGTGTTGTACTTGCTCCATAATCTAGATGCTGAAATTTTTGGATGCTAAGGTACCCTCTAGACCTTTCAAAAGTACAAGGTCTCAGAGGCTCTACTCTCTATAACTAGAAAAGAACAAAAGAAAAGGCCAAAGGCCAAAGCATGTTTCTTGGAGCCACATAGCTTTTGCTAACAAAACCCACCAAGAAGAGATTGAAAAAAGAAACCCCAAAGTAACTACAGAGTGTAAAAATTATATGGGAGTCTGTCTACAAAGATGTACTCAAAACTTATATGGCAACAATTACAAAACACATTACAGAAATAACGGAAGAAAAATAAATGGAGAGATAGTAGTTTCTGATAATTGAACAGTGCCAATGTAATAAAAGTGGTAATATTGCTTAAATTAGTTTATAGATTTAACACCATACAACTAGCAAGGGGTTATTTAAAGACCTAGAAAAAATAATAAAATTTATCTGGAGGAACAAAAGGTCAAGAACTCCAAGGGAAATGATTAGGGAAAATGTAGTAATGAAGGGAGCCTAATAGTACTAGATCTCAAACTATACTATAAAGCAGTAATTATCAAGATTACTTGGTACTGGTTAAAAACAGAAAAGTTGGTCAACGGAACAGATCAAGAAAAAAGGCACAAAAGCAAGTGAACCTGGGACTCAATAAACCTGAGGACACCAAAACTAAGGCTTCCTTTTTAACAAAAATTGCAATGAAAACTGATAAGTAGTGTGACAAAAATTTGAATTAGACCACCTTACAATAAGCTTTAAAAGGATTTATGGCCTAAATATAAATGGTTATGCCACTTAAAAATTAGAGAACAAAGGGAGGAAATGCCATTGACACGTAGCTTAAAGAAGAATTATTATTTCTGCAAGAGATAGAGACAGAAAAGACAAAGTGAACACTTTTGGTTACAGCCAACTCAACAACTAATCACTAGATGAGAAGACATTTAGGAGGCCTGGGAAAAGCTTCTTATAGCTGGTAGGATTTTAGTGGGGACTTCAAGGAAGCCAAGAGAAGAAGAGGAAGGAAAGTATTCCAGGCATGGGGAACCCAGTGAAAATACACTGAGTACGGAGATAGGAGATAGAGTGTCTTGGGTGAGGAACAAGGAGGCTAGTGTCACTGTACTGTAAAATAAACTTAGTGAGGGGGCAGCTTGGTGGCAAAGTGAATAGAGCACAGGCCCTGGAGTCAGGAGGACCTGAGTTCAAATCCAGCCTCAGACACAGAACACTTACTAGCCATGTGACCTTGGGCAAGTCACTTAAACCCAATTGCCCTGCCTTCCTCCTTCAAAAAGCAAAAAAACAAAAACAAGTGAGGTGTTAGAAGACTGGGAAGGTTTTAAAAGCCAAAGAAAAGATTATATATTGAGCCTGGATAATAGGATAATTGATCTTGGATAAGGGAAAACCACTGGATTTTATTCCTTGGGGGTATTGGAGGTGTATGTGATGTGCCTTTATTTTATTTTATTTATTTATTTATTTGTTTATTTGTTTGTTTATTTTTTTGCTTTTTGGAGGGCAATTGGGGTTAAGTAACTTGCCCAAGGTCACACGGCTAGGTTTTTGTTTGTATGTGCATTAAGTGTTTGAGGCCGGATCCGAACTGGGGTCCTTCTGACTGCAGGGCCAGCACTCTACTCACTGCGTCACCTAGCCACCCCCCCTTTATTTTATTTTATTATATTTTATTTAAGTCAATTAAAGTATAAATGGTTATAGAATCAATTTAAGTAGCTGTATTTAATGTTCAATATTAAGTTTTATGCAAAACATTTTTTTTAAGAGTTCAAGATTTAGCATCAGAAGATTTGGGTTCAAATCCAGCTTTGTCATTCACTCCCTGTGTGACCTTGGACAAATTAATTTGCTCATCTTTCTAGGCTTCAGCTTCATAATTTGTAAAATGAAAGGGTTGGATTAAAGGCTCTAAAGAGCCTTAAAAAGGTCCATTCCAATTCACAGTCTATGATCAGATGAGATAAAACTCCATATAATAATTACTCCAGCCTTTAGGTTGGGTGCCTCATGCTAGGAAATGATCCTAGTTTGACAAATATAAACACATAAGATATTAACCGACAGTACAGTATAGTAACAGTTGGGGATATGGGCAGGTAGCTGGTTGCGCCAACTGAGCAAGGAGGCACCTTAACCTTTTTAAAGCAGGAACTCCCAAAACTTCAAAGGCCTTTGACAAATTTCCACTTAGAGCATCAATGTTGTTGTTGGCTGGTTTCTGTGGGGACACCACTCAATTCAGCAACTTCAAATACTTGGAGATATTAGAATTTAGATTAAATGTAGTAACCAGTGTTGACTCCTGAGGAACCATGATGATCATGATTTTCCTTCAGGTAGAGAGGTGGGGAACTACAGTTATGGAATGTTGTATGCATTGTTAGATTGGTCTGGAGACTGTTTTGCATAACTGTTTTTCCTTGTTACCAAGGAAGGGTTATTTGGTATGGGGAGGTGAATGAATGGGAAAGTTAATGAGAAGTGACAATGGTATGTGAAACAAACAAAAATTAACTTTGAAAATATCTTTGTCAGAGAAGGGAGGTGGCCAACTGAGATAAATCTTGTTTTATTTATTTAGTTTAAATTTGTTTTTGAAAAGTGTTTATGCCATTCCTTTTAGTCTTGTCTTTGGCAAGAAAATTTTTCTTTCTTTTAAAAAAAAATTTATTTATTTATTTTTAGTTTTCAACATTCTCTTTTATAAGATTTTGAGTTCTAAATATTTTCCCTCTCCCTCCCCTATCCCTTCTCCAAAATGGCATGCAATCTGATTAGGCTATACATGTACAATCATATTAAACATATTTCCCCATTAGTCATGTTGTGGAAAAAGAATCGGAACAAAAGGGGAAAGCCATGAGAAAGAAAAACAAAACAAAAAGAGATAATAGGATGCTTTGATCCACATGCAGACTCTAATTCTCTCTCTGGATGTGGATAGCATTTTCCATCATGAGTCTTTTGGATGAGATAAATCTTGTATCTAATAGCCTCTGACAAAAGTCTGATATTCAAGATATATCAGCAACTAATAGTAATATGTAAGACCTAAAGCTATTCTCCTATAGCTAAGTCATCAAAGGACATGAACAATTATCAAAAGAAGCATTATAAACTATTAACAACCAAATGGAAGAGAATTCTCTAAATCACTAAGAGAACAGAGAGGTAATAGTGGATAGTCAGCCTGGAAGCCAGGAAGTTCGGTTCAAATTTTGCTTATGTCACATACTAGCTTTGTGACCTTGTGCAAGTCATTTAATCTCTTACTGCTCTAGGCAGCTCTCCAAGACTGTCACAGAGAAAGCAGCATTCTGCATCAATAGTTAAAGTTTCCTCACCCAGGAGCTCCCTATGCCAATGAAATCACCAGTCCAGTCCCTACCTGAACCATATGGAATAATACTCCAAATCACTAACAGTAAGAGAAATGTAAATCAGAATGTTTCTGAGGTTTTGTTCCACATCCTTCAAATGGACAAAAGATAGGAATTGTCAATGTTGAAGGAGTTGTGGAAGGACAGATATATTAACAAATTGTTGGTGGAGCTATGAATTGACCTAACAGTTCTTGAAAGCAAGTTGGAATTATGTGAAGAAAGTGACTAAAATGTCTATACTTTTTGAACCAGGAATTAAAAAAAAAAAAAAGTCCTTCTATGCACCAAGATATTTGTGGCAGTTCTTTTAAAAAAAAAAAAACTTAGTTAAAATTTTAATTGTGAATTTATGCTTCTTGAAAATATCTCTTTCTGAACTTTGACCTGTTTTTGTCTGAGTATCTTAAAATATTTAATTGATACTCTTTTCTTTCTTTTTTCCTTCTTTTTTTGGTATCACTATCACTCTACCCCACACACAAAAAGCTGACTTTTGTAACAACTATAGCCAAGAAAAACAAATCAATATATTGACCACGTTAAAAAAATGTAACTTGCCTTTTCTACCTCTAGCCCACCACCTCTCTGCCAATAGGTGGGAAATATGATTCCTTGCCAGTCTTTGGGAATTAAGCTATGCTTTGTCATTGTATCAATCATAGTTCTTAAATCTTTCACTGTTATTCACTTTCACAATATTGTAGCAGCACTTTTTTTGTAGTATCAAAGAACTGGAAACAATGTAGATGTCCATAGCAAGATGGCTAAGTAAACTGTGGGACACAAATGTAATTTAATGTAATAATACTGGATTGTAATAAACAATGAACATGAATACAGAGGAGCATGGGAAAATGTACATGAACTGATGCAAAGTGAAATGAGCAGAACCAGATTATATACAAGGGAGATAATTTAAATAGAAGTAATAACAATGAAACAATTTGAATGAAATATTGTGAAATTCTAATAACCAAGTTTGGACCCATATAAAAGTCAATCAAAATTTACCATATGCTAGGCAATGTGCAAAAAGACAAAAGACAATTCCTGCCCTTGAAGAACTCAAAGTCTAATGTAAGGTAACAGAAGCAACTATGTATAAACAAGATATATACAAAGTAAATTGGAAATAGTCAGTAGTAGGAAGGCACTAGAATTAAGAGGGATTGGGAATGGCTTCCTAGAGAAGGTGAAATTTTAGCTGGGACCTGAAGGAAGGAGGAGATGAAGGGAGATAGCATCCCAAGCACGGGGGACAGTCAGTGAAAATGCCCTGAGTGGAGAGATGGAGTATCTTGTTTGTGGAACATCAATGAGGTCAATGTCGTTAGTTTCAAGAGTACATGGGGGAGGTACAGTGTGAGTCATAAGAAGACTAGAAAGGCAAGAAGGGTCGAGGTTATGAAGGACTTTAAATATCAAATAGAAGATTTTATGTTTGATCCTGGAGGTGATAGAGAACCACTGGAGTTTATTGATTAGTGTGCTGACATGGTCAGACCTTCGCTCTAAGGAGATCATTTTGACAGCTGAGTGATGGACTGGGGTGGGGAGATACTTGTGGCAGGGAGACCAATCAACAGGCTATAGAACTAATCTACATATATGGTGATGAGGACCTGAATCAGGGTGGTAGCAGTGTCAGTAGGTAGAGAAGGTAGTAGCAGTGTCAGAGTCATATGGAAGAAATGTTACAAAGGTAAAATCTACAGTGGCAACAGATTGGATATGGGGGGGGGGTGGTAAGGGAGTAGGAGGAGTTTAGAGCCTGGGTGACTGGGAGGATGGTAGTTCTCTCCACAGTAATAGAGAAGTTTTGAATGGGGCAGGGTTTGGGTCAAAGATAATAAACATCAGTTTAAGATGCTTATAAAGCATTCCATTTGAGATGTGCAATAGGCAGTTGGAAATGTAAGTGGTCAGCAGAGAGGTTGAGACTGGATAAGTAGATCTGAAAATCATCAGCCTAGAAATAATTGAATCCAAGGGAAATAATATAGAGGAAGAAGAGAAGAAGGCCCAGGACAGTGGGATAACCACAGTGAGTGTGAGCAAAGGGGATTGAGAAGAACAGTCAGATAGGTAAGAGGAGGACTAGGAGAGAGTGATGTCATGAAAATCTAAGGAAAAGAGAGTATTCAGGAGAAAAGAGCAACCAGCAGTGTCAAAGGCTACAAGGGTTGGTGGTGGACAGTGAAAGGAATAAGTAATTTATACAGTGTCTGTCTATTCAGTCACTGTGCTAAGCTCACTGGCTATCCCTTTTTTATAACTGAGGAAACTGAAACAAATGAAGACTTAGGGGACTTGGCCTGGGTCAAGTCAAATCAGTTCAGTTCTGGATTTGAACTCTGGTCTTCCTGAAAGCATTGTGACACTTAACTGTCTCTCAAGAAGAATAAAGACTGAGAAAAAGCCATTAGATCTGGCAATTAAAAGTTCATTGATAACCGTGGAAGTTGGTTGAACAGTGACTCTCCATCTTGTGACTCAATTCTGGATCTAGCTCAGTTCCCTCTCTATTCAAGTATGGGTCTAGTTCAATTTCTATCTTGTGAGAAAACTTTATTCAACTATGGGAATTGGAAGAAAATGTTATTGCATTGAACCTAGCCCTACATGACTGGAAAGCTGGACCACCTCTACCTGTAGAGAACCTTAACTAAGGACCTAGGTTTTGTTGACCAGAAACCCAGTCAGATTTGAAGATTGATGCAAGGAATTTTTTTTCTCACAATTAACCCATATGCCTTATCTGAAGACTGGCCCCATACTGGTCAATCAGTTACTGTTTCCTTGTTTCTTTGATTTAATATAGACACTTGGTAGGGAGAGTGAGACACTTCTTTTTCTGATTTCAGGGAATTGCACCTGTTAGCTTTCCCTCTTCCACCAAATACAGAAAGCCCTTAATCTTTCCTCCAGTTAGAAATAAGATTACTTAATCTTGTATCCTGGTTTATAGCCTATTAATTATTTTCTTTTAATGAATAAAAATCTGTTTCCCCTGTATTTGAGGTTCAGTGCCAAGCTGAGGAGGCCTAGTCCAGATTTTTGCAATTGGCATGCTTTGCTTAAGAAGTCCATATGTTCAGAAGCTTAAACTTTATTTCCTCAGTTATTTCAGATTACAGCCATCACATAACTTTGGAAAGAGCGGTTTTAGTTAAAGGTTGAATGATGAGATTAGAAGCCAGATTGTAGAGAGAGTTAAGAGAGTGAGAAGAGAAGTAGAGGCATCTATTGCAGAAGGCCTTCTCTGTGAATTTAGCTACTAAATGCAGGAAAGACATAGGGCAATAGTGGAGATGGATGGATTGAGTGAAATTTTTTTGAGGATGAGGGGAAATATGGGCATGTTTGTAGGCAGAAGGGAAGGAGCCAGTAGATAGGGAGAGTTTGAAGATAAAATAAGAGTGAGGATGATAAAGGGGGCAATCTGAGACAGGATGGAATTGGATCACTTATGCATGTAGAAGTGTAAGCCTTGGCACAGAGAAGGGTTAGTTTTTCATGTGAAACAAGGGTAAAGGAGGAAATAGTGGCAGAAGGGCATCTGAGTGGTATGAAATAGGGAGGAAGAGGAGGAGAGAAGTGGGACCTTTTGGTCAATGTCCTCAATTTTTTTTTAAGTAAAATATGAGGCAAGGTTTTTAGCTGAGAAGATTTAGGGAGGAAGAGCCATGGGAAATATGAAAAGAGATGAAAAGGTTTGGAAGAGCCACTGTGGTGAGGGGGATAGTGAGTTATAGGGAAGAGTGAAAGGATTGCCTTGCAGCATTAAGGACACAGTTGAAGTTATATAATAAATTTATAGTGGACCTAGTCAGTATGGCATTGAGATTTTCTCCACCTTTATTCAGCACCATATGTTTAAGAGTGGAGGTAGCACATGGGAGAAAGAGTCAAATCTAAGGTCTGGCTGAGCCAAGACTGGTCCCTTGATAGCAGGGCAAGAAACCCAAGAAAAGGGGACAACATAGAGTTGAACTGGTCCACCAAGGGGTCAAGATGGGTAATGGAGGAGAGTGCAGTGCTAGTGCCAGGATGATGGCATGGAAGAGAATTAAGGATTGAGGGATTGGAGGTCACAGCGTAGAAGAGGATCTAGGAGAAGGTACTTTCTTGCCCCTCCTTGTAAGAGTAGATGATTATGGATATGAACACTACAGCCCCTTTTGGTCAGCTTTACTGAAAAATTTTTTCCTATTTTTTATTTTAAAGATCATAGATTTAGAGTTTGAAGGGAACTTAAAGGTCATCTAGTCCAACCTCCTTATTTTTTTTCCTGAAGCAATTGAGGTTAGATGACTTTCTCAAGGTCACACAACTAGTAAGTATATGATCAAGCCCAGGTTTTCCCAGATTTCAAGTTCAGAATTCTATCCAGTATACCAGGATGCCTATCAAGGGAGGAGGAGAACAATATTGGGAAAAATGAGGGTGATGTAAAAAAATATCAATACAATTCTATTTCCATTTTTTATAAATAATTACATAAGGCTATGAAATGTGTCTGCTCAGGGACAAGGAGGATACCCCTGAAGAAAGAGGGGTAGAGAAGCCTGAGAGGGGGTTACCTGAGTTTTGTCTTTTTAGGGGGGATATTGGGAGTTGTAAATGGAAAATATTAGAAGAGACCCTTGGGTTCCTGAACAGTGGCCTGGTACTAGGAGCAGGGTTTTTTTTTTGTTGTTGTTGTTTTTTATTTTTTATTTTTTTAAAATCAATTGGGGTTAACTTGCTCAAGGTTACACGGCTAGTCATTATTTATGCGTGGGTGCTCATTTTCTGAGGCCGGATCTGATCTCGGGTCATCCCAACTCCGAGGCCGGCGCTCTTACTCACTGCACAACCTAGCCACCCCTTTAGGGCAATTGGGGTTAAGTAACTTGCCCAAGGTTACAGGGCTAGGTTTTTGTTTGTATGGCTTAAGTGTGGGAGGCCAGCTTGGAACTCAGGTCCTTCTGACTCTATTCACTGAGCCACCTAGCCACCCCTTTTTTTTTGCATGTTTTTTGGAAGGCAATTGGGGTTAAGTGACTTGCCCAGGGTCACACAGCTAGTTTTTGTGTTAAGTGTCTGAGGCCACATTTGAACTCAGGTCCTCCTGACTCCAGGGCCAGTGCTCTATGCACTGTGCCACCTAGCTGCCCCAACATTGTCTGTTGTTAAAAAAAAATCCCTAGGGGTGGCTAGGTGGTGAAGTGAATAGAGCACTGGCCCTAGAGTCAGGAGGACCTGAGTTCAAATCTGGCCTCAGACACTTAACACAAAAACTAGCTGTGTGACCTTGGGGCAAGTCACTTAATCCTACCTTCCCCCCTCCAAAAAGCAAACAACAAAACAGTAGACAAGGTTTAAGTATCTGTGTCTAAGTTTGTGTCTTAGGAATTTTCTCTGGTGTCATTCAGATAGGCTGTGGTATCATTCTCTGGCTCAAGGAAGAGGTAACCTTTTATATTTACCCTTTAGCCAGACTTCCAAGGAGGAGTTACAGTAGGCTGTACCTAAGAAAGGTCAGAAAAGGATTTAGCCCTCCGATAAACTAATCCAGCTCTTAGTGAGCTGGACAGCTGCCTTAGCGGCTTGCCAGGAGCCCTGAAAGACCTCACCCAGTGAAATGGCTGTCACCTCTGAATTGGTTTAGGCTTTTTCTTGACAATTTCCTTGAGATCTTCAAGCCTCCTCATAGAAACCTCCTCCAGGGAGCCAGTCGGGGTGGTAGAGAGAACGGACAGGCTCCTAAAAAGCTTGGATTCAAATTGCAGTGAAGACCCAAGGCCAAGGGGAAATAAAACTGGGACAGGATGCATGCTAGTACACTTTCATTTAGCAGTTGAGAAACAGTCCTTACTAGATATCAATCCTACTTACCCTGGGCTCTGGTATCTGGATAGACACCGAGTTTTTCTGCCAGGAATGGGTGGGGAGGGTTCTACTGAACCATCCACCTGCCCTTACCCAGTCAACCTTGTTACCAGTGGCACAAATTCAAGATACCTAGAGCTGGGAGCCTGTGGAGTGAAAAAAAAACAAAAACAAAAAACACTGTTCCTGGAGTCAGAAACCAAGAACAAATTATCTTCCAGAATCTTATTTCCTTAACTGAATTCCATTTTTAAAAAGAAGAATAGTGCTGGTAACTTCCTTTCCGCCAGAGGGTGATAGTGAAAATGGCTAGACCTTTGTATGCAAATATGGGGTATAATTTTTTATTTTTTAAATTTTATTTATTTATTTTTAGTTTTCAACATTCATTTCCACAAGATTTTGAGCTACAATTTTTCTCCCTGTCTTTCCCCTGGCCCCCACCCCCAAAATAGCATGCCTACTGAATACTCCCCCAATCTGTTCTCTCATATATCCTCCTCCATTACCCACCTAACTTTCTAGTAGGGGAAGATGGATTTCTATACCCCAGTGCCTGTATATCTCATTTCCCAGTTCCATGTAAAATAACAAATTTTTTTTTAAATATTTATTTTTAAAACTTTGAGTTCCAGGTGTTTTCCCTTCTTCCCTCCTTATCCACCCCCCACTGGGAAGATAAGCAATTCAATATAGGTTTTACATGTGTAGTTAATAGGTATAATTTTTTAAATTAACTAATTTATTTTTAGTTTTCAACATTCATTTCTGCAAAATTTTGAGTTACAGTTTTTTCTCCCCGTCTTTCCCCTACCCCACCCCCAAATAGCAAGCCTACTGAATACCCCTTCCCCCAGTCTGTTCTCTTATATCCTCCCCCATTACCCCCCCCAACTTTTTAGTAAAGCAAGATGGGGTATACCAATGGGGTATAATTTTTAAGAGTGCACACTGATATGCTAACGTAATGGAGGGAGGGTTACAAAGATACGAGGCACTGAATTAGGGTCCCCAGAAGGGCCCAAAGAAATCCCACCCCATAGTCCTTGACTACTAGATCTTTATTCTGCCACTATAGATAAGAATGTATCCTACTTAGAGATACAAGAGTAGGGTGGGGGGGGAGGGGTGGTGAAGTGGGATATAAAATTCTCATTCTCTCTTCCCACCCCCATCAAAAATATCTTAGCATCATAAGATTATGACTATTATGATCATAAACATCATAAGAACTGAAAGGGCTCTTAGAGATAATTTGATCCAATCGCCCCATTTTGCAGATAGGGAAACTGAGGCCCAGAAGGGTGCCAAAGACTGTGGGTTTCCTTTTGGTGAATGCTCTAAGACTTGAAGGCTAGCTCTGGTCTGAAGGGTTTTTCCTTGAGATATGGCACTTAAATGGATCCAAAGGTGCTGATCCCTCCTTTCCCTTCCCAGGGACTTCAAACTCGGGTCTTAATCCCTGGAGAGCCAAAGGAATGCCCCCGCCCAGGGAGTCCCGGGTCCCTCCGCCCCTCCCGTCCTGGAGGACCTCGGGTGGACACTCTTGCCCCGTGCTTCTCGCTGGTTGGGACTGGGCGGAGTCTGTGGCTCCCGGCCTGGGAAGCGGAGGGTGGGACACTCTGGCCCGGCTCTCGGTGGTGCGGGGGCGGAGGCGGAGGGAGCGGCCGCTCTGGCCGGCGGACTCGTTGGCGTGGAGTCCCGGAAGCGGAGCGGTGATGGCGGAGAGTCCGACTGAGGAGGCGGCGACTGCCGGGGCCGAGGCTGCGGGGACCCCGGGCCCGGGCGCGGGCGGCGGCGGCAGCGGCGGCTTCGGGCCGCCCTTCCTACCCGACGTGTGGGCGGCGGCGGCGGCGGCGGGCGGTACCGGCGGGCCGGGCGGAGGCCTGGCCCCGCTGCCCGGGCTCCCGCCCTCGGCCGCTGCCCACGGGGCCGCGCTGCTCAGTCACTCGGCCTTCTGGGACCCGACGCTGAGCTCGGACTGGGACAGCGAGCGCGCCGCGCCGCAGTGCCTGCTGCGGATCAAGCGGTGAGTGCGGCCGAGCGAGGGCCCGCCCGGCCCGGCCCGCCGCAGCCGCCGCTCCCCGCCCGCCCTGGCCCCGGCCCCGGCCTGGGGGCCTCCCCAGCTCCTCGCCCAGGCTCCCCCATTTCCGATCCTCCCTTTTTCTCCTCCCACCTCTTCCACTTCTCAGCCCCCCCCAAACTCTCCTACTCCTCTCTTTAAAATCTCCCCCCCAGTTTTCCCGCTTCCTGCCCCCCAACTCTTTCTCCAGCCCAGACTTTCCCCGCAGCTCTTCCCCCCAGATTCCCTCCTAATCTCCCTTTCTTTCCATCTCACCCCCCTCCCTCCTCCCCAATCCCCCTTCCTCTTTTCCCTCCTCTCCTCTCCCCTCCTTTCTCCCCATCATTTCTCCTTCCTTTCCCCCTCACCTCCCCTCCCTTTCCCCCACTTTCTTCTCCCCAACATCCCTCCCTTGCTTCGTTCTCTTTTCCCTTCCCCTCATACTTTTTTCCTTTCGCCCCTTTTTTCCGTTAAGCCTTCTCTCCCCTCCTTTCTGTTCCTTAGCTATCCCCCTACCCAATCCCACACTTTTCTTTTTTTCTTGGATCTTCAGTTCCCTTACAGCAGGTACATACCATAGGAAGGGGCTACAGCGTTTCCCCCTGCCTTTGTTCCTGGAGGACAGCCTCCAGTCCTGCAACTTTTTGTCCTATTAAACTATTCCTTCTCCTTTCCTCATCCCCTGGCCAGCTCTAACCCTGTTATCCAGAGATCCCTAGGCTCTGTATCTTGTAAGTTGATGCCACATAAAGACGTTTTATTCTACCAATGGAGCCCTCCCTCCCAGCCTTAGAAATTCATTTCCCATTCTCTACCTTTGTAACTTCTTAATCAAACCTCCAGCTGTCATTTATCTTTCTGCTCCCTAGGTTCCTATACTGTTTAGACAGAATCTTTATTTTAGTTCCTTTGGTTTCTTCTTAATTAGGCATGTTTCACGTGGGGGTGTTTCATTTTGGCATTAACCTCAACTGCCCCTAGTTCTGGAATGAGGCCCAAGGAGCCACTTGTAGAAGTCCTCATATTTAATCTTCCTAGTGTATAAAAGCAATCTCTCCCCCCATCCCAATATTTCTTCCTAAAGATAAATCTCTGTTTTTCATTCCGTTGGTCTGTTTCCTGGGCAGACTATGTCTAATCTCATCCCCCACCCCACCTCCTAGGAAGATTCTCTTCCCATACACATTTTTGTTATAAAATGAGTATAGTATTTAGTTGTATCTTTTGGAATTAGTTGCTTTTCTTTTCATTCAAATTTCCTTTTTAGTTGGTAATATTTTATTTAAAATTATCTTGAATTTTTTTGCATCTGGAAATTTTGGGGGGTGTGCAGTAAATGAATTATCATTTTAATAGATGTTTTTCACACTGATTTCTGATATCATTGTAATCTCCCATTTTCCTTCCGCTCACCTCCCCCTGATGAAATAGTGCCCCTTTTGATAACACTTGGTTTTCTGCTTCCTTCTCATGTATCCAACCTGAGAATCCCTAGTCTGTGAGCCATTGCAAACACTTGTGGCACCACGCACTTAGTTCTGACTCCTCTTCCCATTGATATCAGCAGCTGTTTTGCTCAAGGGCTTTCCCACCTTTACCCCTACTTCCCCTTTGTTGTTATACAGGGACATCATGTCCATTTATAAGGAGCCTCCACCCGGAATGTTTGTTGTGCCTGATCCCCTTGACATGACTAAGGTAGGTGATTCCTTTGGGGGGGGATGAGTGCAGCCTTCTTTTCCCTTGACCTTCAGATGGATAAATATTGTTGTCTGTCAAATTCAGGGAGGATTGGAGGCCAGTGTCTGCCAGGATTATGGATATGTTTAGAGTATTGACTAGGTTACCATTAATAATGCCTGGTTTTATATACTGTCTCCTACAACATCAACAGCAGTAAATATTTATTATTTTCCCTGCCGGATACAACATAATGTACTACAAAAGTTAAAACAGCCCATGTTCTGAAGAAAGGACCCTGAAACCTTAGTGAGTCTAAGATCTAAGCCTAAAATCCCCAGGCATGTATACACTTTGGCTTCTCTGCTATTCCTAGCCCCACCCTGGGAAAGTAGATTTACACCTAAACCTTTGTCAGGCTGAAATGAGTTGCTTAAAGAGCACACTTCTGCTTTTATATTGCCTGAAGCAAAAATTCTGCCTGTAAATTGTTAGTGTGGTCTTAGCTACTTTGAATTAGCTTGGCTTTTAAATTGATTTTCTTTTGTCTTTATGTGGTTGAAAATGTTTTTACTGGCATACCTTGTTCCTAGTAAAATGCCAGAGATATTAGCTTCATAGCCCTTTAGGTCCCAGAATTTGTGCCCTGTTCACACAAGAAGAATTTGCTATTTAAGATGATCCTAGGGATGTGGTTGGGGGGATCACTTGGACAGTGTTTGGGTTCAGTTCTATGGGCATTGTATTAAAGTATTCCTCCCCTTGATTTCTAAATTCCCAACAGATGCCTTTGAATATTAGTAAGACATCTAATTATTTTAGTCCTAACAGTATGTGAATCTGATATAAATTTAAGTTCCCACATCTAGGAAAGGAGAAATTGGCCACTAATTATGACTAAATTATAGAAATCCCCATTTCTGAAATTGAAGGTCCTTTTAAGACCCAGTTGTATAATGCTGCTGTATGGCCTTCTTCTTTTCAACCCTAGCCCCCAGCTCCCTCAATGTGATCAACAATAGAGGAAGCTGATGACTTAGCCATCTACCTCACCTTCCACCTTCACATCTGTCACTGAACTTTTAAAGCATCCAACTCCTGTCTTCCATTGATGATACCCTTGGGAAATTTATTTCCCTTTTTCAGGGAAATAAAGTAGAATTTCGTTCAAAGTTCTAGGTAGAATTTCTGCCTATAAAGTAGAAGTTTTCTACATTCCTGGGAAGTTTCATAAATGAGAACAGGGTCCCTGCACGCTATAATGAGGGTATGGGATGGGGCTGACTCCTGCCCTCTGGCATGTGCAGTGGCCTGGGCAAGGGCATGGGGGCGCGGTTTGTGGTGGGGACACTGCCACACAGTTTTGAGATGGTGCAAGATGGGCTTTTGTTTTGCAGATTCATGCATTGATCACAGGCCCATTTGACACTCCTTATGAAGGGGGTTTCTTCTTGTTCGTGTTTCGCTGTCCTCCAGATTATCCCATCCACCCACCACGGGTCAAGCTGATGACAACGGGCAATAACACAGTGAGGTTTAACCCCAACTTCTACCGCAATGGGAAAGTCTGCCTGAGTATTCTGGGGTAAGAAGACACTTCCGACTGGCCGAGCTGGGAGCCAGGGACTCCTGCAGGCTGTCCTAGCTTATGGATATTATTCTCCCTTCAATAAATGGTTGTGATTTTGTCTTTTGTAGTTAGGTTAAAAGTTGCGTCTGAAATTGGAACCACATGAGATCTCAATCAAGCACATAAAAATTCCTGGCTCATCTTGTTGTTTGGGGATTGTCAATCCCCATCTCATTTCTCAATGTTGAGTCCCCATCCTTGCCCTGAGACGGTTAGATATCCAGAAAGATGGTGTTAAAAAAAAAAATTCTGATCAGGACCTAGGTTCAAATTCTGCCTCTGATTGATATTTACTGTCTGCATGTCTTGAGCTTTAGTTTCTTCACCTGTAAAATGGACTAGATGACCTCTGAGGTTCCTCCCAGTTCTAGATCTTTTTTCCTTTGTTGCAGATATAAAGAGTTTTGAAGGGTTTCTTTTTGTTTGGGGAGTCAGGAGAGTGGGAAAATTGAGACTGCTTTGTCTCTTCTATCCCTTCCTGTGACTTGAAACCAGACCCACCTTCAGGCTTGTGTGGCAGCTGATCCTGGGAGCCACAGTATTAGGCCAGTGGCAAAACCCATTTTAAAAAATCCTTCAGAGACTCAGAGTGGGTAATGGTAGTAGAGTCTGGAAGAGGAACGATTTAAAGAGACCTATTATGACAAAATAACAAACCCTAGGGGAAAAAAATCAAGTTCTGTTACCTGTGCAAATGGAAAAGGTAATCCATAATATTGAGTAATCCAAAAATTGTTTCTTTTTAAAATCACTTTCCTGTAAGTGTAATATGGACATTACTTTCTGGTTATGTTTTGCTCTGGCCAATGCAAACATTCCATGAGCTGACACCAAATGACAGCAAAACCAGGGGAAAGAAAAGGATACAGGATGGTTAGAAATTGTTGAGTCTGGGGAGAGACCAGCCTGAGACTGGAAGTTTATTAAAGAGAATCCACAAAGCAGAAAATTCCCATTAAGTTCAGGAGTTAACTGTATTATTATAATAACCTTTTTTTTTTTTTTTTACTTAAAGTGTTCTTTATTGACCAGGGACATTTAATCATGGAAAAATCTACTTTGTTCCAAGGTCATGGGTTTCTTGGTATATAAAGGCCAGGAATTGAGGATGGTTTTGAAATGGAATTGCCAACTGAGAGTCTAGAAAGAGAGCAATGCTGGTGGAGGGTGGGGCAGGGTAACTTTTGAAACCAGCAGTTTTGATTAGGCTAATGGGAAGAATCAACTTATATTTTTCCTCATGAGTAAGACTGAAAAAGGAAAGTGGTCATGAAGCTTGTGTTTATGCCCCAACCTCAGCACCTTTCTTTGCTTTGTCAGGCTAAAACAAATATTTTTTCTGTCACTTCTTGTTTCTGCTGTCATTTCTGCCCACTGGACTATAATCACAAAGGTTTAGCTGGCCAGGCCCCTATGAAGGAAAGGGATGTCTTTACTTGTTCTTCCCATCCAACTGGAAAATGCTCTTGTACATTACTATCTTTGTGAGTCTTGGAATCTCTCCCCTTAGTCTTTTCTCATTGCTTGCCATGGCTCTACAAACCTCAGAGAACCTGATACTCCCCAGGTTCCAAGTATGGAACAGGAACCCAGATGTACCTATGTTTTTGGCTTCATCAACCTCTCTGCAACCTCACCCCTGCCAAGAGGTCTGTGCACTTCTCCATTTCTTCTCATTCCTCCAAAAAAAAAATCCACTCTTCATATTTAATTCTTTTCCAAAGTATTCTGAAGAGTATTTACTAACTTTGACGTTGATTACCCTTGGAGGCATTTTCTAATTGACCATATTTCCAAGTTAGTCTTTCCTTCTGTGGCTCCAGTTAAATCAGATTCTCTTTTTTTTCCTTTGACCTGCTTTTTTGCCTTGAGATTGACTTACTTCCTTTTGAATTGGGGTAAGATGGTGGCTGGGAGATTCCAGATTGCTAATAGTGAAAGAGAAAGATTGAGTCTTGCTGCCAGGCCCCTAGTATTTTTGTACTGGCTTGAAGGAGCCATACCGGTCTTCCCCAGCCTCACCTTTTTCCCTTCCCCCTTTACTTTGTTTTGCAGTACTTGGACTGGCCCTGCCTGGAGCCCAGCCCAGAGTATCTCCTCCGTGCTTATCTCCATCCAATCACTAATGACTGAAAATCCCTACCACAATGAACCTGGCTTTGAGCAGGTAAGCCAGACTTCCAAGTGGGAGACATTGACTACTTTTAATGAGTTTTATGGAATCTGAGACCTTAAGAAGGGAGGATCTTTTGTCTTGTTCTAGATGTATAATGTTGTCTGCTGCCTTCTGGGAGAGTAGGTCTAACTGCATTAGAAAAGGGGGCAGTTGACATGTTAAACAAGTTAGTAGATTTGGGGCTGGCAGTATTTTTAGTTTTGGACACCTTAAATCTCTCAGTGAAGATATTCATTAGAAGATATTAGTGAGATAGTCATTGGTAAGTGTGACAATAATTAGGTCTGTGTAATGTGCTTTCAGTTAACATATAAATTCTAGATAGGAGTTTACTTAGTAAAGGCATTTGGAAGATTAGTTCAGAGTCTTTAGGGGATGGCTGTCTATGCCCAATGGATTCATGTGTATACTACCCCTGGCACAAGCTTGAGGTGTTCCCCAGGATTTATACTGAGTTAGTTCCTCTATTTTGGACCTTTGAAGCAGCTTAAAGTTTATTTCCTGCAGAGCCAAAAGGATCATTAATAAGGGTGAGAGTGAGTGTGTCTATACTATGGAAATGTGTTATTTATTACCACCAAAAATAAGGTCAGAAAACATGCCTAAAAGATGCCAAACCAAATTAGATTATTTAAAGACTTTAATTAGCATCATCCAAACTAAAGGGGATTCCTAGACTATTGGCTATTTAAGAATGAAACAAATTCATTCCCTTTCCTCAGGCAGAGAGGTATCACATTTCCTAAATAACACCATTCTTCCCCAAATCACCCTGGCTTGTCTGATTTCAGAGGAAGAAAATTGTGGGATGGACCCTATTGTATTAGTTGCAGCTGTTTGGAAATTGGGGTATCTTTCCTACTTTAGGAAATGTGGCTTTGTAGGTTTGGGATATTTTATAACACCTCTAAACCTATATAACTGAGACTGGAGCTGTCTCAGTGGTTTTTGTTTTTTTTTCCCCCAGTCAGAAGTGGGTCCTCCTGTATGATAAAAGAATTATGGGGGGGAGAATTCTTCCCCACTCATGTCCACCCTGTTGCACTCTGGGCCACTGTATTTGCCCAGACTTCCAGATGGATAGGGTCCTCTTGGTAGATTTGCAGTAGTGTTATCTGTGGTTAGCTATTTGCCATTGACTTCCCTTCAATTTAAAAAAAATAATAGGAATTAGAGACTAACTTGAATGGGCATCACTATTCATGTCCAGTAATAGATCCTGAAAATATGGCATAGAGCTGGCAAGAAACTTCTTGCAGTTCCTGCCATTTTAGACTCTATGAGCTGAGGCCCTAGAGTTCTTTGTGTGTCCGTGAGCACCAGGACAGGTCAGCTTTGTTGCCCTGCTTCCCTGATTTGTTGAACCAAATTGCATCGAATTAAATCCCCCTCTAGCCTTTACCTGGCAGTCTTTTGGCCTGAGATGGGAACCCAAGATGGCTGAAGGAGCTTTGCTGGGTTTATACATAGCATGTCTTCCACTGGTAGGGAGCTTAGTAACAAGGGTATAGTACAGTGTTGGAAAGGCAATAGTTTTTATATGTAAGAATGCAACCTGCCTTGCATCTTCTATCTTTACCTGTTCCTGACATGCAGTGCTTTCTTCCTTGTCCTCACTCCCTGAAACTTCTGTTGTTTAATGTGGGCACCTTGCGTATCAACGCCATTTCTTTTTCACCACAGGAGAGACACCCAGGAGACAGCAAAAATTACAATGAGTGTATCCGGCATGAGACCATCAGAGTGGCAGTCTGTGACATGCTGGAGGGAAAATGTCCCTGCCCTGAGCCCCTAAGGTACATGACAGAGAGTGACTGAAGGTAGAGGGGGTGGGGTTGGGATGAGGGGGTCAGTGTTGGAATGAGAGTCACAGGTCCTCAATATGCAGAGCATTATTGTAGTGGGCATAGGAAAGGAAAATTTAAGTCAACAAGCATTTATTACCTACCAATGCCTGGCATTGGGCAAATTGCTGAGGATACAAAAATAGCCCCTGTTCTTAAGGAGCTCAGAGTGTAATGGGGGAGATAACTTTCGAACAAGCAAGATACAGGATTACTTGGAGATAATCTCAGAGGGCAACTAGGTGGTATAGTGGGTAGAGTGCTAGACTTGGAGTCAGGAAGATTCATTTTCCTGTGAGTTCAAATCTGGCCTTAAGACACTTCCTTGCTGTATGACCCTGGGCAAATCACTTAACCTTGTTGACCTCAGTTTCCTCATCTGTAAAATTATCTGGAGAAGGAAATGGCAAACCACTGTATTTTTGTCAAGAAAACCCTAAATGGGGTCACAATATACGACGGAAGAACAACAACAATCTCAGAGGGAAGGTATTAACATTAAAGAAGATTGAGAAAGATTTCTTGCACAAAGTTAGATTTTTTTACCTAGGACTTGAAGCCAGGAGGGGGAAATGAGGAGGGAAAGCATTTCAGGCCTGGGGGACAGCCAGTACAAATTTAATCAGAGATGGGGAGTATCTTGTATAAGGAATAACAGCCACAGAGGTCAGTATTATTGGATCTTAGAGTAAGTGGAAAGGGAGTAAGGTATAAGCAGACTAGAAAGGAAGGAAAGGGCCAGGTTATAAAGGGCTTTAAAAGCCAAACAGGATTTTATATTTAATCCTGCAGACAATAGAGGGAGCCACTAGAGTTTACTGAATAAGGGAATGATGTCACACTGTTGTTTTAGGGAGATCACTGGGATAGCTGGCCAACAGCCTATTGAGTAGTCCAGGTCTGAGGTGATGAAGGTGGGAACCACTTGGTGGTATTATCAAAGCATATTTTTTGTATCCCTGACATCTTGTGTGTATAGTAACTGGTACTTAAGTCAATACTTATTGAATTAGAATGGACAAAGAACTTCTATTAATGCAAAGCATTCAGGAACAGTTAAAAAGCAGTATAAAAGCAGGTGAATAGCATGCAGGCTATCTGTAAATGTTGGGACAGTTTGGAAAAAAAGTGTGATCTCAAACTAGGGACTAGTCAAGAGAAGCTTCTGGGGTGGGGGGTGGGGGACAGGGCTGGAGGAGGGATATTTGTGAAAGAATAGAGCATTGTATATATTCTCATACTTGGTTGATGTGTTGATGGTTTTGCAGAGTTGCTTTTTTTTTAAACTCCATGTTACAAGGAATTAGCTTGCAGGGGAGGGAGAAGGGATATTTTCAGACATGAATATATTCATTTTTAAAAGCAGAGATTGTGGTGAATAAGCTTGGGATGGGCAACAAACAGAAAACAGATTGAGTTCAGGTTTCATTGCTGTTCACAGTTGGAGTCATTCTAGTGACCACACTGCTTGGGAAGTTAAGTGTGGACTGTGGCACTTACCAAACATCTTGTCCCAGTGGCCCTTTTTCCAAGTGCTAAGGTAGAAAGTTAGAGTATATGTTGGATCCAGCTGTAAGTGAGGAAACAGGGCTAGTGTGGGTCCTGCAGTCCCTTCTCTCTCATTCTGCAAGCCCATGACCTTTTGTTCACCTTTGCCTTCCAGGGGTGTGATGGAGAAGTCCTTTATGGAGTATTATGACTTCTATGAGGTGGTGTGCAAAGACCGACTACACCTCCAAGGCCAGACAATGCAGGTAGAACAGCATTTTGGGCCTTGGGGGTGGGATGTGGCAATGGGGCAGGATGGAGAGTG
Organism: Gymnobelideus leadbeateri; assembly: GCA_011680675.1. Lineage (NCBI taxonomy): Eukaryota > Metazoa > Chordata > Mammalia > Diprotodontia > Petauridae > Gymnobelideus > Gymnobelideus leadbeateri. The sequence continues at coordinate 301,341 of WOXC01003015.1, forward strand.
GGGCACAACTGAACAGGATGACGAAGTATACTGACCCACTGGGGATGGCATCAGTCTCCTGGCTAACTGAAAAGGATGGAGAAGTAAAAGGACTTGGGAGAGAAGACCTGGAGGGAGACACTGTATAACCCAATTCAGGTGTTTGAAGGAATGGTGGTCAGATATTGGTTCTTTGATAGGAAAGAAGCCACTTAATGTAAAAGATTACACTAGATGAATAGAGGAACTCAGCAGTTCAAACCCAGGTGACTGAGAGAGGGCATTTGAAACACTTCACTGAAAAATCCCTCATCTCTGAAGTGTTTTAGTTGGTCTGAGCCTGAGGGATGGGATAGATTTGATGGCTTGTTAAGGCTTTTTTTCTAACTCAGAGTATTTGGCAACTGCTTGGGTAAGTTTCTTCCTTCCTTTTGTCCTCACCAGTGGAGAGACTGGGATTGTGACAATTTGAAACACTCACGTATTAGAAATACCAGATGTTCTGTTGACTGAGGTGCAGTTCTTGGTTTGTCTTTCACTTGCTCCAGCATTCAAGCGTCAGGGTATAGTTAGGACTATATTGCTTCCTGTTCCCATTTCTACTGCATCCTGAGAAGGGATATGTCTCCAGCATCAGAAGCTGTAACCTTCATTGCTCAGCAGTTCCAGTATCAGTCCTTGGAGGAAAAACATTTTTTTGACTAGACCTATGGTTTCATTCCTTTACCTCTTCTGCAACTTTTTATAGGCTTAAAGAATCACCAGCGGGGTGGGGGGGGTGCATTGAGAAACCTATAAAGGGAGGGCCAACACATGGAGAGGTAGTGAGTTGGATAGGAATGAAGCTGAAGTCTGAAGGAAGGAAAGTTTGGAAAATTGATCCGCCTCAAAGCAAGTAGAGTGGAGGCTTTCAGGATGTAACTGGAGAGTGAAAACCAGTTTGTAGTGCTTATAGAAAGCCATAGTGGAAAGAGTGGGGGTGGAGGGGTGTAGGAGAGGAGCTGACAGAAGTGATTGGATAGCTTTTGGTATGATGTCAGCAGCAAGTCCCTAATCAGTCAGTTATAGAACCTGTCAGTTCCTGTATGAGTTACCTGCACTCTATCCTATCTCATCAGCATTCCATTTCTTCTTTATGGGTGGTTAGCTTTTGTCTACTGATTTGGTCCTCCTGCTTCCACCCTTTTTCATCCTCTGGAGTAGACTTTGAAGCTTACATAAAATGGTTTGTGATTCTTGACTTCAGGTAATAAAGGTAGAATCAAGGATAGAAGGTACTTATATAAGAGGAAGAATCTTTGCAGGACTGGGTTGGTGGGTCTGCAAATAAAAGACAGAGGCTCTTTTTTTTCTTCAGTGGCTAGGGACATAAGCTTTAAGCATTTTAATAACTAGATAAACTTGAAAAGGCCAGTTATTCTGACTCTCCTTACTTCAGGAATAAAGGATAATCTTCATCTTTTCCTGGGTATGTTAGAAAAAGTCAACATTCCTGCGCCCTGCATGTGAATTATCTAAGATGATTATGCAACTCCAATGCATTCTCCCTTTTAGTCCTTTCCCCCTGTTCTTTGCAGTATACATTTGGAAAAGTAAACTCATTTTAATATATGTCTCAGCCAAGTATCCCTGGGAAGGTAAGGGGTGGGGTAGGATGAGGGGGTTGGGATTGAGTTGATTGGGTTGAGAACACATTCTTAAACCCCAAATGGAAGAGGTTTTTGTATTGCTTGCAGTTCTTTGTTCTCCTCACGGTGAGAAGCTTCTGGGGAGCTATCTGGCTTCCGTGGGGTCTCACTATTGTCTCTGATATGAACAATTCAGATATGACTTTTTTCTCGTTTCCCCTCAGGATCCTTTTGGGGAGAAGCGAGGCCACTTTGACTACCAATCTCTCCTGACTCGCCTCGGAGCAATTCGTCTGAAGGTGCAGGAGAAACACCAGCAGGACAGTGCTGAAATAGACTCTGACAGCAGTTCATCTGAAACAGAGACAGATACGCAGGGGAGCTCAAGGGCCTAGAAGCCCCCCAGCCCATCCCTGGGATGGAGCGGCACCACAACTCCCTCCAGCCCCAACAGCATCCTGCCTGAGGCAAGAACCAAGGATACACAGACCCCAGGGTGGGAGTGGGCTGTTGTTTGCAACCTTCTTGGCATCTTGGTACCAAGGACCATTTTCATCCCATGCCTAGGGCCAATCCCAAGGTACTGATACAGGAGAGCCTGGAGCATGGTTCTCTGGCAAAAAACTGACGGACATTTCCACTGGGGCGGTTTGTTGGGGATAGAAGGCAAAGACTGCAGCTCCCAGAGGGGGTTGCCCAGAATAGTCAATGGGGATACCAGGAGGGGAGGGCAGGGTCAAGGGAGTGGGGGGGGGGGGGGAAAGGGGAGGGTGTCACATGACCTGTCCAGGTGGTTGTCTGGGTGTCTGTCTTTCAGTTTTGAAGCTGGGCCTTCCCCTTGCTTAACCCAGCCCAGCCTAGTGTAACCTCCTGGACCTAATTTCCTGTCTGCCACCATAATTTTGTTTTCCCTAATTTATAGTCACTGTTCTAGACAGACCAAAGAGAAGGAACAGTGGAGGAGTCTGGGCTACTGGTCAGAAAGCTTTACCTAGCACCCAAGCACCTTTCTCTCCTGCCTCTTCCCTTCTCCCTTCTGCTGCCAGTAGATGGAGATTTGATTGAGACCAACCAAAGGTCTTTGCAAATCCAGCGCAGGCGCCATGGAAACTGAAAATACTGTTTGTTCCCACAATCACTGATTCTCATGGAAAAGTCCTCAACACTGGCAGCTGCTGTCCATTTGGGGTTGAAACCGTTACGAGTGAACGGTTTCTTCTGAATTCTCATCCAAACAAGGATACTCTTCCTTTGGAGTGACAAGGGGATTGACATTTTTTGAGGAGTGGATTGTCCAACTATTCTCCATGGTGTTTGCACTCCAGTCTGTGATTCCCTCACAGCTTCAAAGTACTTTGGGACCTGGGGGAAGCAGTGGTGGCCAGTAGCAGAGGGGAAACAGGACTAAGACTGGAGGACTTTGTTCTGGGCTGTGCTGCCAAACGTTGACCCTTGGCAGGAGAACATCAGAAGGGAATTCATCTGTTGGCTGAGTCGGATGCTTGCAGGGCTAGCTCTCACTCTCCCTAGCTTTATTTAGCTACAAGGATCCTTCTGGCTGGTTAACAGAGAAAGATATGCTTTAAGCACTCACTGTAGTGCTGGGCATCTTCCCTCCCTATTTTGGCTCTGCCCCAGGCTTCCTGCTGTATTATGTTTCCTCCAGGGCCATCATCCACATAGTTGTCTAGCTAACCCTAAGGCTTTTGTCAGCATCCTAACTACCTGTGAAGGAGAATGACTGGATTCTGTGGAAGAGAGAGAGGTCAGAGTTTAAAGGGCCTCTGCTTCATGAGTCAGATAATATATACTTTAGATCTGAGGTTCTAGAATAACCTAGAACTATATTTAACCTAAACACTTACCACTGTGGGGGTGGAGCTTATTGGGCAACAGGGGGAGAATTCTTGGGAAGAGATATAGGGCAGGGAAAAAAACAGGGTAAAATGGGCTTGGGGAGTAGGAAGAGAACCATAGGCAACCATTAGTCAAGATTGGTTGTTATTCCACTCAAAACAAGTTTCAAGGCTGCTAGCCTACCCAGATGCATAGGTCTGGGATGAGCACTAGACTTGGCCCCCAAACTCCCTCAGTTGGAGCAGGTGCAGGGTTGTGGATGAATATTCTTGGTCTATAGATGCAGTGTTGTCTTTCTGCCATTTAAGTGTTTCTACTTCCAAGCGACAATCCTCTCCCTGACCCTGCCATGGGCAGAGCACCTTTGGCATCGTGGCCCAACTTATGCTCTAATCTTGAGTTGAGAACATATATGCACAGAAGTCACTCAAAGAGACATCTTTCTATCTGACTGTACATAAATGATTTTTTGTGCAATAAAGTTTGTTTTGGCAGAAGGAGGTTGCTGTGGGTGTGGAAGGGGCCATTAGGACCACCTCAGACAAGCATGGTACCCATGTTGGTACCGTGTCATTGTCAGGTACCTGGATAAGAGTTTGGAGAATAGAGCTGAACTGGAATGTTAGGCTGCATTGGCATAGATTGCCCTTTGCCAATCACCATAATACAGGTTGCTTTCTTTGAAGATAATGCAGAAATCCCATTAAATTTGGGGGGAGCTGTTGAGTATTGTTCTTGGGAGGACAGGCTTGGGGGGGTGGTATCTGGGAATGAACCAGTTAGCAGCTATTAGATTATTCGTTCTATTCCTTGATGATATGGTTTAGTGAGATGAAGGCTGTCTCAGCTTCAGTCTGGAAAACTTACCCCAAGAAGGAGAAAGCCAAATCTTACATGGAAGGGGTGGGAGGATAGTAAAGGAAATGGTTATTTGCCTAAATGACATTTCTGTCCCCTAGCTATTGTCCTGGACTAAGAGGAGCCCCTTTTTGGATAATCCAGAACTACTTTGGCATCATATTTTTATTATTTATTTAATAACTCCTATGCTGAGTTTAGAAAGTTTTGTGAAGACTTCTGGGAAGCAAAAAGCCATCCAGTTTCTCGCTCAGCTGTGCTGCCTCCTGAGCAAAATGCTAATCTTCCTTCAAGGTAAAGGAAGTAAAAGCATTTAGGCTTCTCTGACTTTTCTTAGTGACTCAGACTGTTGGTTCAATGTAGAGTTGTAAATGGGAAAAGAGGGAATTTGATTTGGTAAATCAATGAATGAGCATTAAATTAGTAAAAACCAGGCTTATTTATGGTTTGTATCCCTATAGAGTACTTAAGTACTTAAAAGTACAAAGTACTTAAAAGAATGGGCTGGGAGGCAGAACCAGATCTCTTGGCTCAACTCATCTATGAATTTACTAGAATTACCCTATACTTCTGGGCCTCAGTTTCCACTTTTGCCCTATCTCTTCCATAGTTACTGTTTGGATAATAGTATTTTGAAAAACAAAAAAATATATAAAAGTGCTAGAACTGATAATGGTTACAAGAATGTTTCTCCATTAATGGTAAACCTTAGGTATTAAAAAATCTTTGAGGATGAGTGGCAACTTGGGACCGTTTTCTTACAAAAATGTTTATTGTTCAAGGCTCCCTTAGTAGATCTTGCCGTCTTCCTCCATTCTAACCACTGGTCTGCTTTCTAGAATCAGGGGAGGGCCTCCCTGGCTTCCTCAGCTGTGATTTCCTGGGAGTATAGGTCTGTGAAGAGAGCTGGCAGCCAGTAGTGTGCTTCCCCTGGAGCCTGCAGGTCCAGCCAGGCCAGCCCCTCTTTCAGTAGGTGCTCCTGTGGATAGAATGGACAAGAATTTATATGAAAAAGAGGTTTTAGAGGCTTTAGGACAGAGTAGGTGGAGACTGTATCATGAGAAACACAATCTAGAGAAAGGGGGAGGAAAGCACACCCTGGTCAGAACACAGAATATAGTTTACATTGTAGGTACCAAATTTTATGAAGGACACTGAACAGCTAGATCCTCTCTAGAGGAAGGCAATCGGGGGTGAGGGGTGGTGAGAGTGACCGGAGACTGTTGTAATAGACTTATTTGAAGAACCTGGAGAACAAAGAGAGGGAAGATGGACAAGACTGCTATTTTCAAGAATTTGGAGAGCAGATATGGAGGAAAATTAGATGCCTTGCTTGACCCCACTGGCTAGAAGTACTGAATGGAGGTTGCAGAGAGGAAATTTCATTCTATATAGTGACAAAACTTCTCAACAATTAGATCTGTTCAAAAGTGGAACAAGTGTCCTTGGGTAGTAAGCAGTTCCTCAGTACTGGAGGCCTTTAGGTGATGGCTGGTTACTACTTGTCCAGGATGTTACAGTGGGGAGTGTTGTTCGGGTATAGGCCGGACTTGATTTGGGCTGAGGTTCTTTGCAGTGACTGATAAGGGGAGTGAACTGGAGCCACAGCCAAACTGAAACCTGCTCTTGCCTCAATGGGGTTTTCACCCTAAACAATGCAGATAAGTGCCTTCACCACCACTCATCTGTACCTTCCACCTGCTTACTGAATGGTCTAGAATTACCTGTTTGGTTTTGTTCTTTAATCAAAGTACAGAGAAAACTCTATCTTGTTTGCCTGAGGTGTAGGAGGGAAATGAGGACTGGTCTTAGCATGAGATATTGGAAAGATCATGAAGGGATGGGACAACATAAGCTGCCAGAGATAACTGAGCAAGTTAATCTTGTTTATCAGCAAAACTGAATAATCCCTGTCCTTACCACTTCACTTTATCCCCCCCAGTCTTGCTATTTGTATTGTACTTGGGAGGTTTAAAATGGGCTTTCCTTACAACAATCCTGTGAAAGAGATATTATAAGTATTATTGCCTTACCTAGGTTACAGATGAGGAAACTAAAGCCTGAGGTAAAAAGACTTGCCCAGCTAGAGTTGGACCTTGAGGTTATTTGATCTAGTCTCCTGCCTTGCAGTACTATCATCACCTGCATTTTATAGATGATCTTTTTGCGGCCCACAGATATTAGTTAATTGGCTTGTCAAAAATCATCCAGCTAATTAGTTGTAGAGACTAAAACCTAGGGCATTGATAAAAAATTTTATTATACATATAAACTAGCACCTATACTCTGAAATATGTACTGTTAATTCCTTTCATTCTGAACTGTTCCAATACACACATATGGATACACATGCGCGCGCGCGTGCACACACACACACACACACACACACACACACACACACACATATACATATATACACATAAAATTTAAGTAATCTGACAGTAATGGTCAGGCTTCCCAAGGACCAAGAGAGGTAGTAGTAACCTGCCTTCCTGTACACACTTCAGGTTACATAGTAACTCTAGCCCAGGGAAGGTATAGTAACCATTTTATTTTCTTGGAGCAACAGTCCTTAACCTTTTTGTGTCATGGCCCTCTCTGATAGTCTGGTGAAATCTACAGATCCTTTCTTAGAATGTTTTTTAAATGCAAATACTCACATATTAAAAAAAAGCAATTGTATCAAAATACAAAACAAACAAACATTCAGAACTCTGCCTTAGAGAAATATTAGGGTTATCAATCACCACTGGTGAAGACAGAGCGAACACTATAAGAAATGGGGCCAATGGATGACACACAAGGCTCAGGAACCTATTGCTAACCCTCCTCAAAATGAACTAAAAGGATGAATTCTCTGCCTAGCATGGGTACTTTAGGCCCCATCTCTCCTAACTATTCTAAGGATACTTACCAGCACTTGTCGAGCTCTCTCTGTCTCCCATTTGAGACTTGCTTTGATCTCACTGACTGTCACATAACCATTTTTCTAGAGGGAAGAACAGACCAATGAGCAGGACTGTTGGCCTCCCTGAGAGCCCCCACCCCCCAACCTGGCACAATGGTTTCCCCCCTCTATTCCAGGAAAAAGGACTTGGATTAGACTGGAGGTGGAGAAAATGATAATTGGCCATAGCCCAAGGAACACATTGTGTGTTGATTTCATTTCAGAGTTAGAAAAGTCAAATCCCAGGAAGGGTAAGATGGTGGGCAAAATGTTGGCTAGTTTGTTCTGGGAGCTAGAATGGCCAGTTATACTTGGATCAGTTTACTTTTGGGGGGAAAAATTGGGGAGAGGACCATTCAGTTGGCTAGCTGTGGCCTCAGCTATTACATTCTACCCACAAGAAATCTTTGCTAATAGTTACAAATAATTTATAATTTTAAAAAATGTTATTTAGAATCAGAAGGGGCCAAGTCCAATCTACTCATTTTACAGATAAGGATGCTGAGGCCTAGGATTGCACAATAATAAGAACCAAGTCTTGATGGCAAAGGTAGTGCTTTTCGCACTGTCCCTGGGGGCAGTTTGGTTTAGTGGCCTTGCTTCTTGAAGCAGACACTACAGCCTATGTGATCCCAGCCAAATCACCACCTCTCATATTCTAAGTGGCTTCCCTAAGATAGAAGTTTCAGAGAAGGGATTACGGAGGAAGTCTCTTCACCCAGGCAGAGGTCCAGGTCCAGATCCTATCCTTTAGGTACCTGTTACCTGACTAAATGACTTGATTAACAAACTTGATGAGTGTGGAGGGGAGGGATACCAGGAGAAATGGGCAAGCTGAGGTATTTGGGACTGTCTCCTTTGACCTCTGTGACCTTGCAGGAGCTGGGGTAGGGTGGGGTGAGATACCTCCGCTAGCTGTAGCACCACAGTATGATCCATGTTGAGCTCAGCTGGAACCGACTGTACCAGGTAAGTGCCTCCCACAGGAATGATGCTGAAGCCAGTGCCCAGGGCCTTCAGTTTCTTGATGGCCCGGATGAGGTCATCTCTGAGGTGGGGGAGAAGTGATTCAAAGGCACCTGAATGACAAGACCAGTCACTCCTACACCTTTAGTCCTGCCCCCAGTTTGCTAGTGTAAAAGCAAGAAGGAAGGAGCCCCAAATGGCCTAAGAGATTCCAGAGCTAGAGGTTTCAATCCTGTGACCCAACTCAGCAAAGAATCCAAACTTCTATCTCCACTCCCTCTCCTGGCCTAGGAAGAAGGCATCTTTGACCAATCATGGAAAAGGAAGGCTGGGTCTAATCCCTCAGGATTGCTGTTATAAGAGCTATTTGAGCCTCATCCATTCACACACTTCATTCATATTCGATGCGCAATGGGTCTCAGTAGTACATATGGCTAGCAATCCTTTTTTGTTCCCTTCTTTTCTGAAGATCTACTGCTCCATGCTCTCATACTTGGGGGCTGCCTCCCTGGGAACCTATCATATATCACTATGTATAATAAGAATCCCTTAGGTCAAGGGGGTCTTGACCTGGATCATTAAGCTTGTGTTTTAAAAAATATTTTGTTAACTGGATTTCAATATAATTGGTCTCCTTTGTAATCCTATGTATTTTATTTTATTAATTTAAAAACATTATTCTAAGAAGGAATCTATAGACTTCACCAGAATGCCAAAGGGGAAACATATAAAAGGTTAAAAATGCTTGTCTCAGGTCAACTAAGTCAATTTATATTCTATGACATACTAATTTATCTTTCTTCCTTTGTAACTATCCTCATTTGCCAGAAATTATGTGGATAGGAAGAGATGAAGTTATCCAGCAGTTAGCCAAGGTATTCTTCAACTTTTCTCTAGGTAAGACTGGACTTGAACCCAAAGTGCTTATATTTGATCTCTAAAGAATTCTACCTCATCCCCAAAGGAATGGAAGGAAATACCTACTGGCTGACATCCTGAGCAAACTTGCCCCTTCCCTTCAACACCTGCTGGTGTAGTTCTTCCAGAGTGATCAGACCTAAGGGGATGGGACATACAAATCAGATGGAGAAAATCCCTATGTGAGCAGTGGCCATTTACAGAAATCACCCTAATTACTGAACTTGGGCCTAAAAATATCCCCTAAGTTACTGAATTCCTTTTGCCCTTCCCCCCCACAAATAACCAACCATGGGTAGATAATGGGAACTGTTAGGGCCAATAGGACTGAGGCATTTTTTGAGGGTCACAAGATTTGAGAATAGAAAATTAAAGACAGTCTTTTCTCTAAAATGTTCAAAATCTTTTACTGACACTTTTACTAACACTGACACAAAAGATCATACCCATTTATAGCCAATGGATATACAAGTATTTTGGCTATCTTAGCTTAGAGCTGGCCTTCAGGTCAGAAAGAGTCGAGTTCAAATTCTGACTGACATATCCTAAGTGTGTGATCTTGTGCAAGTAACTGAACTTCTAGATGTTCTAGCCAGGGGTGGGGAACCTATAGCCTCAAGGCCACCATGTGGCCTTCTAGTGCAGCCTTTTGACTAAATCCAAATTTCACAGAACAAATCCCCTTAATAAAAGGATTTGCTATGTAAAACTTGGACTCAGTCAAAAGGCCACACCTGGCCTCAAAGCTGCAGGTTCACCATCCTTGTTCTAGGCAATACCCCTAAGACTACAAGCTACAGAGGTGGTGGAGGTATTTATACCCAGGTCCAAGTCCAAATTCCTATCCTAACCAACTTATGCAATTAATCCAATGTGGTCAACAAAATGGCCAACACCTGGGGACTTTCTGGAACCCTTGTTCCCTTTAGCAATTTTTGAATGGACTATTTTGTCATATAGCTGATAGCTTGACAGCTAACCCAGCATGGCTGGCAGTCCTTTTAATATCAACTGGAAAGTTTGCCTAGAAAGTTTAAGTGACTTTTTCTAGGTTATATAGCATGTCATACACCAAGCCTGACCTATATCCTAGGCCTCTTCCCCTCAACAACTAGGATGTCAAAATACCATGAAGAGCAAAAGATGTTATCCCCTATCCTTAGATGTGGAGACTTGTCATGGATTCAGTTAAAATGGATTGACTAAGGCTTCAGAACAGTTTCTTTAAGAACTGATGAGCAGAAATGTGGATGAGATGAACCTGAAAGGCAAAGTAGCCTAAGTATTCATGGTTTGTCCACCTCTTCTTCCATATGAAGTCCTCACCTCCATTCCGATGCTTCAGTGCCAGGCACACCTCAATAATTTGAACACCCAGCTCATAATAAAAGTCTCCAACACCCAGCATCTCAGACCAAAATCCTTTTCCAGCTAAAGGAAAGAAGCAGAAAAGTCAAGGTTATTCTGCCACTCTACAACCCTCTCCTCAAAATTCCTCTAAGAAGCCTTTAACCCTTTAACTCTCCTTTACTCAATTACCCTTCAACATTTATGTGGTGGTCCCCACTACTAGATCAGCAAAGTGGCATAATTTTAAAAATAATTTCTTCTTGGCTTGAAATGTACTACAGGAACACAGAAGATGTCCCTTTCTAATTCTACATGACTTAGACACATGTGAAAATGAGTTTACCTTCTGTAAGCATACAAAGACAGACTGATATATGACCTTGAAGATGTTGAGGAAGAGTAATGAAGGGATGATATTAAACAATCTGATGATAATCCATAAATAGTAATGACAAGCAACCTACCTAGTCTACACCACAATCTATTTTTTCTCTATTAAGCTGACAATCTCTTCAGGCCAGGAACTGTCTCTTCCTCATCTGTGTAAGAGCTCTTTAAGGGAGAGCCACTGGTTCTCCCCCTAATAGTTATTCAGTTAATAATGACCCCTAACTGATACCTTACTCTCCTGAAATTCTGAGGTGTAGTGGAACCCCTAGGAGTAATGCCTTACAGGCCAAAGGGTCAACCCCAATGGTGGCACACATGTCTTGAAACTGCAACCGGAACTGAGGATTCTTCCGGATTTCTTGCTTGTGTTTACTGGCAAATTCTTCCAAGTTGGTCTTGAACATGTCCAGCTGCTTTGACATCTGTGGAAGGGACACAGGAATGTGAAGGGCAGCCCAGTTAAACAAGAGGCAGGTTCGAGCATTTGGACCCCTGGCCCAGAGACTGAGGGAAGGCTGAAAGTACCTAGAAGTATTCATCTTCTGTTCCTCTTGCCTGTCTTCTTCCTCCTTTTCTTTACTACTGTCTAACTGCCATGGGAAAAAATGAGCTGCTGGCTTGTTATAGATACATAGAGTTTCCACTATTGATAAGACAAGAGGAGCACTAAATTTAGGCATGAACTAAGGGGTAAGGCTATTTTTGACTGCTTTCTAAGACCACATAAAAACAATTTGGGAACTATATGTTGTTTTATTATACATACTTCTTTTCCTGTACTTTTCACCCTGCCAGAAGAAACCACTGGTTTATTCCCCAAGCTGACCTCCCCACAAAATAAATTAGTATGATCATATCTTAACCATGATGTTTAGAGATTTAATTGATTTACACCTGTCATCTCCTTTATAAAAGTCATATTTTCATAGCAGCAAAGAGTAACATGTTAAGAGCTTTGCAAACCTTAAAGTTAATATATAAATAACTTACAAAGATGATTAGAAATGGCTTTTGTTTCATATACATGTTACAGTATTTCTAGCCTGCAAAGTTAATGATACTTTTGTGAGTACCACTGTGTGTGTGTAATTGTTTATGTGAGTGATAGATGGCTATCATTTTAATAATGTTTTTACATATTAGGAAATGTACAAATCCTTCTCACCCCCATATTATCTCCTTCCTTCCCCATAACTTTATAATCCTCATGAGATAATGAATGACAATGATAATAAAACATTTGCCCAAGTCTTTTTTGAACCTGGATATTCTGTCACTGCCTCTCCAATTTTAAAGACTGAGCTCCAGGAAAAGTGGTGACAGTATGTAAAGAGAGTCCCCCTTTTGAGGGGGAGTGGGGAGGAGGCATTAGGGATTAAGTGACTTGCCCGGGGTCACTCAGCTAGTTAGTGTCAGAGGCAGGATTTGAACTGAGGACCTCCTGACTCCAAGAGCAGTGCTCTATCCACTGAGCCTCCTAGCTGCCCTGAGAGTCAATCTCCTTTTGGAAAGTCTGATGACAGCAAAAGCCTGGCCCCGGGAAATCTCCAACTTCTCAGCATGTGACTGAGCAAGCTAAAGCGACCTCCCCCACTGCTGTTATGGAAAGAGCCTGGAGCTTAAAGTCGGAGGAATTGGATTAAGAACCTGGTCCTCATCTGTAAAAAGAAGGCCTTGGACTAAACTGTCTCCAAACGTCTTTCCAGCGTCAAATTCTGTAATCTTAAGATCCCAGCTCACCTGAGCCAGCTGGTCCTCGGCCAGGACAGTGCCCCGTTCCTTATATTTGGCCTGTGGGAGAATAACATTAGGATGAGCCTGGGAATGGGGAGTGTGGGGTTCGGGTTCCCCTCCCAGCCTGGAGGTAACCGGCACCGGAATCGAGGAAAGTGAGGGGGCAGAGGCCTGATTTGGGAAGCCGGGAATGAAGGGGTCCAGCCTGGGAAGATGGGGTGGGAGGGGGGTGCCTGGCTTCGGGGACGGGAGCACGAATGGGGGGGCTCAGCTCCCGCAAGGCCCTGCGGAGTCACCTCAGCCAGCTTCTTCTTGGCGATGGCGCCAGCACCCACCCCGCGGCGGTGCATCTCGGCCCGCCAGGAGGCCCCCGGCCGTCCCCGCTCAGGGGCTCCGCCGTGAGCTGCTCAGTCAGGAAGTGCCAGCTGCGTGCGTCATCTCCCCGCGCCGGAACAGAGGATGCGTAACTTCCGGCAGCTGGTTGCACCGCGCACCCCGCCTCGCTTGTTGCGCGTGGCGAGTCTGTGTCTGGGCTTAAGCACGCGGGCGGTGGCCTTATCCTCTTCCTGTGCACACAATGAACCCCTATTTGTTCTTTTATTCCTTCATTGATTAATTTGTAAGTTCCTTCCTTCCTTCCTTCCTTCCTTCCTTCCTTCCTTCCTTCCTTCCTTCCTTCCTTCCCTTATTCATTCAACAATATGGAGGTCGTGGACTGTTCCAGTTGCAAAGGATTGTAGACGTCATCTGGTCCCGCCTTTTTATTTTATGGATGAGGAAACTGAGGTCCATAGAAATCAAATGACTTGTCTAAGGCCAAGAAGGGTGTCAGTGGCAGAATTAGCATTTGAATCCAGATTCTCTAACACCCAAATTAGAGAATTACTGTTGCAAGACCCTAAGAAGACTGGGGCAGCTAGATGATGGAGTTGATCAAGCTCCTGGTCTGAAGAAAGGAAGACCTGAGACTGATTAGCTGTGACCATGGGCAAATCACTTAACCTTGTTTGCCTCAGTTTCCTCATCTGTAAGATGTGCTGGAAATGGAAAACCATTCCAGTATCTTTACCAAGAAAACTCTAAATGGGGTCGGACACCACTGGGGGAAAAATGACTAAAGAGGACACAAAGAAACAAAACTGTTAGCAAGGAATTCCCTATGGAATGCAAGGAAAGATAAATACTGTCTGATAGTAACTGTGTTACCAGGGAGGACACATAAGAAAGGCCCTGGTGAAGGGGCTGTGAGAAATCTGAGAAGGGAGAGAAGGCTTTCATATCTGAGTAGGTGGGTGGGAGTGTCAGGGAAAGACTTAGGGAAGAAGAGATGCTTGATTTGGGGGAAGTCTTGCAAAAGGCAGAATTAGAAGAAGGCCCAGTTGGATAAAAGACAATATAACTCAGGTTTTGTTGAAACAGACTATCTGACAAGCAATATTATGAAAGGAGTTTTGAACCAAATTGTAGCCGACCTTGAAGCTTGCCTACTAAAGTATATTCTCTTCAGCCTAGCATTCAAAAAACTGTAATATGAAAAATAACAGGAACAAATTTAAATAGCATTTTAAAATTTGTAAGGCACTTTACATACATTATCTCATTTGATCCTCACAACCAAGGTACTATTATTATCCCATTTTACAAATGAGAAAACCAGTCATTAAGTAACTTTCAGAGGGTCTGTAATGGAAATGCAGATTTAAAGATCTTCCCTGCCCCTAGGCCCTTTGATTGGCTTAAGTGACTCTGAGAACCTTTAATTTGAAAATATACTCTGCGCCCTAATAGGCTGAATGTGGTCACATGGAGCCTGTGGCAGGAGGCTTGGTTTTCAGGAATGACCACACCTTGATGCTGTGTGATTGAACAGTGGGTCTAGAGGGTGGTTACATTCTCTGAGCCAGGAGAAGGCTATATAAGTCCTGATGGGAGGCTTTACTTTGGGGTTCACTTTGAGAAGTGTTGTGTGATTTGACCAGATGAGACTCTGGGAAGCTGTTGAGAGCCCCCCAGCTTTGAAAACCCAGATATTGATGCTTCCCTCTCTGGTAACTGTGATTTTGGTATTGATAATTGTTGGACAGTTTGGAAGCCTGTCTGTTTGATCTGTCTGTATACTCTGAAGTTCGGGGTGCTGACCTTTTCCCCCTGAACTAGGTAATATATGTTTGTTTGATTAAAGTGAGCTTGTTAACCGATTTTGAGTTGCTTTCCTTTTGAAAAGCAGATCTAAGAACCTGTGTTGGCAGCTGCCCTGGAGATGTTGGGGTGCTTGCTGATACAGGGTCACATAGCTTGTAATTATCCAAGGTTGAATTCAAACCTTGTTAACTTCAAATTTTGGCACTTTTTTGAGGAGTGATTTGAGGAAGATTGGATTGTAAAAGGTATAGACTGCTCACCAGTGGGCACAACTTCTGTGGGGAAGAGTGGAGAAACCCTTACAAAAACCAACCATAAGGCACATGTGCCTGGAGCAACTCAACTCTGGACCACAGGCCTGAATTCTATTCTATATCGTATTCTCTGCTTCTCTTCCAAGCCATCCTATTATTATTTTCTGCTAGACTTCTCTGTTCTTGGCCACCAAAGCAGTGCCAAACTTTAATAGTAATAGTAATACTGAATTCACTGAAATGTTAGCCCTAACTCGAGGACCTATAATGCTCAGTGCTGAATGTATTTCAGGGATTAGCTAGAGAATTGAAAAGTTCCTGTTTTGAAGAATTATCTGTCTGTCAGATAGTAGAGAACCATAGAGGATACCATAGTCAAGCCCCTCAGAGGTTTGCCCTTTCTAGTCTGTAGATGGTGCTAGAGGGCAATTAGCCCAGCCAGTTCTTCACATGAGGGAAGAATTTTGTTGTCCACCAATCAGCTCCCAGAACATTGGAGGGGCTTTTCTACCCTCAGAAAACTCTTGAGCTCTAGATGGGGCTAACGAGCAGCAAGCTCAGTTAGCTGCTTCTCTAATGGACTTTCAGCAGCTGCAGAGCCTGCTGGCCCTTGGTCAGTTCTCTCAACTGACTCAGCATGAAGCAGATGCCCTCATCGTCTGATTCTGCTCTGGTTTGTTTCTCTCTTCGGGCGACTATCATATCTTCTCATTCTTCTGATCTGTGGTTTCTTATCTTCTAATCTCCCTTCTCCTGCTGCTTCTAACGCTTCAACTTTGTGCCTCATGAGCAGTGACCTATCTCTACCTCAGGCTGATAAATCCAGAGTCCACATCTTCATCAGTTATAATGCAATCAGCCAGTCAATAAACAGTTATTAAGTGTCTACTATGTGCCAGACCTCATCCTAACTGTTGGGGATATAAAGGTAAAAGACACTCCTACTCTTGAGGAGCTCACAATCTAACGAGGAGACAACACGTAAACAATTATTTATAAACAAACTACGTATAGAACAAGTTGGAAATCATCAACGGAGGGAGGGCACCAGAATTAAGGGGAATTGGGAAAGGCTTCTTGTAGAAGATGGAATTTTTAGGTGAGATTTGAACAAATCCAGAGAAAGCAGAGGGCAGAGATGAGAAGGGAGAGCATAAGAAACATGAGAGATGGCCAGTGAGATTGCTTGGTGTTGGAAGATGGAATATCTTGTTTAACAAAAAGAAAATAAACAATTTTCCCATAGTGCTTGTGATAGGACCAACATCTGCCACAATTTCCCCTTCCTCCCACAACAAGAGTGCAACAGGGATTGGTTTTCACTAAAATAATGACAAAACTGTCTGAAGACCATTCACAGGCCACCATACCTTGCCCCATTGACCAGATGTGTTTCCAGGAAGGCATTATCTATACAAGCTAAGTGTTCCTACCTCCTTGTTGTGCATTATTTGCTATGTTTAGACAAAGTTTTGTTGACTATTTAATGTATTATACATTCTTTACTTCTTTTTCTTTTTTTTAGGGCAATTGGGGTTAAGTGACTTGCCTAAGGTCACACGGCTAGCTTTTGTGTTAAGTGTCTGAGGCTGGATTTGAACCCAGGTCCTCCTGACTCCAGGGCCTGTGCTCCATTTACTGCACCACCTAGCTGCCCCACAAGTTCTTTATTTCATCCTAAAATTTAACCTGAACAGGATATGCTCTTCAGGCTCATACCTAACAGTGCCCAAACAATTCTCTGCTTTAGAATTTCTCAAATATATACTTCAAAACTCTGTGGCACATTGAATGGAAGGCCAGACTTGGAGTCAGGAAGACTCTTCTTCCTGAGTTCAAATTTGGCCTCAAACACTTACTAGTTGTGTGATCCTAGGTAAGTTGCTTAACCCCGTTTGCCTCCATTTCCTCATCTGTAAAATGAGCTAGACAAGGAAATGGCAAATCACTCCAATATCTTTGCCCAAAAAAACCCCCAAAAGGGGTCATGAAAAGTCAGACATGACTGAAAAATGACTAAACAACAACAATAAAATTAATTGGTGGACACTAATGTATCATGGCTATCCCTACCTCTAGTCAGTACTTTTGCCTTGAAGCTACTTTCAGACTGTTTCTCTGAGTGCATTTATCTGAAGGACAGTTTTCTCTTAGAACTTGGCAATCTATTTCTTGCCTCTGTCTCTTTATAGACTATCCTATGCACCTGGTAGGCACCTCCACCAGGAAGCCTTTCCTCATCCTCCTACTGTTCTTTCTTTCCTCAGATTTTCTTGTGTAAACTTATCTTTTACATGTAATATCCTCTTTGATGGCAAGACCTGTTTTTCTTTTTTTGTATTTGTATCCCAATACCTAGAACAATGCCTTTTGTGTCATAATTGTTTAATAAAGTCTGGGTGGATGATATTGGAGGGGGATTAAG
Source organism: Gymnobelideus leadbeateri (assembly GCA_011680675.1). NCBI lineage: Eukaryota > Metazoa > Chordata > Mammalia > Diprotodontia > Petauridae > Gymnobelideus > Gymnobelideus leadbeateri. Next base: position 318,789 of record WOXC01003015.1, read on the forward strand.
GAAGAAAGTCAAAGACAGTTCCAAGATGACACTGGGTAATAATACTGAAGACAATGGTGACATCCACAAAAATTAAGAAGGTACGGTAAGAATGAGGTTTGGGAATGAAGATGAGTTTAGTTTTGGATATGTTGAGTTTGAGGTTTTGGTAGGTCATCTAGGTGGAAAGATAGGCAATTGGAAATAAAGGTATAGAGATGATGGTGGTGATGGTGATGATGATGATTTTGTGTGTGTGTGTGTGTGTGTGTGTGTGTGTGTGTGTGTGTGTGTGTGTGTGAAGGTTGTGTAGATATAGATCTGGGAGTCATCTGTAGAGTGCCACAGGAGTGTTTGATATGATCCAAGGAGAGAGTACAGAGATTTTTTTTTAAAGGACCAATGAGAGAACATTAGGTGATACCTAATTTTAAAGAGACAGAAGTTGAGATAGGTATATATAGATACACCCACACATATTGACTACCGCCCCCCCCCCACACACAGGTAAACACATACAAAGTAACCACCTGAAACACACACTCTGAGCACATTAGAGAGACATACTGACTTCTCATACAGCCCCTCTTGACAGACATGGACACATTGCATCATATAGGTACATACACTGACCCTCTCATCACGAATACCATGAACTTTCATTGACTTATACACTGAACACCATCAATGGGCAAATAAGACTGATGCCTTTACTTACTGATCCACCAGAAACATATATACTGATACCTTCAGAAAGATAAACACACACACACACACACACACACACACACACACTCACACACTCACACACACACACACACACACTCCATTACAGCACCTACAGATATATCAAGATTTTTGGACTTTTAGGAGGTCTTTTATCCCAACTCTCACTTGCACTGATGAGTCAGATTCTCAGGGAGCTAAATAACTACATCTTTGCCTTGTGGTTTTAGGGGTAACCTGGAGTGGTTGTAATTATCTTTATAATTTTACTAGCTTAAGCTCCCATTTCACTGTATTCTCTCCAATATCAGTCTATTAGCTTTCTCTTCAATATCATGTGAGTTCTGCCAGTTAGTATGTACCCTAAAACACTGATTGACCTAGTGATTGGCATTCCACTATCAAATTAACCAATTAAAATAAATTAACTTTTACAAAAAGATATTTAATGAAAAGATATTGCAAGAACCAAAGTTACAAAGCATTTCTCCTATTACTGGGAATACACTCTCCCCTCTACCACTTCTGAACCTGGGGAGAATGAGCTATGCTACAAATGCTACAAAGTATCTGCCACACAAAGCTAATTTCCTTTTTAAATTTAAAAAATTTAAAATTTAACAATTAATTTTCTCTTCTTTCTACTCCACCTAACTTGTCAAGTGGAAGACATCCTTTTAACAAATAGGTGGTACTCAAGCAAAATAAATTCCCACATTGACCATATCCAAAAATGTATATCTCATTCTACAATGAGCGTTTATCACCTCGGTCAGGAGATAGGTAGCATGATTCATTATTGTGCCTCTGGAATGGTTGTTCATTGCACTGATCAGAGTTCTTAAGTCTTTCATAGTTGTTTGTTTTTACAGTGTTGTTCTATAAACTGTTCTCCTGTTTCTGCTTGCTTTGCATCAGTTTCTACAAGTCTTCCTAGTTTTCTCTAAAATCATCCCTTTTATTATTTCTTATGGTAAAGAGTATTTCATTGAATTCCTATACCATGATTTCTTTAGCCATACTCCAACTGATGAGGACCCCCTTAATTTCCAATTCTTTGCTATCACAAAAAGCACTGACATATATATTTGTGTACATGAATCGTTTTCTTCTTTCTTTGAACTCTTTGGGCTATAGCACTGGTAATGTTATCACTAGGCCAAAGGGCATACACAGTTTAGTAACTTTTTAAACAAAATTCCAAATTGCTTTCCAGAATATTCATACCAATTCACAGCTTCACTAAAAATGCATTAATACACCCATTATCCCCAAGCCCCTCTAACATTTGTCATTTTTCTTGTCAACTTTGCTAATCTGATGGGTGTGAAATGGAACCTAAAATGTTCGCTTCCAAAAGTGGCATAGCCAATGGAGAGAGTCAATCCATTGCCTGCAATGATTCAGTGTCTTGACTACACCGTGGGTTCACTGCTGTGCTGGGTCAAGCAGGTTAATCCTCAGGAATGTGTTGGTGCCTCACTGGGCTCAGCTGCTGGCAAACTCTGGTATAGAATCCAGTTCCTGGACCCCTGGTGGCTCTTTAGAGATTTTGAAGCTCAGAAGATCATTGCTGTCTTCCATACTTCTTCACCTAAGAACAGGAAAGCACACATAGATATATTGAACATCTATTCATCATTTATTGTATACCAGGGTACTATACAAAGAAACAAAGAATAGAGGCCCATGTATTCATGATTGAATATCAGTCAGCCTAACTGGGAAGGGCTTAAGGCATGCCTTACAGGTTGAGTCTCCATAAGGTTGTTTTCCTAGGGGATGACTGTGCAGCTAGACTGGAAGCAGGGTTCATGGCCTTGGGGGTAATGCTATTCCTGGGGCTTTTGTGATCCCAGGGTCCTAGGAAGCCTGCCTGGCACATGTTGCCTCCTGTTTTTCTCATGACAAATAATTACCTCAGGTAGCATGGCTTGCCTGCAGTTGGCAGTTGCTCTTGGTAGTAGTTGGGGAAAAGGGGTGGACTAGAAGCAGGGCACTGTAGTAGGGAAATAATATTATTTCTGGGGCTCTTGGGCTTACTCCTCAGTTGGTGACAATTGGTTAGCATTTAGTTGCATGTAGTAAATGCTTTACAAACACTTTTAAATTAATTTAATTCATTCATATGTAATTTATTTACATGTATCTAACATGTGTTTGTTCAGATGACAAGATTCAATGTCTTATTTTTCTAATGCAGTTATATGTACATATATGTATGCATATATATGTGTGTGTGTATGTATATGTCTGAAAGGGGTCAATGTGACTATCTTAGGTCATCAGTATATATTAGCCTGTCCAAAGGGTTTATTGTACTCATAGCTGCCCATCTGAATAAGAATTATTGTCTGAGGTAGTCAGTGTATGTATGCAAACATACTGCTCTCTCTAGACATACAAAATAACACATGCTGCCATCATGTTGACTAATATACAGCCCCTAAGCACACTGACCCCTCAGGCAGATTCTATATACTGGTCCCCTCATATACAGGAATCTTCTGTAAAAATACAATAATTCCCCCAGACACAAATTCACTGATTTGCCTTATATAGACATACTCTTATTCCTTCATATAAATATGTATTGACCCCCTAACACAAATATGTAATGAGCCCACTAGACAAACTCACACATACTGTCTTGCCCGTTATGTGGCATATATGAACACACAATGCCCTCACATATAGACAGACATGCATGAATACTAGAGTCCTTCCTACAGATGTCCAATGATCCTACCCCTCCACCCCTCTATAGACACATCTACACACACACACACACACACACACACACACACACACACACACTATCTAAAATACACACACTTACCACCTGGAGTACAAACATACTGATGACATTAAATGGAAGCCAACACATAGTAAACACCTTAGAGAAACATATACAGAATATCTCAGGCAGACATGTACATGGTGATATATACTGACATCCTTACATGCACACACTAAACCTATCTGAAACATACACACAGTCTGACTTGCTTATATAGACCCATTGACTCCCTTAGACACTGATATCGTAAGATAGACAATGGTCCCCTTATATAAACATTCATATAGTGAACCCTTCAGTTAAACACAAACTGACTGCCCCATAGACACACATAGACCCATTCAGACTGACACACATACCCCCTTTCAGACACAAAAACACTGACCTTTTCATCCAGACAAAGACACTGAATCCTTCATATACAACATTAGGTGCTTCCTATTTGGATGCTGCTGTGCTAGGCATTGGGAGAGCAATGAAGTTTAAACAAGACCTGGACCTTTTCCTCCTAGACCTCACAATCCAGGGGGAAGATGAGGCACTAACACTAATAGTGTTATATAACACTATAAAATACATACTAAATATATCAGACAATTAGAAAACAAGGTGTTATGTAGGGCTTGGGCATTGGGGAAGTTATTACTATTAGTGGTTAGGTTGATCAGTGAAACCTTTCTGGATTTAGGTTTTAAATGATAGGAGGACATTTAGTGGAATTGGTGGAGGCTAAGGGGGAAGTTATTTTAGAGATAAGTAATAATTCAGAAAAAGTTTCAGTTTGCATAATTCATGTATCTGCTAGGCAGAGTATTTCTCAGTTAGTATACAAGGACAGGGGTATTAGATAAGGCTAGAAATACAGGCTAATGTGAGTTCATGGAAGGCCTTTAATGCTAAGCAGAGCTATTTAAAATTGGCTTTGAATTGACCTTCATATTAGACCTGTACTATACCCCTCCCCCAAACTAATTACTTTGTATATATTTTGGTTTTCTTTATATATGTGTAGCCCTACCTTAGGGGATATGTATAAGTTAGGTCTCCACATACCTGCTATCTCAGGTTCTAGAGGTGCTCTAAGGTTGGTTATAACTGCTAATATAATTCATATATATATATATACACACACACACGCAAGTTACCAACTACACAAATATTTTATATATCATTATATTTTACCTATAATATGATATGCCATATAAGAATATAATATTATAATAAATAACATAAATATATAAAATAATACAATATAAATAATATAATAATACTAATAAAATATGTATGCTTCTCATTAAGTCAGTCAGTAGACAGAGTTAACTCTTAGCAAGGGCATTTGCTAAGATGGCATAGTAAGAACAGTAATTATAAAACATCCTCCCCTTAAATATAGAGCATACTCTGCCACAAATACATATGTGTCTATGGGGAATGTGAGCTCAAATTTAGAGTGAAATGATGAGGTATGCACGTAAAACACTATGGGTAACACTGAGGGCAAAGGCATACTGCTAGATACACACAGGACCTTAAAAGACTTTGTCTCCTTATGTTGTACTCACATAACTTCCCTTAGGTACAGCATGTCCTCCTAGCCAGGCTGCTTAGCTGGATTCTTAGGGTCTGCTCCTTTCTCTATCTTAATTCTTAGTCACTAAGACTAGCTGTCTCTTGAATCCATACCTCAGATGAGTTCATATTTATATGAAGTCTTTTGTGATTTCCTCAGTTGCTAATACTCTCCCTCCCTAGCTACTTTTCATTAAATGACTTTGTGTTTATTCTTTTTATATTTTATCTGAATGAACTTATATGTGTACTTTTCTTCTGGGATAGAATGTAAGCTCCTTGAGAGTAGGGATATTTTATTCTTTTTAACCTCAGAATCTAATACTGTGCCTAGGACAGAGCCAGAGCTTGTTAAAGTCTTATTGATTGGTTTATTGGTGAAAGGAGAGAAACTGGAGAAAGGGAAACCAAAAAGCAAGTTATTTTGATAGTGCAGGCAGGAGGCAATTAAAGTGAATTAGAGTGGTGCCCGTGGGAGTTAAAAAAAAAAGGTAGAAATGATCCTATAAATAAGATCTATAGGACTTGAGAAATGTTTAAATACTGGGAGAAAAAAGTGGAAAGAGTGAAAGAAAATTATAGTGATGAGCCTGAGGTATTTTGAGGGCTGTGATACCCTCAATGAAATTAGGGAGAGTTTAGAGAGACTTTAGGGGTAAAAATCATGAGTTTTATTTTGGATGTGTTGAATTTGAGACCAATAGAATCCAACAGATTCTGTTGGAGAAGTTGGAGATGTGCTCATACACTTGTGTATTATGTAAATGTACATCAATATTTATTTTTGTTTATGCAAACATAACATATCATACGATAATACCTAGCACTTAAATAGCACTCTAAGGTTTTGCAAAGCACTTTAGAAGTATCATCTCATTACCCTAGGGAGCAGATGTTATTATCATCCTCGTTTTATAGCTGAGGAAATTCCAGATTAAGTGATTTACCAAAGGTCATACAGCTAGTCAATATCTGAGGGTAGATCTGAACTCAGGGCTTACTGATTCCAGGTCCAGTATCCACTGTGCCACCTAACTGCCTATCTATTTATATGTTTGTACATATATGTGTGAATACATTATATACGTACATATACGGGACCTCAGAAATCTTGGTACAGTGTGTATACATATTATACATTATGTGAATTGTGGTATGTGTGTGTATGTATTTTGAGAATCATCTGTAGAGAAATAATCAAACCTATGGAAATAGATAAGATCATTAAAAGAGAGAGAGTATATAGAGAACAGAGAATAAGAGAGACAGGATAGAACCTTACAGTGCACCTTTGTTTAGAAAAGAGAGGAGCGGGGAGGGAGCAATGGAGGGAAGGAGGGAAGAAGGGAGGCAAGAAGAGGGGGAGTAAAAGAGAAGGGAGGAAGAGAGAGGGAGGGAGGATGAACAGGGAGGGAAACAGGGAAGTTGAGGAGGGAGAAAGTGTGTGTGTGTGTGTGTGTGTGAGAGAGAGAGAGAGAGAGAGAGAGAGAGAGAGAGAGAGAGAATCAGAGAGAGAAGTGTTACAGAAGCTAAAAAAAGAGGGAGAAGTTTTGATCAATGGTATAAAAAGTCACAGTACAATGAAGCCAGAAGGAAAGGTCATTGAATTTATCAGTTGAGAGATCATTGATAACTAAGGAAGGAAGTGGAAGGCATGAATGTAGATGACTCTGGAAGTTTATACAATAAATGGAGGAAAAATATTCTGTGATAGTATGAGGGGAAGTCAGAGTCACATGAAAAAAAAATTTAATGGGCAGAATGTTTTTTTAATTTTTAAAAATCTTTTATTTATTTATTTTTCCTTTTCAGCATTCCTTTCCATGAGATTTTGAGTTACAAATTTTCTCCCCGTCTCTCCCCCACCCCCACAAAAATTTTTTTTTGATGATAGGGAAGATGGGAGCTTGTTTTTGAAAGGTCCTAATAGATAGGAGGAGATTGATGATTCAATTAAAAAAAACTTAATACTTAATACTTAAGTGCTTACTATGTGTTAGCTGGAGATACAAAGAAAAAAATGAAACATTACACTCTCGGGAGATGCAACATTGTACACATTCAGGTAGCTAAATGCAAGGCAAGTTGTGGAGGAAGAGCACTAACAACGGGTGCTCAGGGCAAAGCCTTTCCATCAGAAGTGGGACTTGAGTTAAACCCTGAAGGAAGCTAAAGATCCTAAGAAGTGGAACTCGGGAGACTCTGAATTCTAAGCAAGGGAGAGCTTGAGAAAAGAGCCACAAGTGTGAGAAGGAATATGGAGTCTGCAGAACAGTTAGTGACCCATTTGGCTAGAATGAAGAGGAGTGATGTGAAATAAAGCTGCATAAGTAGCCGAAGTCAAATTGTGGAGGACACTGCACACAAGGCTGAGGTGTTTGCATTTTATCCTTGAGGCAATAGAGAAACACTGAAGATGTTTGGGTAGGAAAACTGACATGGTCAGACCCAAGACTGTTTCAATCACTAAGGGGAAGATGGGTTGGGAAGGCAAGAGAATGGAAGCTGGGAGACCAATGAGAGGCTATTACATTACTCTGAATGAGAGATGATTAGGGCCTAAACTAGAGTAGTGGCCATGTAAGCATTGAAAAGGGAATGAATGGGAGAGATATTGTGGAAGTAATTGCTAGGCAACCAGTCAGATGTGAGAGTCTAGAGATAGGGAGGAATCAAACATGACTTTGAAGTGGCAGACCTATGTGAACCAGAAGGCTGGCTATCCTCTCAGCAAAACTAGGGAAATCTGGAGAAAGGCCTAGAAGATAATTAGTTCTCTTTCTTACATACTGCATTTGAGATTCAGACTGGACATCCAGGTGGAGCAGAATTGCAGACAGTTGGCTAAGGACTGAAGTTCAGGAAAAAGATTAGGGTTAGATATCTTGTTTCATTTTATTTCCTATTATCTAAGTTTCTACTACCAAACCTTCCTTTACATTTCCAAAGCTTTAAGAGCAGTATTCATTCAATACTGTGTGGACAGAATTCTTATGGTTTTACTGTAAACTCACAATTTTCCTTTTCCATAGGAATTTTCCAATGTCCTAGGACCATGTGATTATATACAAAAAATTCCATACATCTCTATTTACTATACATGTATATAATATTGCATTTATTATAAATATACACATTTCCTTGTGTTCCCAATAAATGGATTTTGGGGGATTCTGAAGTGAGTCCACTTTTACTTTCAATATCAGAAACCTGAATGCTATTTTAATAGGATCACAGAATTATAGATGAAGAAACTGAGGCCTTGTAGCAACAAGCACCCCAATATCCCCAGGGTGACTGCCAACACAGGTTCTTAGATCTACTTTTCAAAAGGAAAGCAACTCAAAATGGGTTAACAAGCTTACTTTAATCAAACAAACATGTATTACCTAGTTCAGGGGGAAAAGGTCAGCACCCCAAACTTCAGCGTATACAGACAGATCAAACAGACAGGATTCCAAACTGTCCAACAATTATCAATACCAAAATCACAGTTACCAGAGAGGGAAGCATCAACATCTGGGTTTCAAAGCCCGGGGGCTCTCAACAATGGCTTCCCAGAGTCTCATCTGGTCAAATCACACAACACTTCTCAAAGTGAACCCCAAAGCAAAGCCTCAAATCGGGGATTCTCCTGGCTCAGAGGATGTAACCACCCTCTTGACCTACTGCCCAATCACACAGCATCAAGGTGTGGTCATTCCTGAAAACCAAGCCTCCTACCACAGGCTCCATGTGACTACATTCAGCCTATTAGGGGGCAGAGTATATTTTCAAATCAAGGAAGGTTCTCAGAGTCACTTAAGTCAATCAAAGTCTCTTAAGCCAATCAAAGGGCCTAGGGGCAGGGAAGATCTTCAAAATTTGCATTTCCATTACAGGCCTGGAGAGGTTAATTGACTTGCCCAAGGTCAGCTCTATTTCCAGTACACCATGGCATCTAAACTATGTGTTTATTGATTTTGCTCGACTATACTTATTTGTTACAAAGAAAAGGCATCTATGGGAGAGGATAAGTTAGTGGGTAGAGATAGAGGTGTTAGAAAAATGTGAAGAAACAAAGGAAATAAAGAAGGGAAAGAGGAAGGAAGCAGTGATAGGGCTTGGAGTTGGGGTAGAGTAGCATTATTTATTACAATCACATACTGACAGACAGCAGGATAGTAGCTAAAACTAGTCTCAGACTCGGGATGACCTGGATTCAAGTTCTACCTCTGACATCCTAGGAAATTCATTCAATCTCTTAATGTTACCAATTGGGGGAAGGACTGAAGAATTGTTATTATATGAATATAACCAAATTTTATTGTACTCCAGCAATGAATATGAAAAATTCAGAGGAACTTGAGAATTCTTGTATGAACTGATTAAGAATAAACTAAGAATAGTTTATACTATAATAATGTAGACATAATAATAAAGACATCAGAGATCTGATCAATGTTATGATTATTTACCATATAGGGGATGAATTAGAGGTTGGTGATAGAGACATAAAAATACAAATAGAAGGAAAAGAAAATTAATAAAACATCTTATGATATCTAGAAGAAAACAAAAGACATTCAGAAGGGGCACAGATAGACCAGAAAACTTTGTTACTATTTTGTTAAATTTAATGCATGCTTTTAAAAAACAAACTATATGCGACAGTTCATTTCTCCTGAAATTATCCTTTGTTATTTTTTGTTCTAAAATGTGTTTGTTAATGATTTTTAAGTTTGTTATAAAAATAATTTTAAAAAATGAATTAATGTAGTGATGGGAAGCCAGAGTAGGGTTGATGGACTAGGAGAACTGAGTGGGTGAAAATGGCATAAACTCACCCACAAAAGAAAAGAGGAAAGCCAATTGTATTAAAAAAAAAAAAGAATCCAAAAATGTTTACTAGAAATACACTTGAAAAAAGATTCACATAGAGTTAAAATTATTATGAAGAGTAAAATCTTTAGCTAAACTAAAAAAAATCAGTGTAGCAATTAATAATTTCAGATAAGTCTACAAAAAATATAAAAAAGATAAAAAAAGAAAATTGAGTAGGTAAATGGAAAAACAGGAGGATATGCTGAAAATGAAAACTAGGTTTAGTAGGATAGAGGGAGAGGACAAGAGGTTGTGATCAGAGAGAGAGAGGAGTTGCAGTTTAAGATGATGGAGTTGCTACAATTTTTAGTGATGAAGTCTGAGGTGACTGAGATAAAATAGAAATAATGGTTATGGCAGTTGGAGAGAATGATGAACTGGGAGGCCAGGATGTTCTAAGGAATTTAAATATGAGTAATTAAGAAAGTCAGGTGAGACAAGGGTAGTGGTATGTGCCTGTAATCTCTGCTACTAGGGGAAGCTGAGACTACTGGACCACTTGACTTTATGAGTTCTAAACTACAGTAGGGCTAAAGTTGATCAGATATTCAAACTAAGTCTGGCACTAATATGGTAAGTGCCCAAGAATAGAAGGTTACCAGACTGCCTAAAGAGTAGTGACCATGCCCAGGTTGGAAAAATGAAGGTTATAGCTTCTATACTAATCAGCATTGTAATAGGCCTATGAGTGGCCATTGCACTTCCAACCTGGTTGAAATAGAGATCCAGTCTCAAAAAATAAAACAATATAAAGAGAGTAAAGGATCAGGTAGGGGACAACAAGAAAGATCTAGACTCCTACCCAAGTTATGTGTTGACATAAGGTTTAATAGATGCTGGTGCAACTAATTAGTGGTGGCATCAGTGACATCTGTCTCTCCCTAGTGATTGTATCACCCATAGGTGATGAGGTTGGTCATTGGAAGGGCTGATTAGGTGTTAAGTTCACAATTGGTGCTGACAGACTAGGTACCAACCAATATCAACTAGGTACCAACAAATGTAACTACAAGTGTCCTCCTCTCTCCTTGAAGGCAGTGCTCCACCTTATGATTGGTTTTTTCCTCCTCCACAGTTAATGTTGCTAAAGAAAATTCCTTAATTAAGCTGATTTCTCCCACTAAAAAAAATTGTGGTAACCTTATTTGAACCCTTATTGCTGCTTTATAATCCTTTCATCTGACTCTTACATTCTCATTCCTCATATTGATTGTTTCAGGTTTTTTTCTTCCTTCTTACATTCATTCAGTGCTCCATACTGCACTCAGCATTTGTGGTGGGATGAGTCAGTCCAATATGAGATCCTCTGCATTCCCTCTTCTATTACTCAAAACTTCTTAACTTTTTAGCATTATCAACTACTCTCTTCTTCCCTCACGTCACAGAAGAGGAAATGTCTCTATTTTCCAGCACAGACTCCCATACTTCAAGACTCAACTTTGCTCTTTCCTCCCCCACTGGCCTCCTTTACATCTTAAATACATGGGCAGTTCTGTCCAGTTCTTAAAGAGCTTTCTTCTTGCTTGGCTATTGTTCTTTCTCCTTTTCTGAACTGGTAAATTTCTTAAAAATAAGTTTTTATTGGTGTCTTTTTTATATCACTGTAATTTCCCCCAGTATTCCTTTTCCTTCCCACCCCCACCCAGAACTATCCCATAAAACAAAAAGAATTCTTTAAGAGAAAGACAAGGAAATAATAAAGTTATTCTCTGAAAAGAGGTAGAATGGCAATATCTTGTCATATTTCTTCTTTCCAGCCATGTTTGTTCTCAATAATTTTCCAGCATACAATTTTGGTTTTTTTATGGTTGTTCTTTCCATCTACATTGTTGTGGTCAATGAGTATATTATTTTCTTGATTCTGTTTACTTCATTTTGCATCAGTTCATGTAGATCTTTTCATTCTTTTCTGTATTCATCATATTTATAATTTCTTACATCACAGTAATATTCTATTACAGTCATGCACTATAATTTATTTAACTATTCTCCCAATTGATAAGCATCTACTTTATTTCTGATTCTTTGTGATTAGAAAAAAAAGTGCTACTATAAATATTTTGGTGTATTTTTATTATTTTTCTCCTCAGGCTATAACCCTAGTAGTGAAATCTCTGGATCAAAAGGTATGAACATTTTAGTCACTTTCTGTGCATATTCCTTTCAAAAATGGTTATACTTGATTTACAGTTCTACCTACTATGCACTAGTTTGCTTATCTTCCTATAAGCCCTCCAATATGGACAATTCCCATATTTTGCCATCTTTGCCAATTTTTAGAATATGAGTTGAAACTTTAGAGTTACTTTGTTGTGCATTTCTTTTATTAGAGATTTGGAGCAATTTCATGTGGTTGTTAATAATTTGCAATTCTTTTGAGAACTGCTCTTTCATATCCTTTGATTACTTATTCATTGGGAGTGGCCTTTGGTCTTATATGTATCTATTGCTATATATCTTGGATACAAAACCCTTATCAAAGAAATTTTATGTAATGTCCTCCCCTCCCACTTCTACTACTTCCTTTCTTATCCTAGATGAATTTTGTCTGTGCAGAAACTTTTAAATGCCATGTAATGAAAACAAATTTCATGCCATAAAAGTTATCTATTTTTATCTTTTTTTATTGTCTCTGTCCCTTGTTTGATTAAGAATTCATCTCCAAGACAGAATAGGGCAAACGATCTCATATAGAAGAGGCAAGGGAAAATGGGTACAATGGAGGGGAAGAACAGGAAGGCATAAGGGAATGGGTCAACCTTATAATCATTGAATTTGGCTCAGGGAGGGAATGACATACACAGGAAATAGGGTATCTCACCCTACAGGGGAGTAGGGGGGAAGGGAATGAGAGGGGGCATAATAGAAAGGAGGGCAGGCTGGGGGTGGGGGAGGGAAGTTGGAAGCATACTCTTTTGAAAAGGGACAGGACCAAAGTAGAGAATAGAACAAGTGGGAGGTGGGATAGGAGGGAGGGAAATATAATCAGTCTTCTACAATATATCTACTATGGTAACGTTTTGCATTAGCTACATATGTACAAACCTATATTGAATTGCTTATCTTCCCAGTAAGGGTTGGTAACAAGGGAGGAAGGGAATGAATCTGAAATTCAAAGTTTTAAAACCAAATGTTTAAAAAATATATATACTATTATTAATACTATTTTACATATAATTGGGAAATAAGAGGAGGGGATAGCCTGGGGGACTGCTATTTTGGGGAGGTGGGTAGAGGAAAAATGGGGAAAATTTTGTAACACAAAAATCTGGTGGAAATGAATGAAGTAAACCAAAAGTTAATAAAGCATTTGGAAAAAAAAAAGAATTCATCTCCAAACTGTGAAATATTTGGCTACTCTGATCAAGACAATGGCCCAAGACAATTCCAAAAGACCCATGATGAATCATACTGTCTACTTCTAGAGAGAGAAATGATGAGCTCTCAATGCAGTTTGAACAGTACTTGAAAAAACTTTGGTTTTTTTCTTATTTTGTTTCTGTTTGCAACATGATAAATATGGAAATATGTTTTGTGCGATTTCACTTGTATAATCAATAATATCAAATTGCTTACCTTTTCAAGAAGAGGGGAGAGGTGGGAGGGAGGTAGAATTTGAAACTCAAAATTAAAAAAAAATTATTGTTAATTTTTACATGTAATTGGGAAATATGAAATAAGTTTAATGAAATTAATAAAAATACTTCTAAAAATAATAAAATAATCCATCTCCTATCCATAGCTATTAGAGTCTTATGATTTGCTCCTTTTCTATTTTTTTTTAATGGTATGCCTTTGACATTAAGGTCACACATTCATTTAGAATGTATTATGAAATATAGTATAAGTTGTTAGTTTAAGAGTAATTTTTTGCCAGAATGCTCTCCAATTTTCCCTGAAGTTTTATCAGAAAGAGTTCTTTCCTAAGTAATTTATATTGTCTATTTTACTGATACCTGGATTGCTGAATTCTATTACTTCTGATTCTCCTTTGTCAAAATCTGTTATTTATATACCTCTCTAGCTTTAACAAATACTAGATATTTTGATGGTTGCTGTTTTATAATGTAATTTGAGGTCTGGAAGTGCTAGTCCTTTTATATCTCTAGCTCTTCCTTATTTTCCTTGATTTCTAGATTTTTATTTAATGATATAATACTAGAACTCTAAATTAACTTTGGTAGTATTGTAATTTCCATTATATTTTCATGGTCTAGCCATAAGTACTGAATATTCCTTCAGCTATTTAAGTTGCTCTTTATTTCTTTAAGAAGCACTTTGTAATTGAATCTAAACAAGTCTTTTGTATGTTTTGGTATACTGATCCCCAGATGCTTTATACACTATGGAACTATTTGGAATGGGATTTCCCTTTATATCATTGCCACTTACATTTTGTTATTTTTATATGGAAATACTGTTGAATTTTAAATTTATTTTGTAGCCTAAAACTTTGCTGAAGCTATTACCCAATTATCATCTTTTCTGATTTCCTAGGATTTTCTAAGTAAACATTTGCAAAGAGGGATAATTTTATCTCCTCTACCCTGCTTTATGCCTTTAATTTCTTTCTCTTGTTTTATTGCTATTACTAATATTGTACCTCTATTGTATATGATACTGCTTTTGATTTTAGATAATTTTTTTAATAATAAAAAAGGTCCCTCTATGCCTATACTTTATATGGTTTTTTTTTAAAGCATAAATGAATGTACTTTGTCAAAGACTTTTTCTGAATCTATTAAGATAATCATGTAATTGGGGTGTTTTTCTTTTAATATAATTAATTATGTTTATTATTTTCTTAATGTTGAACTATCCTTGTATCCCTGGTATGCATCTAACTTATTCATGATGAACAATTTTTTTGTACGAATCTTTGTAGGTGTTTGGACAAGATTTTATTTAATACTTTTAAACTTATATTCATTAATTATGTTAGTCTATAGTTCTCTCTTGGTGCCTTATTCTTCTCTGGTTCAGATATTAGATATTGTGGGACAATATTTGTCCCACAAAAGGAATGTGGTAGAATGCTTTCTTTGCCAATTTTTGAGAATAACTTGTCTAATGTTGTTACTAATTATTATTTTTAAAAGTTTGATGGAATTTTCCTGTGATCCATCAGGACCAGAAGGTTTCTCCATTCCTACCCCCCAACCCCATCCCAACCCTCATCCCCTTTGATAGTTCCTTATAAGTTAAATTTCTTTTTCTGAGAATGGATTTTTAAGATCTTTGTTTATTTAAGATGAGATAGTTGGTCTTTGTTTGGATTTTTATATTTTGAAGGTGTTCCTCTATTTCTTTGTGTCCTCAGTTTTTGTAGCAAATAATTATGTATAAGTTCTGAGATATATATATATATATGTATATATATATATATATGTAGATAGATATATACATATATACATATATTGGTTTTGTTTTGATTTCATCTTGTTTATTTGGGCTTTTTTCCCTTCATTGGATTTTCTGTTCTCTTCTTTTTAATCAGATTGGCTAAATGTTTATTACTTTTATTGTTCTTTTCAAAAAATCAGATTTTAGTTTTATTTATTATTTATATAGTATTTTTGATTACCAGTTTGTCTAATTCTTTTCTAATTTTAAAAATATTTCTTTTGTGTTTATTTTAGATTTGTCTATTTTTTAGTTTTCTAATTTTTAAAAATTCACATCAGAGAACTGAATGTTGTAAACTAATAGTAGATAAATAAATTTAATAAAATAAAAGTTTTTAAATGGACATCAGTTCCTTAATCCTTTCTCTTTCTATTTTCTTAATGTATGATTATGGATATAATTTTTCCAGAGAACTACTTCAGCTACATTCCCCAAATTTTGATATTTTTATGTGATATCTAGTAGAAATATTTGATATGTTGTTTCATCATAACTACTTTCACATAATTTTTTTCCTATGATTTATTTTTTGTTATTTAGCATTTCTTTGTTAAGTCTCCATCTGGATCTGTCTTTAACAAAGGACTGTGCTTTCTGTTTAATTAGTATTTTAAAAAACATATTCTGTAAAGGATGTGCTTATGATTTCTGCCTTTTTAAACTTTTGTTGCAATGTATCTGTCATAATATGTAGTCAATTTTTGTAAGTTTCATGTGATGTTTAGAAATACATGTGGTTGTTGTTTTTTTTAACAGTTTAGAAGATAGCATTTCTTTTAGCTTGTTTCTCCAGCAATTGGTTCAATTCTGTATTTTTCTTTTTGCTTATTTGTTAGATTTACCTAAAACTGAGACATTAAAATCTCTTGTCACTAGTGTATTACTGTCTATATATTCTTGTAATTCAGTTAATTTTTCCTTTACTGATTTAGATACTAAAACATTTGGGCCATATAAGCTTAATATTGATAATGGTTTGTTGTCTATGCTTCCTTTCAGCATTAAGTAGTTTCCTTATAGATCTCTTTATGTTGTGAATTTGTGTTTTTGCTTTGTCTGAGATTTTGATTATACCTCCTGCTTTGCATAGCAAATCTTGTTCCAGCTTTTCAATTTTATTTATCTGGTATGTCTTTACTTTTTAGTTGTGTGTTTCTTGTAAGCAAGAGATTATGGGGTTTGTTTTCTTATCCAATTTATAATCAGATATCTTGAGGGTAATGGACATACAGAAAAGAGGGAGGACATGCACCCAGAGAGATTTCATGGGAAGTAGAAAAAAATGATCATGGGGAAGGCAAAGGATAGCAATGAACTAAACCATAAGAGATATTAAAAAAAATTCCTACTAAGGACCATTACTTCTATCCTCACTATCACCTGCAGAAATTGCTCATTCTTATCGAGGCACAACAGAAAAAGGGGAGTATGGGGAAAGATCTATAAGACAGTAACAAAAAAAAATTGTTTAGAAAAGGAAACCCAAAATAGGTACCTAATTTCATAAAGAATTATGACTTAAGACTTAAGAAAGTTTAAATAAGGATAATGGATTAAAGAATATCAGTAGGATAGACAGAAAGGGAAAGTAAACAATGAAGAGGATAAGAGAAACAAATCTTTTTTTTTTTTTTAAGAAAAAAGCACATATAAGAAAATTTCACAAAACCAATGAAGAAAACAACTTGAAGGGGAGGAAAGGAAAGGGATTTTATTTGACTACCTAATTGGGAGGGGGGAAGTGGAAAAAAATTATCTAAATAACTAGATTAAAGGAAGAAAGAAGTTAAGCAAAACTTCAAAACTAGGGAAAGGTACCAAATAGGAGGCAGGGAGATGGGGAGCTGAAAGTGAGATAAAAGCCTGTGAAAATAGGGTTGTTTTAAAATAAATTAAGCTAAAATAACCGAAGAGACAAAATACTGTTCTTATAAAGGGGAGGATTTCAATGGGGGGGGGGGGTGGTAATTGTATTAGAAACAAATGGAGGAAAATACAAACCTAACCCTCAAAACTTTAAATGTGAATGAATCAAACAATCTGATAAAACAAAAAAATAACAGATTGTGTAAGAAAACAATATTCCACAATCCCTCCTTATTCTAATGTAATCTCCTTAAGGACAGGAAGAGTCTTGCTTTTGTATCTGTATTTCCTGCTCTTAGCAGTACCTGGCATATATTCTTTAATATTTGCTTTTCATTAATTCATTTCACACAGAGATATAAGACTGGAGCTCTGATGACAGGACTTCATAGGAGATAGACATTTGGGAATCACTAACATATAGGTAATTGTTGAAACCCTGAATACTGAGGGCAAGTGTAAAGAATTAAAAGGCACATGATAAGGTTTTTGGGAAAGCTCATAGTTAGATAGTTATTCTATGGGACAAGAAAGAAGACCAAGGGAAGTCAATAGATAAAAATGTTTCATTGAATTTAGAACTAAAAAAAAGACCTCGAAGATTATCTAGTGTGAATCCCTTCCTTTTACTAATGAGAAAACTAAAGCTCAGAGGCAAACAAGTGATTTAGGATGGTGAAATTTAGAACTAGAAGGACCCTTTAAGATCATCCTCTAATTTTTAGATAAGAAAACAGGGGTCTGGAAGTTAAGTGACTTGTCAGAACTGCAATTTTTACTCAGGTTTTCTGGCTGCAAATTTAGTGCTCTGTCCTCTGTACTACATTCACTTCATTCTCCCAATTTTTCTAGAGGACAGAGAGTGATGTGTTGCTTGTATTACACAGAATAGGAATAAAGAAACCCTGAGTCCATTTTCCAACCTACTCTAAAACCACTCCCTTGTTCTTTCTTCCCAAAGTACTATATTTATATACTCAACTTAGGATTGTGTCTCGAATTTTGCAGATTTGAATATGTTTTACAATAGTTCTTTGGTTGTTTTGCCTTCATTAAACTGAGATCTTTCTCAGAATAAGGATTTTATTCTTTAAATCCTATGAGTTTCTCTTATCCCCTCCTCTTCTTTCACTCTTGCCCTCCGCTTGGA
This sequence comes from Gymnobelideus leadbeateri, assembly GCA_011680675.1. Taxonomy (NCBI): domain Eukaryota; kingdom Metazoa; phylum Chordata; class Mammalia; order Diprotodontia; family Petauridae; genus Gymnobelideus; species Gymnobelideus leadbeateri. The sequence continues at coordinate 337,148 of WOXC01003015.1, forward strand.
ACTCAATAAATACTGAAATCATTTGTTTTTTAACCCAGCACAAAACCACTCAAGATTCATTTCATCTTCAATCTTTATTGATCTCTCTTTGGAACCCATGAAGAAGAATATAGGCAGAATTATCAGATGGAAGTTTTTCTGCCAGTAGAATCAAATCTAGAGGTATGTTTAGGCTGAATCATTCAAATCTAGAAGAAAAAAGAAGTGTCACCAATGACTACTGTATCAAGGCAAATGCACCCTATGTCTCCTTCCCTTGTTCACGTCACATCCTCTCCCATTTTCAAACTGTCCTTCTCATACCCAAGATCATCCTTCCCTCACCTCTCAGTTGAGTCCTTCCCTTATCTGTTGACCCCATCGAGTGCTGTTCTCACCATTCTCTCCCAATTCTCTAATATTGTCCAGCTAAAGAGTTTGAACTTGTCTTAGTGGTTGCATCTCCATTATTTGCATCCTCTCTCCTCCGTCAGATGGGGTGTAGAGATTTTATGTCATTTATCTAGAATGCTCTCATAGGTTCATGGATTTACAGTTGAAAGGAACCTCAGAAAACACAGGCCAGAAGCACTTGGTCGTCTCCAGGAGATGCTCAGACATAGGTATAGAGAGACAGGTGTACTTTTTGGATTTGATTGAGGCAGAGGGTGAGGCATTGTTGAAATAGGACAAACAAATGGCCATGACATAACCCAATGGCTAAAAGAACAAAATCTTCAATGGGGGGGCTTATGGAAAAATGTTAGAAGGCATGCGTTAGTGGAAAGAGTACTTAATCTTTAGGAAAGAAGGTTCTTTCCAAATGTGACATACATGGGCAATAATCCCATGCTGAGTTTGCCTCATTGATGTAGTTTGGGAGGAAAAGAGGAAGGGAAGAGGAAACAGGATTTCACTCTAGTGGATCCTTGCATCATTAATTTAGAGCTGGATGAAACTTAAGAAATTACTGAGTCCAAACCCCTTATTTTGCAGATGAGGAAACTGAGGGATAGAGGGGGTGAGAATTTGAACCCAGATTTTCCTGATGCCAAGTCCAATGCTCTATCGAACTATTCCATGCTGCTTCTATTTAAGGGAGACTAGGAATCAATTCCTTTCCCACCTTAAGACAAAATCAACCACGCCAGTGCCAGTTCCTTCATTCTTTTATCCTTAGGATCCTCAGATGGAAAGGAGTCCTTAAACAGGGAGCTGCAAAGGAAGTAACCTAGAGGTCAGGGTAAGTGTTGCTTCCTACTTTTTTTTCTTCCCTCCTTCCCCCTTCCTTCTTCCCTCCCTCCCTTCCTTCCTTCAACAGGCCTTTATTTACTGAACACTTGCAATTTTATTAGAGACAAAAGGAAAGGCAGGGAGTGTTTCACTTTGACTTGGTATTTCCAATACTTAGCCAGGTGTGGAATAAATACTTATACAGTGATTGATCAACACCTGTCCTTAAGAAGTTTGCAGAGAGATAAGTACTACATGTGTGATCTTAATCAAATCATTTTCAAGCCTCAGTCCTTTACCTGATCATAAGCTTCTATTATCATTCTATCTTTTTTTATGCTTTACAGGCTTTACTGGCTTTGTTTATTCTTTATCCTCATTATGACCTCTATTCCCTTTACCCCTCGATTTAAAAAAAAATACATTAAATTTTAATTGAATTTTGAGATGTTGAGAACATCCTATTATGGAGTGGAAAATAAGGCAATGTGTACATTTAGCATGGCCTTGGACAGAAAGGACAGACGCAGGTGACTAATAGGTGAAGAAGCCCTTGGCTCCTCCTCCATTCCTCCAGACTGACTCATGAATTATTCCATGCTCATGAAATACTTTTGGCAGAACTTTGGCAGCCTTGTAGCACCTTAAGTTTATCCTCTCAGAATAGACAACAATTCACCATTTTCTTTCAGTTACTTTCACATACAACTGGGGGTATGTTGGCCAGTTGAAGTAAGCTTTTAGTTTTTGCTGTACTTCTTCATCCTTCAGTGTATCAATGTCTCAAAATCAACACCCCTCAGTTCTTTCCCAGATCCCCTTCATGACTATTTTATCCTCCCTTCCCTATCTTAACCACTTGGTGAACCAACTCTATACTGTTCTCCACTTTTGAAACCCTTGTACCTTTGTCCTATTCTTACACATGATCATGCTTTACCTTGGATTACTCCCACCAACTGATTATTGGGTCTATTGCAAATGTATGTTAGCTAATCATAGCTGGACCCTCAATACTATAAGGCAAACATTCTTTTGCTCCCCAATTGATTCACCATCCCACTGTCCACAGCAACTATTCATAATCTTCTCGTCTCTCCTCAATCCTTTTATGGCATTTCTTCCCCACTCTCTCAGCTGAGGACCTCACTTAATTCTTCACTATAAAAATTGAAACCATTTCAAAGACCTCTCCTTTTTGTCTTCTATTTTTTACAATACTCAGTTCCTTCTACTATTTCCTCCTTCTGGTCTCAGATGATGAGGAGGCTCTTCTCTTGCTAAGGCAAACCCCTCTACTTCTAAGATTCCAATCCCCTTCTGACTTCTCCAGCAAATTACTCCCATTATCATCTCCACACTGTCTTATCTTCAGTTATTTATAATTAGGATCTCTCCTCTCACTCTCTTCTCAGCCCCCTATATAATCTGGCTTCTGACCTCATCATTCAACTAAAACTGTCCTCTCCAATGATACCAATGATCTTAATTGCCAGATATAATGAGCTTTACTCAATCTTCAAACTTCTTGAGCTTTCTTGTAGTATTTGGCACTATGGACCATTCTTGCTTCCTGGCAACTCTTCTTTGAAAGTTGTGACACTTCTTTCTCCTTATTCTCCTATCCATCTGATTGTTTCTTCTCAGTCTTCTTCCCATTTATCATCTGTGTAGCTGTGGGTGTTTGGCAAGGCTCTATCCTGGGCCCCCTTCTCTTTTTGGTTTGTGCTATTTCACTTTGTGATCTTTTCAAGTTCCCAGTATCAACTCTGTGCAGATGATTCCCAGATATGTACATCTAGCCCTAATCGCTCTGCTGGGCTAGAATCAGGAATCTCCAAAAGCCTGCCTTTCTCCCTCTGTCTCCCTCCCTCCTCTCCCTCCCTCCTCTCTCTCTCTCTCTCTCTCTCTCTCTCTCTCTCTCTCTCTCTCTCTCTCTCTCTCTTTCTCTCTCTCCTCCCTCTCCCTCTCTCTCTTTCTCTCAGCAATCAGGCTTAAGTAACTTGCCCAGGGTCACATAGCTAGTAAGTGTCTGGGACCAAATTTGAACTCAGGTCCTCCTTTATCCACTGTTCCAAATCTAACTGCTCCACCAGTTTCCTCTTAAACATATCAATCTGGATGTATCATCAGCAACTCAAACTTCACAGGGTCCTAAACAGAACTCATTATTGTCCCTACCACTCAACCCCATGCCCTCTCCCTTTTAAACTATTCTAACACTGTCAAGGAGACCACAATCTTTATAGCCACACAGACTTACAACTTCAGTTTCATCCTAACTCCTCACTTACCACATATATCTAATCTATAGCTAAATCTCATCATTTCTACCTTTACAGCAGCACTTGAATATATATGTATATGTGCATACATATATGTATATGTATCCCTCTTTCCCATTAGTTTTCCTCAAATCTCCCTTCCTCAAGTCTTTCCTCTTTCCTATCTACCCCTCCACTAAGCTGACAAAGTGATCTTCCTTAAAAAAAGAAGTGAATATGACCATTTGTGAGTCCCAGTTACCTCTAGAATCAAATGTGAAGTCCTGTTTCACATTTAAAGCCTTTCATAATCTGACCCTTTCTTATATCTCTAGTCTTTTTACAGCCTTATTCCCTTCTACACACTCTGAGATCGAACTACACTGCCTTAACTGGCAGTTCCTCCATGTGACAGTCACTCCCTCTCTCCTCTTTGTGATTTTATACCGATTCCTTTCTCTCCCTCATACCTGGAATGCTCTGCTCCCTCACCTCTGCCTCTTAATTTCCCTGGCTTCCTTAGGACTCAGCTCAAATCCCACTTTCTGAAGGAAATTATTTCCAGGGCAGGGTTGCCCATCTCATCTTACCCTTCCCCCCACCCCCCAAGCTATGAATATCTTTTCCTTTCAGATTACCTCATCTACCTTATACCTATTTTGTGGGTAACTAGTCTCCACCATTAGAATGTGGGATCTTTGAGGGCAGGGACTTGTCCTGTTTTTGTTTTTTTGCCTTTCTTTGTATTCCTAGCACTTGGCCCAGTACCTAGTAAGTAGTAAGCAGTTATTGACTGTGTCCTGATTCCTATGTTAGACTGGAAATTCCCTGAGGACAGAGAATGTATCTTCTCATCAGGTTGAGAGTTCCTAGTAGGCTGGGGCTGTGTCATGTCCTTCTGTGTCTCTTTCCAGTACCCGGCAGCAAGTTATAGCACTGTAAGAGCTCAAACCAAAGGAAAGGCAGACAAAATATATTTGTTGCCTAAATGACAGACTATAAAACAAGCAGTGGGATTAAATGATCTCTGAGATCCTTTCTAGCTCTAAATCTATATTCCTATGAATTCTAACATTTTCTGAATTCTAAATCAGATGGTACTATAAGACTTTTTGAATGAGTTTCTCCATTCTTGGAAGCTCTGACACAAAACTCCTTCCTAGCCATCATTACTCATCATAGGATCATAGAGACCACCCTTAGAGATCACTTAGGCCAACACTCTCATTTTAAGATTAGTAAACTTCAAGAAATCTCAGTCCTTAGGGATCTTCAAGGTCCGTAAGTGGCAGAGTCAGGATTCAAACTTTGAACCTATGACTCCAACTGCATTGTGCTACACTGCCTGCTTGGCCTGGCTCTTGGAGGTTTCCTAGATGAGAGTCTCTTTGAGCTCTCAGGAAGCTAAAGGTCCATTTCAAGAACCAGTCAGTCAACAAACATTTATTATTAGCAAATATGCCAGGAGTTGTGCTAAGTGCTGTAGTTGAAAAAGGAGGCAAAAACTGTCCTTGATCTCAAGTTGCTGCTTCAGTTCAGAGATCAGGAGTACTAAGGGTAGATATTTAGTCATGACTCTCTGTGCTTCCAATCACACCCAGGAATCTCCCTTTTTTTATTCTTTCTTTTCTATAAGAGATTGACCTCACCTCCAGTTTTCTGTGTTCTTTATGTCCCAGTTGTCTTGATTCATTAGTCCTGTACTGTCAGCTTTTCTCGAAGTGATGTTATGTCTCCAACTGGCAAGACAAAAGTCAGAGAGTGGATGAAACTGAGTTTTGCAGTTGAGGAAGAAGGTGGTGACTTTAGTACAGAGGCTTTCATGGCCTTTCAATTCCTAATATCTCTGTCTCCCACTAGCAGACATATCCCCCTTCACCCAAACAATTCCTCAATTAATTTTTCAACTGTTATCACTACACAAATGTTCAGGGCCCCCAAAGAGGATGCCCTCAACTACATTAATATCAGTCTTGAAGAGTGATGAAGGAGAATCCTTAAGAATAGATAAACTTCCCAAAGTTCACTGCCATTACAAAATTTGAGAGTGCTGCACCTCATATTCCCTCAATGTTCCTCTCCTTCTTGATATATACCTGTAAACTCCTGAGGGTCCAAAAAGTTCTCCCTTTAAAAATGGTGACATGAATTCAATATTGAAAAATCAACCTGATAAAACCCTGAAACTGGACTATTTCACTTAACCAGAGCTGTAACTAGAGGGAAGTGGATAGGACTCTTCTCCAGGGTACCTTTAGAGGACCACTGACAACACTCTGAGCTCCAAGGGCAAGACCAGTCTAACCTAACACAAGGGGCTGAAATGGGTGTAGATAACAGGGTTGGGAGCTGAAAGGTGAGGGAGAGAGATAACTCCAGGGGAAAATGATGAGGATACTAGAAGAGAGGGACTGAGTTGGCAAGATGTTGGAAGGAAAGGGAGAGGACTGGGGTCAGAGGGAAAGAGAAAATTTAGAGCTCAAAATTTTTTTTAAATTAACATTAAAAATTTTTAAAAGAAAAAAAATTAGCAAATACTTAAAAAAAGGGAGAAAACTGGGGAACACTGTGAGAAAGGACCTGGGAAATGCTAGGGGAAAAGGAGGGACCTAGGGAAACACTGAAATGGAGGAGCAAGGGCTTAGAGGACCCTGGGAAAGAGATGAGAAATAACTCACTTGTTCTTTTTTCCCTTCTGGGACAGCAACCAGTTAACAAAGTCCTGTTGCATGATCTTATCCATGGTGATGCTGTAGTCACTAATGAAGGTCCCCTCAGCATAGCGCTGTCCTCGAGCCCAAGGGCCACCAACTTTGGGGTGAGGCCTAGAGAATGATAAGAGAAAGAAAAAAAGGCTATTCATTGGGGGACAGAGGTAAGAAAGGATGGAAAATAGAAATAGAGAGAGGATCAGGAAGAGAAAAAGAGGGAACAGATCAGGGGAAGGGATAGAAGAAGGGAGGAATAGAAGATGAAAGAGGAAGAAAGGACAGGGGAAGGTATAGAAGGAAGGAAATGGAGGTCAATAGCAATCAGGAGAAAAAATATTTACAACTCAAGAAGACCCATTAAAAACAAACTGAGCTCATTTTTACTTGATATGTGTTTTCATGACCCAAATACCCTGTCAGAGATATAACAATATAGAAAAAGCTTCCTTCTCAACCCAGGGACTTCTCTCAATATATGGCTTTGGTTCCAGTGGGAGTTGAGATATAGGCAGGAGAAATATGTAGAGCCTGGCATATAGGCTCCCCTATATGCCTTCATGTTGACTTACTCCCCTGGTTCCCTGTTGTTCCAACTGGAGGCTATAAGGAGTTGCTAAATAATCTCAGAAAGAATAATGTCCCTCAGCACGGAACCAAGATATATGTTCAACTCCACTGGAAATACCCCAATTGAGTAAATCAAGGATTTTCCTTGCCTTACCTCTGCCATACTTCCATTATCTCTCTTGCCCTACTCAGCTCATTGATGCATAGTCATGATGATATAGTCCATATAGACAGCCCCCCCCCCCAAATGTCCTACAGTTTATGTCCTTGCCTCTGAAAAGGCAAATTTCCATGCTAACCTATCCAAGAACCAGAAAATAGATGCCAGCTGGAGTTCTGCAAGAAGGAATATTCCAGTTTACTCAGTCAGATAAACTACCAGACGGTTCCCCAAAATGTCTATTCTCAATCTCCCTTCCTGCAGCCTAAACCCCACCCACCTGGCTTCATCCTCTGAGGAAGCAGAATAGTTCAATTACCATCCTTCAGAGACCTTTGCTAGGCCATTTCCTTGGGTTTCTCTTGACTATGGTCACTAAGTTCTCACCCCCTAAACCAGATGGATGTCTTTGAGGAAGCCCAAGATGGAGTCATTTCTGCAGTCCTTCTCTCTACTCTGTCAAGTAAGAGATACTTTTACCTGAAGTGAGCCTCCTCCGTAGCACTGTTCACCACTATCAAGAACAAAGGCAACAACATCAAAGACAAAGCCTTGACTTTCACCATCTTCCCAGTCCTATTTCCTGAGGCGAGAGAGAAGGGTTCTGAGTTAGCTCAGTGGAATGGAGCTAAGAATGGGGTCAGAGTTAGCAGTTATGAGCTTATGGAGGGTTTAGGGTAAAAACGGTAGCAGAGTTTGGGCTGAGCCTGGAGTTTGGGGGATTTTCTATCTGGATCTCTGATTTCATAGTTTAGGCAGCTGTGAAGAAATCACCAATGCATATCAGCAACTGTTCTCTTAATTTAAGTGACTTGCTCAGGGTCTCACAACCAATGTCAAAGGCCAGAGGTCAAAAGACCAGAGACCCCAGGTCAGGATTAGCTTGTGCCCCAAAGACTGCCATTTTTGGTGCTGAGAGAGAAAGTCTTCATTCCTATCTAGAGAGAGAGGTAGAGATGGCTTTAGGATTCTAGACATCCTCCAGTTACTCGGTTCTATTTTATTCTGTCTTATCCATTTCCTAGCCTTCAACACTCACCTTCTCTTTTGACTTGCTGTGGGCAGCTAGGTGGCACAGTGGATAGAGCACCAGTCCTAGAGTCCGGGAGATCTGAGTTCTAATCCAGCCTCAAACACTTACTAGCTGTGTGACCCTGGGCAAGTCACTTAACCCTATTTTCTCAGTTTCTTCATTTATAAAATGAAACGGAGATGGAAATGACAAACCACTCCAGTATTTTGCCAAAATAACAAACAAACAAACCCAAAATGAATCACAAAAACTTGGACACCACCAAAACAACTGAGCAACAAGAAGATCAGAAGTATTCCTTTTACCTGCAGTCTGCCTCTGGGGAGTCTGCCTCTGGGAAATCTTTGGGTGGCCACAGAATTCCAATCCCTTTATATTCTCTAAATATAAAGGTATTGATTAGATTAAAAGCTTCTTATCAAGAAGTCAAGCCCATTGTTTACATTACCTCCAAGCCATTTACCACTTGGTAAACCTTTCTTTTCCACCTGAATTATACTAATTGGTCATTAACATTTGAGTTAATCTTGGACTGGACTGGCCTCCACCTTTCCCTGACTAAAGTGGCTCATTTGAAAATGCTTTAATGAAAGCTTAAGGTGAGAAGTAGTGAAAACCTTTAATGGGGAGGTGAAGGAAGAAGGCTTCCTTCTATCTTGTGGAGTATAATGTGGGGAGAGGGGGTGGCAGGGATGAAATTGTTCTTACTTTGTTGAGAGAAGAAGGGTACAGCAACAACTTCGTCCCCAGACCGATTACACTCCCTTCGTTCTCTGTCTACTCCAATATATCCTTCACACAGCTGCTGAAATAACCTTCCTAATGCATGGGTCCTACTGTGGCACTCTCTTGCTCATAAACATTCAATGGTTCCCTATTTCCTATAGGACAAAATACAAACTCCCTTTTTTTCTGGCATTTAAGTTCTTCAACAATCTGGCTTCACTTTGTCTTTTCAACTTTATTTCACATCTACTGCCATTTATGCACCTTGTAGTTTAACCAGACTGATCTACTGGTTATACCCCAACCTAGTCCCACCATTTCCTGACTGTTCTATCCAATTGTGCAAGCATTCCCTACAATATGCTCTCTCCTCATCTCTTCTTACTTTTCTACTTTCAAGTACTTCCAGTTTTATTTCATATCAATCCCCTTTACAAACTCTTTCTTGAAGTTAAGCTGATTTTTCTTTGCACAGGACATTCTATCTCCCACCCCATTCTTTTGTACAAGTGATTCCCTCATGAATGGGATGCCCTCCTTCCTTACCTCTACCTCACAGAATTCCTAGCTTCCTAAAAGCACAGTTCAGGTGCTACTTCCTTGGACAAGAGACCTTTCCTGAAGTTCTTTAATTGTTACATTCTTCTTTTTGAAATCACTTTGTAAACACTTAGTTTTTAATAACTAAGCAGCTAGGCAGTGCTTAAGAAAATAGAGTGCCTGGTCCTGAGTTCATATCCAACCTCAAGACACTAGCTGTATGATCCTGGGCAAACCACTTATCCTCTGTCTCAATTTTTTCATCTGTAAATAGATTGAAGAGGTTACCCATAAAGAGGGTTAGGGTTGCTCTGGAGACCCCAAAATACCAACATGCTGGGTCCTGCCAAATGAATTTGACCCAAGTCTTCTCTCAGCCAAAGAAAAATAAAGTTTATTAAAAGTTCACTTGTATTAGACACAGAGTAAGCCTGTACTAGGTCATTCTATGGTGCTCTCACTATTCTATGGCACTCTCACTATCCTATAGGGATAAGTCATTAGGAAAGCAGAATGGGGAGAGTGACTAGAAGTTATATGTAGTTATATGTAGCATACAGAATGAGGTAAGAAAGGGTGTTGAATTTATGGAGAACTCAAACAAGATAGGTGCTCACATAGAGTTTAGAAGAATCAATACAAGGACACTTTCAAGGTCTCTCTGAAGAATTTTGGAATTGATTGCATGACTTGGGAGATGCTGGCAAAGGACCACCCAGCATGGCATGCCCACATCAAAGTACTCTGTTCTATTAGCAAAGCAGAAGTTCAATAGCTCTAAAGAAATGTGAAAATGTGTACATTTAGAGACATCTCCATTCTTAATGTTCATATGGACTATTTGTGCCTGGTGTCTGACCTGTGGTAGAGCCCTCCAAACTTGTATTGATCTGATCAGTCATGGTTGGACACAATGTACTTTGATCCTGACATAGTGATGTCATTTTGGTTCTCTTCAAGAACAAAGCACTACAACCAACCAACCGGGAGTGATGAGACAGAGGAAAATATAGAGGTTGTGATCAGAGAGAGGAATTTCAGAGTTCAGGATCATAGAGGTAGATCACTTGGAGGTGATGGTGTGATTAAGGGTATGAGTGTCAGGATATTCGGTTAAGGTAGAATGAAGTTATAGGTCATAAGTTGGGCAGACTAGCTGAGAAACATAGATAGTAGAGAGTTTACAACTTGAATCCCTTGGTGTGGAAGCCAATTTATCCAAGCAGCCCTCCCCAAGAAACCTCTCAACCCAAAGACAGAAGCAATGGAGAGGCAGCTACAGAGACCTGAAGTTCTTGGGGAGGTAATGTCACATCTCCAGAAGAGAAAACTACATAGTTCAAGAAATGGTAATAGCAGGAGGCAGTGGTATAGGTAGCATGTGGTACTCTGGAACCAAGATTCCTGGAGAGAGGAGGAGCTCTGGACATCACTGAATGCCTGGACCCAAGCCTTCAGGAAAGAAGAGGAAGGATTCTGAAACTAATGAGGAGATGGAACTCCTGAAGAGTAGTAGCAACAGACAGAGCCACAATATAGAGATTCAAGTCTAAACCTTGTTGCCCATTACCAATGAATGAACTGGGCTGGTCTGAGGAAGAGGGCTGTCGCTAGCAAACTCAGTGCTTTTCCTTTCAGGAAAGTCTTAAACCACAGGGAAGTACTATAAGTATGAATATCCCTAAAAGATGAAGGGGTAGAAAGCTCACCAGAAGAAGTTAAATCAACTTCTTATTTACTATAAGTACTTTCTCCTTTTCTTCAGGGGATTTTTCAACCACAGGAGAACATGATAAGTATGGAATTACCTGGAGGAGGTAGGGTTCACTAGAAGAGGGAGAAGCATTGCTTTGTCTGTTTTGGTGCTTGGGTAGGAGTCTCTGTGTTTTACATTTTCTGTCTGATGAATAGTCTTTCTTTATTTCCTCTACATAGTGTTGGCTTGAATGCTTGCATGGGAGCTAACAGCTTTTGAAAAAATATTTTTTTCTGTAGAGTATTAGGTTCAAACTATATTGTGATGTTTCTGGGGAAGACTCTTGGTGTAAACAATTTCCAGAGATGTCACAAAATTGTGCTCAGTCTGTATAAACATAGAACTAGGGATCCTAGGTCACACATTTTGGGTGCATACATGGACGAATCACAATCTGCCCATTGATCTGTGTTTAAAAACTGTTCCACCTTGGTGGTGAATGGAAACATTTCAGAACTAAGGGGAAGAAGTTGGGCAAAGACCTGGGAATGGGGTGAGGTAGGAGTGGGGTGTCTCGTGGTGGCCGTAGAGTGAGATAGAAGGGTGCTTTATGGTAAGAGTAGGCTAAGTGAAGTTGGAGCAAAGTGATTATATACACATGTTTCTCCCGTGAACAAGCTGGAAGGGGAAATGGGGCACATGTACTTGAGAAACTGGGCTAAAGGAGCAATAGGCTTTTTCATTTGTGATCATTCCCAAGAATCACCCCTTTTCTATGAGAGGGGTCAAATGAGTCCTTGTTTCCCCACCAGACTGAGAGCTTGCTGAAGGTGGAGACTGTTTTCTCCTTTCTTTCAGATTCCTCCTGGACTTTCTAAGTGCCCAGTACAAAGTCCCCCTTTTTGCAATCCAGGAGCTAAAGGTGCCAAGTTTATTGAAAGGTCCAGCAGAGTTCTCCTCAGCTTCCCTTTCCCCCAAGTGAACTGAAGGCCAACTAGTTAAGCTCAGTGTACTATACTCCTTCCTCTATTAACTACCTGGTAGGCAGCCCTTGAGATAACCTCTCCAACCAAGGTAAAGTGCCTGCATTAGTTTAAATGTATGTGTGGGATGGGAGTTAGCAGAGGGAATCTGACTTTACCTCTGCCTCCTAGAAACCCCCAGTTTCCTAGAGTCCAGACAACTTTCCCTGCCTTGGTAAGCTCTCTTACCAAGCTCCTGCAAACAAACAGCCTCTAGAGATCAAATGCTGTTTCAAAGATAACCTAAACTGGGGCACTGTGGCGCTGGGCACTATTAGCTAATAAAGCCAATGGACTCAGAAGGGATTAAGAATCAAGGCAGAGAGGTCCTATACCCCAGGTTTTCTGACCCAGAAAATGAAGAATTCCATTAAGTGCAGTTCTGTATCCCAAGAAACATAGAAAGCCCTAACCTTACTCCATATGGCAAGGAGGGGAAAGATTTGAGGAACCATTTAGCACTGCCTTTTAGTCTGGCACTATACACCAGGCTGTTAGGGATGAGGATATTTTAAAAATAAACCCCGATCCTCATCTCCACCCCCACCACCTTAGGGTGGTATGGAGGCCTGGCCTCTTCCTAGGTGACCTCCCAGCAGCCTCAGGATCCAGTTTCCCTTTGATCTCAAGGCCTCCCAGCCTTGCTTCCTCCAGACAAGGAAAGAATGTAGCCCAGGCTGGGGGGAGGGGCCAGGCAGAAGAGGGGGATGGGGTGGAGAGCTAACCCGGAGGGCTCTTGTTCAGGTCTTGGCAAGCCTTTAGCTCACTTGGAGCAGCAAGGGGAAGGTCCCACCTCTGCTCTGAATCCTGGATCCAGGGCACTTGGAATGGATTATTTTCTCAGGCCCCTCGAGGATAATGCCAGGCAGCAAAGTAGAGTGGACCTGGGTAGAATGACCCCTATAGGCCTAGCAGCAACTGGAGGAGCCCCAGAGTCTCTGTGAAAGTAGTAAACCGTGTCCAATTTGCAGCTGAGTCAGCCTGTCTGTCAACACCCTAGATGGAAGGTGGCTCCTATAGGCAAACCTCTTTCCTGGGTTCTTGGGAATAGCAAGGGTAAGAAGGTGACATGCCCCTGCCCTGCTGGGAATTCCTGGTCTGAAGGAAAAGTCAGGACACAGAGACAGACAAGGCCAGACTCTCCAACTAGAATTCTAGACATTGAAGGGGGGTGGGGGGGAGGGGAAGGAAGGTTGTGTTGGGGAAGTCATGGACAGCTACTTGGAGGAGGAAGTATGAAGCAGCATTTGGAAAATGGGGGAGAGGAAGACAAGCTTGGTAAGAGGAGATAGGGGAGGTCATTCAAGGTCGGAGGAATGACTCCTTTTAAAGGCCCGGCATGGGCAGAACATCTAGTTAGAACCCAGGTGTCCTGGTTCCCAGTCCTTCTTTGAATTCTGGGGCCTTCTGATTACCTCTAGGATAAAAAAAGACACAAAACCAAAAAACAAAACCTAATTCCTTTGTTTGCTATTTAAAGCCCTTCACGATCTGACCCCAACCTAACATTTCAGGTTTGTTGGTCTTCAGTTCATATACTCTGTTGCAGTCCAACTGACCTTCTTTCTGTCCCTTAGCCATAGCATTCCATCTCCTATCTCTGGGTACAGGGAATGACATGTGGAATGCACTCCCTCCTCAGCTCTGCTTTTTAGAAATCCTGGCTTCCTTCAAGGTTCAACGAAAGTGTCATCTCCTATAGGAAATCTATCCTGATCCCCATAGTTGCTAGTTCTCTTTTCCCTGAAATTATTTCTTGTAGATTTCATATGCACTTATAAAAGAATATAACCTTATTGAGGGCAGGGGTGCTTCATTTTTTGTCCTTGTATTCCTAGGGCTTAGCACAGTGCCTACCTCAAGTGGGATTGAATTTATTACAGGGATTCAGTTTAGAAGTTTCTCTTCAGCACTTATTTAATAACCAAAGTGATCCTATACTGAGGACCAATCCCAACCCAGGAGAAGTAGAGAGAGTGCAGACTAAGGGTGGGTGAGTCCCACTTCCTGAGGTAAGTCCTCTGGGAAACAAGGAATTCACTTTCCTGACAGGTTTAGAATAAGAGGCTCCAAGAGGTTGAGACCTCCCAGAGAGAAAGGCACATTCCTGAGTATTCTGATGTCCCAGAACACCAGCCTAACTCTGGGAAATCTTCCATCTGTCCCTTTCCATGTCAGGGCCATGCTGGATGCAACATCTTCCATGTTCCATAAATACCCTATTTCTTTTTTGGGGGGAAGGGAGTGGAGGAGAGGAAGGGGTTGCTGTGACTTCAGGAAACCCAGGAACCCATGATCTTCATTCTCAAGCACTAATTAATTACCTAGAATGATAATATCTGTGTTTATATCATCATCAACTAAGCATCAGCATCTGTCATCAGCATTAACTCTGGCTGTCTTCTGTGGAGCCTCTGGGAAACCATTTTGTTTTTCCCTTTTCTTGCCACCTGGGAGAGGGCTGGCATAGTTTTGGACAATGAAGACCAGAGAATACAAACCATTTCCTTCAAATCCCCCAGGAAGGTGAATAGAATTGGCCCAAACTATCATCTTGGGTGATTGATTCTTTGGGGCTTGAATTGTATTCTGATGGGCTGCTAGCTAATCTAATCAACCAACCAACCAAACCAATGGAGAAGCAACTAGGTGGTGCAGTAGTTAGTGATCTTGACCTGGAATCAAGAAGGCTAAAATTAAAATTCTGCCTTCAACACTTATTAGCTGTGTGTCCCTGGATAAGTCACTTAACCTTTATCAGTTTAGAGATATTTCCTCAACTCTAAAATGGGGATAATAATAGCACCTATTTCTCAGGGTTGTTGTGAAGATAAAATGAAAATAAAATAAAAAATATATAAATTTGTAAAGCTTTGCAAATCTTAAAGTGCTATATAAAAGCTAGCTATTTTTAATCCCCTAGTATTTGCCAGGCATTGTGCCACCCTAGTAATGAAGTAAAGAAAAAAAAATGAAACAGTCCTTATGTATACGTAAATAAAAAAAAGTTGTGGAAAACAAAGTAATTTTGGTGAGAAAGGACACTAGTTTATGGGAGGGAATCTGGAAAGATCTCAGGTAGGAGGAGGTGCTGGCCCTCAGCTTCTAAGAAGTGGAGGTGAAGTATATTTCAGACATGGAGGATAGACTATGCAAAGACACTGCAAAAGATGGAAGATGAAAGATGGGATGGTTTGCTTGAGGGACTGCAAATAGGTTGGTTTGACTGGAGCAGAGAGGATGGGTAATGAGTATTAAGTCAAGAAAGGCTGGTTGAAGCTAGATTATGAAGCACTTACAATGGCAGAGGGGTTTGTATTGGATCCTAGAGGCAATAGGTACAACTGGTGCTTTTAGAGAAGGGGAGGGATGTGGTCAGACCTGTGCTTTAGGATTATCAATTTGACAGCTGCAAGGAGGGTGATTTGGATAGAGGTGAGGATAGATTTGGGGAAGCCAGGCTATTATAATAGTCCAAGTAAGAGAGGATTACGATCTAAACTAGGGTGATTTTGGTGTGAGTAATGAGAAGGGGATAGATATAAGAGATGTTGTGGAGGTCAAACCAACAAGTGATTGGATATGGAAGAGGGTGAGGAGAAAGGAGGATTAAGATTGTGAACCTGGATAACTGAAAGGGTGGTGCTGCTCCTAACAGACATAGAGAGAGATCTGGGGAGGAAGATAATCAGTCTGTTTTAGACATGTTGAGTTTGAGATGTGTCTGGTTGTAAATGGCCAATAAGTAATTGGTGATGTGGGGCTGGAGCCCTCAAGAAACACCAGGACTGAATAAATAGATGTGGGAGTCATCTGCATAAAGATCATCAGAGAACTAATGGGACTTGATGAGATCACTGAAAGTGTAGAGAGGGAAGTGAAGGGAGACATTGACAAAGCTTTGGGGGACATCAAAGTTTGGAAGTGGGACGTGGATGATGATTTAAAAAAGGGAGACTGAGAAAGAATAGCCAGACAGGCAGGAAAAAAAAATACCAGGAGAGAGCAGTGCCACTATAACCCAGAGAATGGAGGGTATCCATGAAGGAAGAAGGAAAGGGCAACAGTGACATTGAAGAAAGGTCAAGAAGGATGAGTTCTGAGAAAAGGCCATTGGATCTGGCAATTAAGAGTGAAAGTCACTGGTGACTTTGAAAAGAACTATTTCATTGAGTGAAGATGACTGAAGACAAGAAGATGAGAAATAAGGAAGAGGAGAGGCGGTGGAGGGAACCAGTATATTATTTTTGGTTGTGTGAGCTGGCAGAGAGTAGTGCATAGAGAAATGGCCTTGGAGCAAGGAGGACCTGAATTCAGGTCCCATCTCTGATAGGCAAGTCACTTAACTTCTCTTGCTTGAAGACTAAGTTTTTGAGAAGGTCCTGATCTTTTACTGGTAGAGGGAGTTCCTTCACCAGTGGTATGCTGACAAATGTTTAGCAACTGGTTCTTGGGGAGGGGAGAACATATTCTCAATACACTTTTAAATTTAACCAGTGTTATTAATACCTTTTTCATCACTATCTTAAACCTAGAAATCAACAAAACAATAAATCAAACTCTGATTTGTAGCATCTTTCTGAGGTGCAAACACTCATACTGAGAATCTAAATAATTTTTTTCAGCTGGTTTGAGCTGGCCCCAGCACACCTCTGTTTCTCTTTTAGGAATTCCATATTCCAGTGAAATCATAAATCTAGTCCCTAAACCTTTTGGCTTTGAAATGGAGGAGAGAGAATGATAGCTTTAAGGGATGGCAGGCTCAAAGTTTCTTTGAGGAAGATAAAGCCACAGGCATGTTTATAGGCAGTAGGGAAGGGGCCAACAGCCATAGAGAGATTGAAGAATTGAAAGAGAAGGAATGATCATAGTGACAATTGTCAGGGGACAAAGGAGGGAGTAGGATCAAAGGGACAAGTAGAAGGATCTACTAGGTGAGAACAAGGATCACCTCTTCATCAGATACTGGAGAGACAAAGGGATGATGTCAAAGGATTTTGAGAGACAGAAAGGGAGAAGAAATAGCTCATAGTGAATGGCCCCTATTTTGTCTGTGAATTAGGCAGACAAGATTCTTTCCTGAGAGGAGTATGTGGGAAAGTTGAAGAGAAAAGAGAAGGTTTCAAATGAACATTGAGGAGAATATGATAGAATGAAATTGGAAAGAGAAAAAAGATTGTCTTGCAGGAGTGAGAGCCCAGTTGGGATTGTCTTTTTGAATTGGACCTGTGATTTTATTGGTATAGGGAACTCCCAGTGAGGAAATTCCCTCTACCAATGTGGCTCTGCACCTCAGATGTTTGCTTGAAGCTCTATGAATTAAAATGACTTGCCTAGGATTATGTATAAAAGATAGGACTTGAAGCTAGGTCTTCCTTATTTTCAGATCACTCCAGTCACTAGGCCATGATGCCAATTGAGGTTAGATAATAAAAATTTTAGTGAAGCCAGTTAGCACAATTGTGTACTAGCTACCATAGCTACAAAGGTAGATGGTAGAAATAATCTAAGGTTCCCATTGGTAAAGCATAAATACTGATAGGGCAAAATGGGAAGGGATTTCAGAGTAGAGGACAAGGTCAATTTGAAATGGTTGACTAGGTCAAGATTGAGAAGGGACGAAATTGAAGTCATGTCAGTGGTGTAGATTGTTGGATCAGAAATAGGTAAGAGTTGAGGAAAGGGAACAGAGAATTAACAAAAGCTATATAAAATCATGGAATAGGTAAAGATTTTTGATTCAGTAGTCAAACTAAGGATGTAAGAAAGGGCTTGGTCCTGGCACCAGAACTTCCCCATCCTTTAAATTTTTTAAATTAATTTTTCATTTTCAACATTCACTTTTGTGAAATTTTGAGTTCTAAAATTTCCCCCTCCCTTTCCTGCCCTCTCCCCAAGACAGCATGCAATCTGATATAGGGTATGCATATACAATCATTAAACATATTTCCACATTAGTAATGACGTGAAAGAAGAATCAGAACAAAAGGGGAAAACCATGAGAAAGAAAAAAAAAGAGAAAATAGTATACTTCAATCTGCATTCAGACTTCATAGTTTGTTCTCTGGGTGTGGATAGCATTTTCTATCATGAATCTTTTGGGATTATCTTGGATCATTGCATTGCTGAGAAGAGCTAAGTCTATCAAAGCTGGTCATCACACAATGTTGCTGTTTTTGTGGATGATGTTCTCCTTGTTCTGCTCACTTTAATTAGCATTAGTTCATGTAAGTATTTCCAGGTTTTTCTGAAATCTGCCTGCTCATCCTTTCTTTTCAAATCATAAAATTCCCACAACTTGTTTAGCCATTCCCCAACTGATGGGCATCCCCTCAATTTCCCATTCTTTGCCACCACAAAGAGTTGCTATAAATATGTGGGTCCTTTCCCCCCCCCCTTTTTTTTTTAAAGCAATTGGGGTTAAGTAACTTGCTCAAGGTTACACGGCTAGTCATTATTTATGCATGGGTGCTCATTTTCTGAGGCTGATCTGATCTCGGGTCATCCCAACTCCTAGGCCAGCACTCTTACTCACTGCGCCACCTAGCCGCCCCTTTAGGGCAATTGGGGTTAAGTAACTTGCCCAAGGTTACACGGCTAGGTTTTTGTTTGTGTGGATTAAGTGTCGGAGGCCGGCTCCGAACTCAGGTCCTTCTGATTCCAGGGCCGGCGCTCTATTCACTGCGCCACCTAGCCCTCCCTCCTTTCCCCTTTTTTATGATCTCTGTGACACAGACCTAGTATTGCTGGATTGCTAGTATTGCTGATATTGCTGGATCAACGGGTATGTACAGTTTTATAGCCTTTGGGCATAGTTCCACAGAATTACCCCATCCTTGATCTGAGAACTAGAAGTATGTATGTGTTTCAATGGAAAGGTTAGGAGGTAAGGGAAGAACTAGGGGAAGAAAGGAGAAAAAAACCCAGGGCCCTCAAGGAGTCTGCATTGCATTGGGGAAGATTCAGTCTCTTCTCTCAAGGATCCCCTAGTGAGTTGGGGATAGATATAGCTTCTGCCTCTGGGGAGAACCCATTGTGTTGGGGAGACACAATCCCTGACTTCATCTAAACCCTAGAACATTGTAGAAGACAAAATCCTTGGCCTCAGGTAGTTCATAATTTGGTAGAGAAGGAAACCTAGTACCTTCCCTTAGGGAGCCTATAACAAGTAGCCATTGACACAGAAGGAAATATCCAAAGACTGGCAGTGGAGAGGTAATGGTGTAGACGTGTTCCTGGATGATCTATGAAAAGACTGACCATTCTTTTTTTTTTATTTTTAGTTTCCAACATTCTCTTTTATAAGATTTTGAGTTCTAAATTTTCCCTCCTTCTTCCCCTCCATCCTCCCCAAGACATTGTGTGATTACAATGGGTGAATACAATACATGTACAATTATACCAAACATTCTCCCACATTAGTCATGTTGTAAAGAAGAGTCAGAACTAAAGGGAAAACCACAACAAAGAAAGGAAAAAGAGAAAGAAAATAGTATGCTTCGATCTGCATTCAAACTCTATAGTTCTTTCTCTGGATGTGGATAGCATTTTCCAGCTTTAGTCTTTTGGATCATTACATTGCTGAGAAGAGTCAATTCTTGAACAACAGCTTGGTTAGCTCCATGGTGTTTGCTTGTGCCTGCCTGTCCCAAGCTCCCTTTCACCAAATCTCAGCTATTGTTACAAAAATCTTTCCAATCTCTTGGCTGATCAGCAGGAGTCAAACAGCTCCAGTGATTGATGGGGCCTGGGGGAGGGAAGTGGCCAATCTCCCGCTCTGGTCACTAATGAAGAAGAGCTGTGGTGACCCAAACTGCAGCTAGAGGATGCCCCCAACAGCAGATAGCTCCAGAGCACTGCAGTGGCATTGGAATGCATTGTTTGACTGTGTGTTCAGCAGTTTGTCTATTTTCTGTTGGGCTCTGGCTGTGATCCAAGTTAGCTGGCATCCTGTGAGCCCTCCTCTGGCTGTACTGACAGCCAGGGCAGGTGGCTCAAGAGTGAATCTGGCAAGAGGGAAGAGAAGTCAGCTGTAGGCTTTGAAAACTCCTTTTGAATGAACTACTGAGTGGATAAGTTGCACGTGGGTAATAGAGAGTTGGCTGCATTTCCAGAAGGAGAACTATTGGCAGGAGGTATTTGGAGGCTGCACCTGTGAGTGTGTCCTGCTGTTTTGCCTCTGCAATTACAGCTCACAGTTATAAGAGAAACTAAGGTTTATCTTTAATAACCTCCAACTCTGTTGCCTCATGGTGGCATGGAAGAGACCCTTAGAGCTTGAAGATTCTATGAGTGGAAACAAAGTTTTGGTATGGTCTTCCAAGCTGGCAAGGCTTCAGGTGTGACCAAAGATGTAACCAACCACACCATCCCTTTGGTTGGAAAACCAGTGTAGCTAAGTTTGAATATGTTCATGTGAACATGTACCACAGCAATTCTTAAAGACTGTCTACCAAGAGAAGAATCTCAGATGAACCCACTTCCCTCCTCCTGCAACTCAGAATGTTGTATGCACTATTCATCATGGATATTGAGCCAGTTAATGTTATTTAATGCTATTTGACAAGGCAGCTGGGTGGTATGGTAGATAAAGTTATGGTCCTGGAGTTAGGAAGACTACTCTTTCTGAGTTCAAATCTGGCCTCACATGCTTACTAGATGGGCATAGGGTTAACCCTGTTTGCCTCAGTTTCCTCATTTATCAAATGAATTGAAGAAGGAAATGATGTATCATTCCAGTATCTCTGCCAAGAAAACTTGAAATAAGGTCATGGAGAGTCAGACATAACTGAAAATGCTATTTGTAACCAGGGAGACTTCATGGGGCAGGGAAGGATAAAAATATAAAAAAAAATGAAGACAGAGGGAATGGAGGATTGTTATGGCTCAGGAGGTAGAAGGGACATTGGGGGCTATCCAGTCCAACTCCTTCCTTGTACAACTGAGGTTTAATTTGTATTGGGAGGGGCAGTTCCCAAAAGTGTTCTGAGTGAGTCAAGAACTTTCAGTATACTATATTGCTTCCCACCCATGTCTAAAAAAAAAAAACAAACTCAAAAAACCTGGCCACAGGCTAACTCCTTAATAATTGTAGCTGACATTTATGGAACACTTTGTTTTATAAAGCCATCTTGTCCCACCCCATCCAAGCCCTGTGAGGTGAATAATACAAACGTTATTAGTTATCTCCATTTGCAAACTCAGAGTTTAAGTGACTTGTCCATGGTCACACAACTAATAAATGTCAATTCAAGTAAACAAGCATTTATTAAGTGCTTACTGTGTTCCAGACACTGTGTTAAGTGCTAAGGATACAAATAGAAGCAAAAACCTACTGTCTAGGAAGACAATACATAAAAGGAAGCCAAAGAGCAAATGGGTGAAGATGGGGGAATGGTGGAAAAATCAGTTGAGTCAGAAGTCTGGAGAAGAATGGAGGAGTAAACATGGCTGACCCTTCTTAAAATGGAGGTTCTGGGAAGGACTGACCAATCAGAGGAAGTGGCTGCAGGGGCAGAGGGTTCTTCTAGAGTGAGAAAGGTACTGACACACAATGGAGAAAGAAGTCCTAGAGAGGAATGGAGGAGTGAATGGCAACTAGGATTCCAAATCTAGTTTTCTTAATCCAAGCCCACTATTGACGAAATAATATCTTCCAACTGACGATATTTCTTCACTTCTCAACTGGTTGCCTTGATTTTCATGTAGAGACAAGTACAGTTCTAATTGTGGAAGAAATTCTCTTATAGAGGCATGCTAGATAGGAAAATTTGAATTCATATCTTGCCTCTGACACTTAGTAGCTGTGTGACCCCAGGCAAATCACTTAATCTCTTTTGACCTCAGTTTCTTTATCTATAAAATGGGTATAATAAAACCTGTAGTACCTGCTTTATAAGGTTGCTATTATGCTTCATAGGGAAAATGTATATAAAGTGTTTAGCTAACCTTAAAGTATTATCTAAGTGAAAGTGATTAATATTAAAAAAGATATTGTAGGCAGTATGCTATATTTGGAAAGTCTACTGGGAGTCAGAGATTTGAACTTATACTCTTGCTCTGAAATTTATAAACTGTGTGATATAGATAAATCAATGAATCTTTCTGTCTCAGTCTCATCTGTAATAAAATGGGGGTGACAATATATGTATTTTTCTCTCTGCTCCTTCTGGATCTTTTCCCTCTTTTTTCTGAAGTGTGTGTCCCCTAATGTTCTCTCTCTCTCTCTCTCTCTCTCTCTCTCTCTCTCTCTCTCTCTCTCTCTCTCTCTCTCATTCCCTGCCTAACCCAACCCTATCCATGGGTTCTCTGTATCTTTGTGTACTGAGCATCTCTATCTGAATGCCCTGCCAAACATCTCAAATTCCCAAAATAAATGCACTCTTCCCTCTTAAATGACACTCCTTTCCCAATACAGATTTCAGTTGAAGATAACTGCCCACCCTCCATCCCCCATCCCATTCTCCTAGTCATCACAGAGGCTTAAAATCCTATGTTGTTGTTGTTCAATTGCATCCAACTCTTCATGGCCCCATTTGTGGTTTTCTTGACAAAGATATTGGAATGATTTTCCATTTCCTTCTCCAACTAATTTTTAAAGATGAGGAAACTGAGGCAGACAAGGTTAAGTAACTTGCCCAGGGTCACACAGCTAGTAAGTGTCTGAGGCTGGATTTGAACTCCAATCTTCCTGACTCTAGTCTCAGGGCTCTATCCACTACACCACCTAACTTCCCTATAGTCATTTTTAACTCTTCCCTCTATCTCATGTCCTGCATTCAGCCAGTCACCAAATTAGGTTGATTCTATTTCCAAGGTATTTCCTTTCTCTTTGGATTCAGAGGGTCTAGGTCAAATATCACCTCTGATACTTAATGCTGAGCTGACCTTAGGCAAACAACTTACTTCTCTAGGTCTCAATTTTCTTATCTATAAAATGAGGAGTTTGGACTAGATTGCCTTTAAGGCCCCTTCTAACACTAGGGTATAGATCCTCCCTGTTCCCACAGCTACCAACCTATTTCAGACCCTCACCACCTCCTGTCTGTCACACTGATTCCTTCCTAGTTGCTTTTCCTGACAGGTGTCTCCTTCCTCCGGTCTAAACTTCAGACTTTTTGAAAATAATCTTCCTAAGACAATGGGCTGACCAAATCACTTCTCAGCTAAAATCCCTGGGCGATTTCCTACTGCCTCTGGATACGGTATAAGCTCCCTTTCTTGGCATTTAAATCCCTTTGCTACCTGGCTCCAACCTACCTTTCTAGTCACATTTCAAATTTCTTCCTTTCATGTACTCATTTTCCAACCGAATGGGACAATTAGCAGTGCCTCAGTTTGGCTCAGCCCTCTCCTGCATTTTTTGTTTTGGAGGCAAATGGGGTTAAGTGATTCACCCAGGGTCACACAGCTAGTAAGTGTCAGAGGTCTGATTTTAACTCAGGTGCTCCTGACTCCAGGGCTAGTGCTTTTTCCACTTTTCCATCTAGCTGCCCCCACATTTGTGCATTAAAATAGGCTGTCCTCTAGGCCTGCATCCATCTTTTCTGTATTAAAATATTCCAAGTCTCTATCACCTCTTCCATGGCCGTCCAGAAGAAAGAATTCTCTCCCTCCTCAAATTCCTCTAGAACACTTTGTCTGATCCTCACCTTTGCCCTTATCAAGTTCTTCCTTGTACCATGCTTAATCATCTTTCATAGCTCATCTCCAATGCCACCTCAATGCAATTCAATTCAATACCCATTTATCACATGCATTCAGCATGCCAAGCCTAGCACTGCTAGGTGCTAAGGATAAAACAGCCAAACCAAAATTGATTCTAACTCTTTGCAACTCTTCACCCGCTATTCTCCTTTCCATTAGTGCTCTCTCCTCTGATTTACTTCATAGATACCTGCACTTAGCACCGTGTATTTAGCACAATAGGCAATTAATAAATGCTTGCTGACATCAGTGGACTAAATGGACTGATTTGTGTGACTGTTATATCCTCCCATGAAATTGTAAGCTGCTTGAGGACAAGGATTCTGGAGGGAGGGAGCTTTTTATCCACAGTACATAGTACTATGTCCTACCCCGAGTGCCCACTTAATATTTGTTTAATTAAAGCAAATGATCTACCTCATGTAGTTTTTTCCCCCCCATAAGGGATTCCATAGAACTTGGAGCTTTATATAAATGTTACCAGTTCTTAGGCTAACAACCATTCAGTGTGCCAAGTCCAGTGTTACTTGAACATCATGTAGGTAATACTTCATCACTTTCTGAGACATCCAGTCTGGGAATGGACTATAGCTGCTGAGAAGTAGCTATTGCAAGGTCAATTCTCTAGGTCAACTGTATTTATTGAGAGTCCACTTTATATATAATACAGTGGTCAGTGCTGTGGGGGATATAAAGATAAGGTCTTTTCCCTCATCAATAGTCAATTC
Source organism: Gymnobelideus leadbeateri (assembly GCA_011680675.1). Lineage (NCBI taxonomy): Eukaryota > Metazoa > Chordata > Mammalia > Diprotodontia > Petauridae > Gymnobelideus > Gymnobelideus leadbeateri. The sequence continues at coordinate 361,513 of WOXC01003015.1, forward strand.
AACTCAACCAAAATTTGTTAAACACCTGGTCTTTGCTAAGCATTGTGGTAGGCACTAGATGTACCAAAACAATAAAATGTAGCAGTGCTTGCCATCAAGGAACTTATTTCTTGAATAAGGGGCATGCTTCTGGAGACAACATGCACCAATGTAAGCAGATAAGTAAATATGAAGTAATGAGAGAGAGGGTACTCAGAACTGAGGGGTGGTGATTTGGAAAGCAATCAGGGAAGGTTTCAGGGAGGAGGTGGCACCTGAGGTGAGTCAGTAAGGTAGGTAAGGATTCTGACAGGTAGAGATGCAGTGACTTGGAGAATTTCGGGGTAACTTCAAGCTCACTTAGAGACAGCAGACAAGAGTGTAATGGCAATGTTAGGCTGTTTTAGGAGAGGCAAAGCATCCTAGACTCTGGAGCTGATAGTCCTCTTGTGTCTTGTATAACAGACCACAGTTAGAGTATTTTGTTCATGCCTGATAACGCACATTTTTAGAGGGACGTGAAGAGTATCTATGGAGAAGGGACTCAATTTCCAGTCATATGAAAACTACCTGGATAAACTGGGAATATTTTTTCTGGAGGAGAAAATACTTGGTGGGTAGGACATGGCAGGTGTGTTCCAGTATTTGAGGAATTTTCAAATGGAAGAGAGAATTAGATGTGTTCTTCTAGCATACAGAGGGTAGAACTTGGAACCATGAGTAGAATTTGCAGTGAACCAAATTTAAACTTGATATAAGGAAAAACTTAACAATTAGAGCTGTCCTATAGTGGAATGAATTGCTTTAGGAGGGCATGGGTTCCCTTTCATTAGAGATTTTCAAGCACTAAATAATTATCTGTTAGGAACGTTGTAGAGGATATTCTAAGTTAGATAAATGTTATACTAAGACAGCCTCTGAGAGCCCTTCTAACTCTGGTGTTTGATGTGTACTACAGGCAGGGGAATAAGTTGGCAAAATTAACAGTGGTAGTAGATAGAATGTCAATTTCAGGGAGATGGTCAATGGTCCATTTTTGCTGGAATAGAGTTCATGAAATTAGACTAGAGTCAGATTATGATGAGTCCTTCATAATTATGTCAGGTTGAGGAATTTAATCATAAAGGCAAGAAGGAGTCACTGAATTTTGAATAGGAGAATAATATGGTCAGACAGGCTTTAAGAAAATTACTCAAAGAGTTTAATATCTACAGGATAGATAAGATGTATACTCATGGAAAATTAAGTCACTGCAGAAGAATGATGCAAGATGATAAGTGATTATTACTAAATGAATGATTGAGGTTTTGTTGGTTTTGGGGAACTCCTAGAAGAGGAGACTCCCTCTACTGATGCAAGTTCCCAACTTCTCTGCAAGTTATAATCTTAGATTGTTGCCTAGGGCACTGAAGAGTTAAATAATTTGCCCAGGGTGGAGTAGACAGTGTATAATCGAGGCAGTACTTGAATCCAGATTTTCCTGACTTCTAGGTAGTCTCTCTCTCCACTACACCCTGCTGCCTTTCTCATTGTTTTGGATATATTCTTGTTTACTAATCTGTGGGCATGTTTTTCCTTAAGTAGAATGAAAACTCCTGGAGAAAGAGCAGGGACTATATAGGTTTTTTCCTTTGCAACCCTACCACCTAGCATAGTACACTACTTGGCATATGAACATAGCAGGGCTTAAATATATGTTGAATTGAAAATCAGCCTAATCTTCTGGAGTAAGAAAGAAAGAAAGAAGGAAAGAAAAGAAAGCACTTGTTTCTGCTTCAGTACTTGTCTTATTTAGGGAAAGATACTGTTGGCATTGACTCGTTCTGGACCCAAATACTAAGAAGTCATTTGGATGTAAAGAACAAAGTTTATTTTTGTTCATTTTTGCTAGAATAGAAAGTTGAAGGTGGGTCATATGTCACATCTCTCAGATGACTATGAATTTGGTTAGGTATATAAGGATGAACACAGCCTGAATCAGATTTACACTCATCAAGATCACAGTTCTGGTACACTTGGTCATCATCATCAACTTCATCATCATCATCAATCTGCAATATCAAAAGGTTAGGCATGATCTCCATTACCTATTATTAAAAATGAATTTAAATCTTTCTTACATCCTATAATTTGAGAACTGGAACCCTTCATTTTAAGGAAGGGGAAATTGAGGCTGAGAGGAAATGACTTGTCCAGGGTCACAACTGGGAGTTATTGTCAGAGCCAGCACTAGAATCCTGATTTCCTGACACTAGTGATCCCTCCCCACACCACACTGCCGGGTCTCAAACCTATTTATATCATCAGCCTGTGCCATAAATTTAAATCTCATGTTGTGCACTTCCTTTTACTTCAAACTACCTCTTTTAAACTTGGAAGGTTGTTCCCTACTTCAACAATTCAAATAAATTTTAAAAAGCACTTTAAACCTTGCTGTGTGCAAAGCACTATTAGACACTGGGGATGCCAAGATAAAAAAAATGATAAAGTTCCCCTGACTTGCAAGAGCTTGCAGTCTGTTGGGGGCAGGGGAAGGAGAAACAACATATGTGAGATAAATGTATACATATATAAATAAAGTAATATATAGCCATTTCAAGAGGGAGAGAGCATAGCAGGGGTCCTCCATTATTTACTTACCTGTGTAAATGTTGTATATCTCTAGTAGAAAGTAAGCTCCTGGAGGGCAGGATCTGGCTTTCGTTTTGTCCTTGAGTACTCACTACCTAGCACAGTGCCTTGCACATGGTGGATACTTAATAAATAAATTCTTGTTAGATTGTATTGTATTATATTCTGAGATTTGGTTATACAGTCAATATTTACTTTCTCCATTCTCTTCATAACTTAAAGCCAGTTCAAAAAAAAGATGATTTCAGTGAAAAATCAGCCTCACCTGATTTTTAATTTTTACAGTATGATTTACATACTGAGTGGGTAAAATTAGTAGATGACTGAATTTTTCACTTCTCAACTAGTTGATTTGGCAGCATGTAGCTCTAATTTTAGTACATTTTTACCTTGAAGAAGAATCATGACATGGAGAATAGTTTGATAAAATAGAGACCCATTTTTGTTCTATTTATTTGTTTGTGAAAATAATTTTTAAAATCAATGTTTTGTTTTTACATTGTCTAAATTTTCACCTTTCCCTAGCCCTTTCTAAAGATCCACTATTTTTTTAAATTGTAAAGTTAATAAGTATCACCCAAAAATTCAGCAAACAAATAAAATGTTAAAAAATAAATTAAGCCATAAACTCTCAATTATTTAATTTTTAAAATATGTAAATGAACCATAACCAAATATTAATAGTCAAATTTCATTTCCTTCTGCATCTCCCTCTATTTTATTCTACATAATTATAGAATTCTTTTGCTGTGATTATTTTTATATTATCATACTCAACTCTTTATAGCAGAATAGAAGGTCCTTAAGGGCAGGCAAAGACTGGTTTTCGTTTTGTCTGGGTATTCTCAGAGCTTAGCATAATGTACTGCACACAGCAGTTGCATAATAAATGCTCATTGGATTGGATTATGCATATTACTGTTCCAGTTCTAAATTTTGACATTGCATCATTTCATATATTTCCATATATTTTGATGTTTTTCATAGTTGTTATTTCTTATAGAATCATAATTTTCCATCACACTGACATAATATACTTCATTCAGTCACATTTATTTCCAGGACATATGGTGTGATTCTCCACCAAGGACAGCTAGGGCAGGATATCATGGCAAACAGATTACTGGTGGGTGGGAGGAATAACTATCCATTAGTTGTAATGAAACCTTAAATTGTGATATGTGGAGTGATGGTAGGAGTTCCTGTTCTGCTTTGAATGAAAGACTAAACAGATAATTTTCCCCACCCTCCCAGATAGATAACTTTGGAACAATTCTTTCTGGAGTTAGAGGTATACAAGAGATGACCCTTTAGCTGTTTGCAGGGCAGTTGAATCACTTTGCATTCAGCCTTACAAAGCTGATACATTTCTCTTATTTAGGATGTATACAGACTTTACTACATTGTTGCATACTGTTGTGTATTTTAACATAAGATCAATGATTGGGGGGGGGGAGGAATTTTAAAAATAGAAGGAATGAGGAAAAAGTAAAAATGTGGGGAGAGACACAGGTAGAGAGAATTTGAAAGAGAAACAGATGGAGAGAAAAAGGGTAGAAGAGAAAGGAAGGAAAACAGGGGGAGGGAGGGACAAAGAAGAGGAGGGATAAGAAAAGTAGGAAGTATTGAAACAGGAAAGAAAAAAGATGATTGAAAGGAAAGAGGTAAAGATGAAAAGAGAGGAGGAAAGAAATGGAGAGAGGGTGGGAGTAGGGAGGAAAATAGAGGAACAGAAAGAGAGGGGGAGGGGCAGAGAGGAAGAGGAAAGAGGGGAAAGGAGATAGGATTGTGGACAACTCTTTTCAAACCATACCAGACAATTTGCAGTTCAGAAAGAAATGAAACATCATATTCCTAGAAGCTTTATAGTCACATTTGAGAAATGAAAAGGGAACACATGAAATGTTTGTTTTTAATATCTATCAGGACAAATAACCACATTTTGGGGGGTTATGTTTAGAATGTTTTTTTTTTTTTAATAGGAATTGAGCAAGACATTATGGTCAAAGAATAAGTATATAAAAACTCACTTTAGGCTGCTTACACACATGTAAACCAGTTTAAAAAATAGATTGGGATCCAATCAAGTAGTCAGTTATTTCAAAAACATCTAATTAGTAACTCCAGTTGTTTGATTGAACTTAACTAGTTGTTTTCAAAATAACTAGTTGACTGGATCCAATTTTAAAACAACAGGTTTTTGTGTGGACAGACTCAAATATGTTTAAGTGACTTCCTGGGGGTAAAATGCCCTGAAAAACTGTTTACACCATTAAAAGAAAATCCAAAGAAACCCAACCACCATTTCCCTTCAGAGCCCTAAATATTTGGGGCTGCCCCTGAGAAAAAGTCCTCTAACTAGAAACAGACAGGGAACCAATCAGCCCACATACTACAGTGAAATAAAGGCAAAAAGTAAACAAAAAAAAATCATGTTTTCTCCTTTAAAAACTCTCTTAGTCTTAATAATTAATGGGGTCATGAGGAAAAAATGGGACCAGCACTTTTTAATGTAAGAGGTTACTGATACTAGCTTATACTGGACCCAAATGACCCAAGCCCTTAGAGAGGGAGTAGATCCAAATGGGAGGATTTATTTATAACTGTTTTCTTTTGGAACAATTATTATGTTTTCCCCTAAATTTTTACACTTGATTTATCCACCAAAATAAAAATAGCAATTTTTTTGAGCCAGGTATTTAATTTAAAAACACACATACACAGTCATACCACAATATCATAATCTCCTTCTCCCATGAACCAAGTTTCTTTTCTAATGTTATATGGGGATCAAACAAGAATTGATTATTGCTCCCAGTTTTCACCAAATGGGAAACAGAAATATGATGTGAAATTTTCAAAAGTCAGTATTGATGATACAGTTTGAGGGACATTTTTTTTGCAAAGGACTGAGGGGGAAGAAACAATTCATTGCTAAATTGGGTTTGGAATCCTCTCTTGGAAAGTCTGTTTATTTAATGAATGATTCCCTTTCCTTCCTAAAATCTCCTTTCTTTGCCCACCTCACTCCCCCTGACTCCCCAGGAACATCTGTATAATATCTTATTCTGAGCAAAAATAATTTTTGAGTGATTATGCCACACACAGAACAACAAGCAACTATGTTATTAAAGGGCTCCCCTACTCCTTCCAAGTACTAAGTCTCTAGGATAAACATACACTTTTCTTTTGAGCCTTTATATACTAGAAATGGTTGAATTATAATTTGGTGGGGGGGGGTGGGGGGGGGAATATCCCTTCCTCTTCTCTCTGTTCTCTTATATTTCATAAGTTATTCTAATCACATAATTACTCTTATTTCTTTGACAGGAGGAAATGTAGTACCCCTTTTAAATTGGTACTCATTTACATTTTTAAACTTTTATAATTAAAAAAACCCAACAAAACCAAAACACACAAGTGTGCATACACACACACACACACACACACACACACACACACACACAGATTTCATGTTGTAAGAAGAAACAAAATACCCCAAAGCAGTTACAATGGGGGGAGGGGAGAGGAGAGAATAAATTAAAGCAACTACATGCTAAGAAATTTGATTTTTAAAACTTCTTAATGTGTTTTATAAAGAAAAGAATATTATCCAAGAAATTATTGTTTTCAAATAACAACAAAAAAAAATTTCATCTCCTCAACTTCTTCCCCTACTTCTGAATTTTTGTCTCTTTTTTCCCAAAACATTTCTGGGTTTTGACAATAGGAAACAAATACTAATCTTTAGATTTAAATATTCATTGTGTATCTGGGAGTGGGAGTAGAGACATTATTAGATATAGGAAAGTTTCTTTATAGAAACTTTAACATGCAGGCAATTTCCAGTAATTTTTAATTCAGAGGTACTTTTGAATTCTTTAACTAGACCAAATACTTGTTTGAAAAAGAAGGGAATTCTTTTGTCCATGAGGTATATTTGCAAATCTTAACAAACCTAAATCAAACTTTGTGTCAAGGACTTATCTGAGGAGGCTGAAAAAAGCTGTCTTCTAAAGGAAGTTATATCTTTGGAAACAAAGTTGGACTTCTAATTGTTTTTTCTTTTAATGTGAGTTATTAGAGAATTAAGTATAAAGATAGCAAATGCTGGAACTTTTTCTGTCCTCTTGCTTGGTATTTTAGCCTTACCATGAAATGCCACTCTTCTACATGTTGACTTTACTGACCCCAGCTGATACAAGGACTGGAAAATGAAGTCCTGAATAGAAACATTATGGTTAAAACAAAACAAAACAACTTTCTGCCTGGAATATCCAGATCATTGAGGCAAAAGTGATTTGACAGACTGAAGGGTCTGCATCTCACTGCAGCTGCCTAGTTCTCTTCTGCAGTATGGATACTATCTTGGGGGAGGGGACACACACAACCATCAGGGGGAAAATGCTAGAATTCATTGAAACTGGTGATTGGAAAATAGATGGTGAATTTTGTCAGACAAATGTTGGCAACAGCCATTAAAAAAAAAAAAAACTTAACCAGATTCATAACCACAAATTTTGACCTATTATTTTCCAACTGCAGAAGCTAGCTTAGCAAACTTAAATTGGATTTAACTGGCTAGTAATTTTGTTTTGAAAACAGTCAATTTAAACTAATTTTAAATTCTCCCCCAAACCTGTTAGTGCCTGGAGAAGCAAGCTGAGTTAGGTTTAAGAAATGGTGGACAGGGAGGGAAGTATTTCCTAATCAGGAGGCTTGGATGTATGTGGGGGTAGAATTGGGCTTTCTTATTTCAGGATAAGGGATTTACTGTAAAATTTTCCTCTATGGGGAAAAAAAAAACCTAGGGGGGTAATAATAACGGTTATCTCATGTATAAAGTTCTTTAAAGTTTACAATGGGAGAAAAAAAATACATCATTCAATTTTCAGCCTGAGCTTTAAAACAAGGAGAAAAATAAGTAAGAAATAGACTCCCTTCTTTGGGATCATGTCCCTAACCTTTCTTTTATTCCCCCAATTTAGAAAGGATTTGAGTAGAACAGGGCTGCTCTGTCTTCCCTTCTATCCAACAAGAGAAAGGAAAAGACTAGGAAACAACCCTAAAGATGCTAGTTGTTTTTGAGTGTTTGCCTTTTGTTTATTTAAATAGAGACCATCCCTAGTAACCAAGAAATATTCCTGGGGAACAGATGATTATTCCCTCTCCCCCCACCCCCCACACACCTAGATTGCTGGCCAAAAGAATCAGTTATTTCTCCTAATTTTCTCAAAATTTTCCATTTGTTCTGCAATGGACATTAATCAGTTTCAAGTTTTGTTTTCTTTTTGAGTTTGCTGGGCTGGGCTGGGCTGACTGATTCGATCTTTCTAGTGAGAGTGGGGAGGGGTGAAAAAGTTATGGGGGGGGTGGCTTAAATGCTTAACAGCCCTTTGGATTGAAAGCCTTTCTCCCCTCCCCCCAAATTCTCTCTGAATTGAAAAGTTGAACAAATTTTAACTGCAGCTGTCCCAAACCGGGAAGAAAACGATGAACTCATGTCTTGCTAGGGCAAAACCACTGATCTTATTTTATTCTTTTTTTTTTTTTTGGTAGGTTGGGACGGGGAGAGGTGAAGCCCACTCTTTCCTTGTGATCTTAATGAGCTCCAAGGGAAGAAAAGTGGTGGGGTATGTCAGAGAAGATTGCTTCAAAATGCTGACTTTCTGGACGGTATAAAGCTAATTGGTTAGACTGAGGGGAAGGTTGTGGGGGGCAGCCCACTGGCCCTGGAGGTTGGCTCTAGAAGGAAAAACATTAAATCAGATGTCTTGATAGAGCCAACACGTGTTGGGGTGCTGCCCCGATGGAGGCTCAGACAATGGGGAAATAGGGGACAACGACCCCCTGCATGTACCGGCTCTCCAGACACTTGTGCCCCCCTCTACCTAGTCTCCCGTTCTCAAGGCCCACGGGGCCCTATCCTACCCACCGCCCAGCTTTGGGAACAGAAGGCTTAGGGACTCCTCGACTCCCCCCCACCTAACTCCCCGGCCCAGAAGGCTCCGGAGCTGCTCCTTCGTCCTTCCTCCTGCCGGTATCCCAGCCTCGGAGAGCAACCGGGAACTCCTTTGGTTTCCAACTTCCGAGAGGGTCCCGCTCTCTAACGAGGATTCCTCCTCTCTCGTTCCTGGGAGATTCCGAAAGGCGCGGAGGATACGATTCACCTCTTCCCCCACCGCAGGAGAGGAGGTGCGGACCTCCCACGTGCCGCCCCTTCCCCACTCCGCCTCTCGGGTCGGAGGAAGCGGGACTAATCGGCTGGAGAGAAGAGTTGGGGGTGGGGAAGGACCCAGGCGGATCCGCTCCCCTCACCCACACCCTAGCGAAATCAGAGGGGGAGGGGAGGCCCCCGTTGCCCCTCCCCAAAGCCCCCGCCCCTCGCTTCCCCAAGCGCTAAGCGGAAACTCTCACTCCCTCCCTCCCCCACCCACCCACCCAGTCTGGTTTGGGCCCTAGGATCTCCTCTTTCCTCACCCACCTTCCTGCCCCCTGACCCAGCCCCACACCCCAAGCTGAGTAGGGGACCCAGGAAGCAGTAATCCATGTTTGGAGAGCTCTCCTCCTGGAGAGCGCTGTGGCTCCGAGAGGTGCCAGGGGAGGATAACTCCACTTGTCTCACCTCCCAGCCCCCCATCAGGTAGGAAGGAAAAGGGGGTAAAATCCTATTATACGAGTCACCAGCCGCCGCCTAACCTCATCCTCTCCGGTTCTGTTCTTTTCACTCGCGGTAATCTACCTAGCACATCCATTCTGCCCTTTAAGTGGCTGCATCGAGCCTATTCTCATTTCCCCTCGGGGGTTCCTGGAAAGAACTTGTCAGCGGGATCCCCAATTTTGTCCTCCCTCCCCGCAGTATTCCTCGAATTCCTCCACGGTTTCCTTCTGATCTCCGCAGCACTTCGCAGTGGCCCCAGCGCGGCCCGCTTTCTTGCCCTGGGGCAACCCAGCAAGCACCGGCCACCTTCCTGGGCTTCTGGGGGAGCGGCCCAGAATGGCGAGAGAGGAGGAGAACCTAGGTTGAGGGTCTTGAGGGAAATGCTCTTTTCCCCTCCCAGAACGGCCCCACAACCCCCTTCCAGTGGACCCGGGAGTCGTGGCTTCCCTTTGTCTCTTGCCGTGCTCGCCCTCCTTTCCCCTTACCCCCCATTGGGAGCTGTAAATACAAGTAGGCGGTGGGAGTATTTAAAAGAAAAAAGGCAAAAAAAAAATGGACAAAAACAACAACAAAAAACCCCAACCAAAACCCTAACGAAACCTACAGAAAACAAACGAATTAAAAACAACCCAGCACTCGATCCCAAGGGATCGAAGGGATCCCCTCCTCTCTGCCAGCTCCGATCATCGCGGGTGGGTGACTGAGGGCGGGGCGCTCTCCAAGGGGCCCAAGTTCCTGCCTCCTCGGGGAACGGGCGCAAAGATCCACGGAAGCCTGGCTCCCGCCCCCACCCCACTCTAGTCTGGCCCCAGGGGCACGCCGAGCCCCCAGACTGGGGAGGTGGGTGGGCTAGGCCGAGTGGAGGAGGGGGCTGGCGGCGTCGAGGCCTCCCCCTCCCGGGTGGGTGGGGGCTTCCACCACGTGGCTTCGCCCTTTTTTTTTTTCTGCTCCATTTTTTTCCCCAAGTAGATTTTATTTAGAGGCGGCGCCAGGGCGGCCGGGGAGAAACGTGACACAGGAGCTCGGCTCACTGGGGTTTCGGGCCGAAAGGGAAGCTGCCGCTGCAGCTACCGCTACCAGCGCCTCCCTTTTAGCCACCGGGCCCCTATTCCCGGCCTCCCCACCAAAGAGTCACCCCCCCCTTCCCCTCCCCCCCCGCCCCCACCCCTGTCCCGCTGCATCCCCTCCCCTTTCCTCTCCCTCCGGCCTCCCTCCCCGCCCTCTCCCCCGCCCCTCTTCGGCTCCGGACAACTTTAGGGGTGGGGTGGAAAGAAAGTTTAGCGCTTTTCCCCCCCACCTCTCGGCCTAGGATTGTCGCCTTCTCCCTGTTGGCTTGGCGATCCGGGGGTCTCCCTCCAGCCCCCTAAAACCGCCACCATGAATAAACTCTACATCGGCAATTTGAACGAGAGCGTCACCCCAGCAGACTTGGAGAAAGTGTTTGCGGAGCATAAGATCTCCTATAGCGGCCAGTTCTTGGTCAAATCCGGCTACGCCTTCGTGGACTGCCCCGACGAACACTGGGCGATGAAAGCCATCGAAACTTTTTCCGGTAAGAAAGGACACCCCTGAGCTCCTCTCTGTTCTCTCTTCTCCAGGCCCACCCAGATACCTGCTGTTTCTTCGCCCACTTAGCCCACCTCTCTTGCTCGTCCCAGTCTCAGTCTTCTAGGTTATGGCTAGGGCCCTGATTTGCACCTACGGCCACCTCTTTCGACGTCTACTCTTGGAAAAATCGGGTACCCCCTTTCAATCCTAAGGTTTCCCACAAAGGCAACAGTCACTTGGAGGCGCTGGCATAGCATCTCCTTGCCCCACCCCCTACTCTGCTCCCCGACGGGACGGGCACCCCCTCATTTGAAAGAAGGGGGACTCTCCTTTTTCAGAGGTTCAGGGGACCCATTAACTGGCCATGGTTTCGCCGCCAAGCCTTCCCCTCTCCCCGGGCAGGATTCCTCTGTTTAAACACTCCCTGCCCCCACCCCCTCCATTCCTAGGCCCTTCGAGGCAGGGAGGGGGCCCTAGGCTTCCCGCTTACCCCCACGCCAACTCCCCTCACCCCACTTTCCTTGGTGAGCTTAGGCCGCAGACCGGACGTGGGATGAGATGGGGTGGGGAGGGCGTCCTGGCCCCTGGGGAAGGGGCTTTGGCCATTTTGATTTTGAAGTGGGGCGTGTGATGGAGCTAGGAAGCAGCGCCGTAGTCGCCATGCTGCCTTTGGAGACAAGAAACCAGGGAAAGGGAAGGCGGCGAGGCTGCTGAAGGCCCTGGGCTCCTCCAGCCCTCGAAGCCTTTCCTGGGTGCTTGCCTGCCCCTTCCAACAGAACAGTGCAAAGACTCCCACCCACTGTAGGCCCCCTAAGCCCTGTACCCAACAGAATAATAAAGTTTGCTCCCCCCTCCACCTTCCTAACCAAACCCGGCTTTGCAGAGAATTGGGGGAAGGAGAGCGAATTCTCGATCTATTTCTTTATCGTCTCGGGTGAGTGGTGAGGTAAATGCACCCCATTATCGTAGTCAAGCTCCAAGTAAGGGAATTTAAAAGCTCCTTACAGCCATGCTTTAATACCATTAAAAAAAAACCCCAAAACTTGGACACCACTATTTTCCAAATGTTCCATTTTTTTTTCCACCCCAGGGAGGAATCTGCTTAGTGAATCCTTTAGTCCCCTTGGTTGTATCCTCTTCTTCTTGTCTGCCGAACACACACCCCACCATTCAGGCCTCCACTAATAAGATTTTTCTGTTTCCTTATTTTTTTTTCAGGGAAAGTGGAACTGCAGGGGAAAAGACTGGAGATTGAACACTCTGTCCCCAAAAAACAAAGGTAGGGCAAACCCTTATCCTTGGGGAAGTCCTTGGGCCAAGCGGCCTGTGTGTGTGTGTGTGTGTGTGTGTGTGTGTGGTAGGTGGAAAAACATCCTCTGCTTACTCCTCTATTGGGATGTTAAGAGCTGGTGAGATGTTGCCACCTTGTTTGGAGGTGTTTTATAATTTGCTTTGGAGAAAAAAAAAAGATAAGTTTGGGGGCATGAGTGGGATACAGGAAGTGATTTGGAACATAAAAGGGAATCAAAATAGCAAAATGAAGGAAGCCTGAGGAGTTTGCTTAGGGAGTGGGGCCCACACTTCAAGGACAGCTAAGGTCTCTAAGTTTGCAAGAGTTCCTGATTTCTAGGTACTATGAACATACAATTTCCTACAGAACTCTCCACCTCCTACCCATCTACATTGACCATATTTCTACTTGGGTTTTTTGGTTTGTTTTTTTGTTTTTGTTTTGTGTGTGTGTGTGTGTTTTGTTCTTTTGTTTTGGTGAGGGAGAGATACCCTTCTGATTTAGAAGGAAGTTGGATGAAACCTCCCCCATTCCTTCACCCAAAGAATGCCTCTTAAGATGGTTGTCTCTTATCCTTCTTTAGACTAAGGCCAGTTTACACAGGCCCTGATCTCTAGTCTCTTCCTCACATTCCCACCCCTCAGATTTTTTGAAAGAATATGCTACTGCTTTACTATCCTTTTGGAACCCCCAACCCCCATCAGTCTATTGTTGCAAGGGGACCATCTGGGGTGAGAGCTTTGTGCTCAGACTGCGAGCAAGGGCTCTTGGAGGGCCAAGAACTGCTTGGATGAATGGAGAGGAGGGAGTAGTGTGTTCTTTAACCCTCCTTCCTTTCCTCTCAGTGAAGAAGAAACAACTCCTCACACACTCCCCCAAAACCTGTTCATGTTGGATTCAGAATCTCCCTCCACTTGAACTGTAGCTGGGAAAGGAAAAAGGCAAAGTCCTTTTTCTTTCTTTCTCTCTCAAAATGGACTTTCCTTCTCCCCACCCCCCCATCTATTCTTGATGATGGAGGGAAGTTACCCTCATTCCTCTGGCTGGCTGAATTGCCTGATTAATGTGTATCTCTGCCCCCCCGCAAGATTTCTGTTGTGTGGTTCTTGGCTTTTTCTGGATGGGAAGGGGGGGGCCATGTGAGTGGCTCTGCACTTTCTGGGTTAAGAGGAGCTAAAAGGTTTAACATTTTGGGACCAAAAATCTGCTGGGTGATTTCACTTCAGCTATTTAAGTAACCTCGTAGCCAGGCCTGATCAATGTGGCTTGTTACATGTTTATAGAGTCTGATTTAATCTCTATTGGCTTCAATACTCTGGTATCGGGAAAGACAATTAGAGTTAAGTGAAAAGAGGCAATAAAATTGGAAGGTTAAAAAAACCTTGTATTTAAAAGTCTTTGAGATTGGAGAGAAAAAAAGACACAAAACACTTGAAGAAATCTCAATAGATTATGGAGAGACTCCATAATTTGAGATTTGAATTGAATTTGGAAGCTTGAAAAATTAGATAATTGAATTTTTGAAAAATGGAGATGTACCCCATTTCTCTTTTTTTTCTTCTGGAGATTCAAAGGAATACCAAGATACAAGGAAATAAATACATTTAGATTTTTATTCCCATTGTGGGGGTATGCATTTGTTTTTCACTAAGCCATCTGTTTTCTTCCAAGTCACCTCTAACACCATCTCTTGCTCCTTCTAAAATGTAGTGAAATCTTTGGAGTGGGAGGAGGTTGTGGGGTCTTGCTGGAGAGGACTGGGGTAACAATTATTCCTTTCCTTCCAGAACTGCTCAGATTATCTCTTTTGTATACTTCCCCTTCCCCATGTAATTCCAAGATCAAATCACGAGGTTTATTTTTTTCCTTGGGGGGCATGATTTATTTGTCCAAAATGAGGCTTTTCCTATTGAGAAAAGGGACATGTTTTGGTTGCCATTTTGCTATTGAAGAACCATGTGGTTAAGATGTGCATTCTCGGTTTGTATCTGAAAAATATTTTTTTCACTTATTGGACTTTAAAGTAATTTGGATTTATAGAACAAGAGCTAGTTAATTAACTGTTACATGTTCTAGATAACACATACAACCATGTGTGTATACATATATCTGTGTCCTTTGAAAAAGAAACTTGCAATTAGAATGAGAGAAAACAACAGGCTAAAGTCATTCTTACTACATTCCTTGCTGATATAATGGGTTCTGAATCAGCTTCTATTTTTTATTTTTGTGACTGAATTAAAAACCCTCCAAACTTTTTATGACTGCCTTCCCCATTTACTGAGGGAAAAACCAGAAAACAACAAAGATTTGTCACTGCCTCAGTTTTGTCTGAGTAGAGCTATTTCTGGAATGCATTTTGGTCTTTAATTTATATCCATTTGATAACTCCAATATCTACCTGTTTAAAATGTGAGATTTGAACACTATACTTCAAAATAAAAATAGTAATTGATTTGCATTCATTTTGTTAAGTCTAAAGACATTTGAATTGGATGAATTTAAATTTTTATTCTGTATTTTGGTTTCCTTCTCAGCTCCTTTTTCATAATTAAAGTTAGAAGTCTGTTTGCCAGAATTGATTGTGTTGCTACCATGGTCACTGTCAAATAGTAGAATAAAATTAGGAGAAAACACTTGAGAAAAATTAAGTTTTTCAAGGAGTTGGGAAAAGAATTTTAATTTGAAGGGCTTGAAAAAAATGAAATGGTTAAATGAAGAATATTTAAATTCTTGGGAAAGTTGCTACTTATTTCAAGAAATGATTGACTTTTTAAGAAAATTGAACAATTATTATCTTTAAAAAAGAATGTCTTCTGGAGGACTGTGACTTAAAAGAGGTCATCTACTGATAACTAAATGTATTGTGAGGAAAAATTAAAAGAATATATACCATGTGTTTGTGGGTGTGTACAACTTAGAAAGTTGAGGAGTTATTTATTCAGTTTAATGGTTGGTTAATACTTCTCAAAGTAAAACTAAAATTAACTGAGCTAACGATTTTTTGAGAATCCTGGTGAAAAGTTTAAAATTTTTTATTTGTCATTCATGGTAAGTGTGAGTCCTTTAAAAATAAATTGTTTTTAACTTAAGAAAATATTCTACAATTGAATCTTTTGACTATTGTTTTTTTTTTCCTTTTAAAAGCCTCACTTGGTGTCTTATGTTTGACCAAAGTATTTTTGTGTTGGGGTGGGGAAATAGATTTGAGAGGTTGTGAGTGTGTATGTATGTGTAAAGTTTATTTTTTGAAAAGATTTATGGAAGGACCTAGAAGAAACAATTAGGTTAGGAAAAGGTTTGAAAACAAGATCAAGAATGTTCACCTTCTGAAGTGGGTCTATCTTTAATAAAAAAGACTTGTGATTGGGGTGAAAATGAATGAATGAAAAACAAAAACAAAGCAAGAGGATGAAAAAGACAAAAAAAAAGTGGGGGAAGGAGTTTTTAAGGGAAACTTTATCCTAGTGATTACTTTTGAGAATTAGTATCCTAACTGGGGAGAATTAACAGTTCCTCTTGATGAAGATACAAGTTGCATCTCATGATTAAAAAAAAAAACTTTAAAAACATCTAACAAGACACTTTTAATTTAAAAAAAATTAAAACAAGATTTCGTTATACTGGGGGTGGGGTGGGAGGGGGTTTTGGAGGTGGTATGAAGAGTTGAATCTCAGAAACTTGTAATTGTTTTTTGCCCTGGCTGGAAATATCGATGAAAAGTGAGATTTAATGTTTTTTTCTGATTTTAATTTCCATTTGGAAATTTGCAGTGGTGTTTTGAATTAATCAGTTTAATCAACTGGGTCTCTAAAATCCTTACCTGTGATATATAGATTATATCTCTGCTTTTCACTATTAGCTTTTCCTAAGATATAGTATTTTTTGTTGTTTTGTTTGAAAGAATTAGGGATTGCTAGTCTTTCTTAACAATTATCTCCGGTACAAAGTAGAAAAAATGAAATGTTACTCTGTTAGTTTCCTGGAAGGAGAACTTTGGTCGGAAGAAGATAAATTGTAATTCTTATCTTCTGATACATTTAAAAAGCAATTAACTATCCTCAGCCTAAAGTTTTAAAGGCATTGTATTTTATAGAACAAGATTTCTTAGAATGGGTGTTTTAAAGTTGAAGTAGAGGGAATGTCAGTAAGACATTTAAGTACTTACTTTTTTCAGATTTTCCCCAACATGTACTAATAGAATTCATTTGGGAGGGTGTTTGGGGGAGGAGGTTTTAAGTCTATTTCCCCTGTTTTTAATGTAAGTCAACCAGTTAAAAAGGGAAGCATTTGAAAGATATTTCAACATTGATGTTGCCACTTTAAAAAAAAAAAGCTTTTCAGGTGTGTTAGTTGATTAAAAATGAGAAAAAAATTTTGGTTGAAAAAGATATATTCTACCTTGGTGGGGGGAGGGGGTCAGGAGGGAAGAATGGTGATAATGTATAATTTTTTTTTCAAGAAAGCCTTCCAAATGTTTGATTTTTTCCCCCCTATCCACTTAAAAATGTTTTAAAATGTGGCTAATGTCTTCCAGAAAGTATGGCTAAAATTTTTGGGGGTTGGGAGAGAACAGAGAAGGAAAAAAAAAGCAGCAGGGGAGACTGTTGAAAAATCAGACAAGTCAGTCCAGTGCTGGAAATTCCAGACGAGGGGAAAAAAAACTCAGAGATGGGGGTGGGGTCAATTTCCCGCTCCCCTCCTGGAGGCGTGGCACAGAGTTCCTAGCCTCTGTTAAGGGAGAGGGCAGAGAGACACCTCAGGCTTAGAATAGTTAGTGATAGAGCTGAAAAGAGAAGTTTATTTCTGTCTTTCAGGGTCTTTTTTTTTCTTTCTTTCCTAAGTTTGCAGTGGTGGCTGAGAGAGCTTCCTGGAGAGCTAGCTAACTGCTTGCCCTGCAGCCACTAACCCTTCCCCTTTCCCCCTCCCCCCCCCAAGCCTTCAACCTTGAAATCTTTCTGGTTGTGTGTTCGAACTATTCATTAGTTACTAAGCTTCTATAAACCTCCAATAAGCAAAAATCTCATTCCTGGGAGGATGCCATAGGAATATATGCTGGGGTGCTAAGGGAGGGAGGTGTCTTTGTTGCTTCAATCGAAATCCAATTTTTCCCACCCATGTTTCTTTAATGGTGGAGTGAAGATCTTGGCATTAGTTTCTTATTGTACACTACTGTGGAACCTCTTTAGCCTATGTGTTCCATGAAATTGCTAAAAATGCCTGTGTGTGATAGTGGCTGTAGCTAAGATGGACAAGGGAGAAAGAAAAAATGGGAGGGGAAGAGGGAGAGAGGAAGGGTTGAGGGTAAAGGGAGGATCAGAAGAGGAAGGAGAGAAGATAGGAAATAGGAAGAGAGAGAATTAAGAGGTACATGGTGTGGGGAAGGGCAGAGTGAAATCCATATTTCATTGTTACTGGGAATATTGTCTTTGTAGATTGAAGCTTTTCTAGGACTTTGCTATTTTTGTCCATGTCTTCCTATAAATCTATAAAGGATCCATATCACATGCTAGAAGTCTTGTTCTGATTCTTTAAATCTCCCAATCCCACTCCCTTATTTTCTTCTTGATAACTAACCCATCCCCTTTTCTAGTCCTATATGTCCTCTTGAGGCAAAGTGACACTGTAGATCTTGATCTTGGAGTCCAGAAGACCTAGATTTAAGCCTTGCCCTTGTCTATACTAGCTCTGGGAGGGACTATAAGAAAGTCATTGAACCTTTCCATGCTCTAGGTCTACACAATTCTCTTAAAGATTCTAGGTTATAGAGGTATTGTTGATCAGCAGTGGGGAAAGGACTTTCAAACCATGAATTCTTACATGAATGAAATTAGAAGTTGGGGCCAGGAAAAAAAATCCTCTTATGTTATGTCTCCCAAGTGACTGACTCATCATGAGCACGGATTGAATTGTAAGGGTTTTGAGGGAAGATCCAATGGCAGGCTGCTTTCTGAGTACTAGTTTAACTATGTGGAGATCATTTTTGGGGTGGGGGAAGACGGGCCAGTGAGTAACCTATGAAACAGAAAAACAAAAAAATTATATAGGTACCAGCTTTTTCTAGCTCATCCTATCACACCACCACTGGAACACCTTAATATGACCCACATATGGAACCATTAATAGTTAACAGGGTCAGTTTATGAATGGTCTTGAGCCCTTTGCAAACAGAGAGGCCCTGCCCTTTATGTCCCAAAGGACGATTTAAGCAAACAAAAATAAGTGAGCTCTGGGCTCTGCCTGCAGACCATATTTTTGATGCAAAAGGTGAATCTGAGGAGAGGTGTGTGTTAGAATGAGTCACTCATGTCCTGGAACCAGAGGCAGGTCTTTGACCTTTCAGAGGTTCTGCCAGTACCATGGTTTTTTTGTGTGGTCTCCAGCTCAGCTTCCTTCCCTTACTCTTCTTCCTTTAAGTTCTAAAGAAGTGTTTGGCATTTGTTAATTTTTAAAAAGACACACATGACAAACATGAGGCACCCCAAGTTCCTGTTACTCTAGATAGAGAGCTTATTGGCTTAGTTAATCTCTTTATTGATAAGAGGTTAGGAGAAAGGGTCAGATCCCATTTGAACAAGCACCACCCCAAGGATAAATCTGTGTAATAAAAAGGTTTCCAAGTCTCAGCTCAGTGGTCTCTTATTTTAAACAAACTTCAATGGACACCATTTCAGAACAATGGAAGCATTTTCACCAGTCACTTGGAGTTTCATTCATTCCTTGGACAAGAGTTACATTAAACACCCATATATGCAAGGCACTGTTAGACACTTGCCTGGGTTAGCAGTGTAATAGTAGAAAGAAGCCTGGCCTTGCAGTTCATGACCTGGGTTTGAATCGTGGCTCTCATGCTTTGTAACTGTTGTATGACAATGGAGAAATCCCTTACCTGCTCTGAAGCTATGGTTTCCTTTAAGTCCAACAGAGAAAATATCTGTATGACTCACTTCATAGGGTTGTTGTGAGAAGAGCCTTTTGGCACTGTATAAATGTTAACTATCAATGCCATAAGATGCCAGAAGAGATTTTAAAAAAAAATATCAGAGGGCACCCTGTCCATCCTTTAGTAAAGGGAGGGCATATAGGGACAGAATATTCTATTTCAGAATACAAGATAACAAGAATTAAGTTCCCCAGTGACTTACTAACCCCCACAGACTCATGACCTTCACCAAAACCAAGTTCCTGAGGCAACAAAAATCCTTTAGGAATAGTTCTGGTGTTACATGTCATTTTGTGTCTTCTGGCATTTCCTCTTTTGAATTTTTAAAAAATACTTCCTCTTTTTAAATGAGGCCCCTTATTTCCAAAGATGTTGCCTACTAGGATTTCACCTGAGGGGGTGTTTACAGGGTTGAGTTCTTCCTTCATCTAAAACTTTTGAAAATTTGTGCAATTTAGTTGTAAATCATAAATGTATATCAGGACTTTTTGAAAATAGAATTGAAATGATTATATTAAAATAAGATTTAGTAGAATATAAGATCCTTGTTTTTGTTCTTGTTTTGGAATTCCTAGGGCCTAGCAGAGTATCCAGTGAATAGTGGATACTTAATGTTTACTGAATGAATGAATGTCTTAGCAAAAGAACAGATTAGGCAAAGACCAATTCATCTATCTATGTCAAAATACAGCTGAGTCAGGTACCCCCTCAGGTTTGGTGTTGGAGTCACATCTATCTTTGTAGCACTTAGCAGAGAGTAGGCATTTAATACAGTTTGTTGAGTTGATTGCCCAGAAATGAAACACGACAGTCAGTGACAGAAATTTTGACTAGCCTGGATGTCTTCAGAATCTTGCAGTCTGAATACTTCAGTTAGAAATCTGGTAGGACCCTGTAGCAGCTCATGGGTGTTTAAAGGGATATCTTAGGAAGGGCCCTCTTAAGTTGGCAGTATGATGGGTAAGGGAATTATCTCAAAGTGTGGCTTGGGAAAGTTTTCTATAGGAAAAGAAAAATTGAGGTGGGAAATAAATGGAATTTATTTCTCTCTTTGAATTTTTCCCATTCTTCTCAATTTTTGGAGGGTTTCTGACCCAACCTTTTCTCTATATTACACCTCTTTCGAAAGGAAATTTAAAGAGGAATTGATAGATTTCCAGGTGTTTTATTCAAAATTTCAGTGAAATTTTTGGATGTTTTGTTAACATGACCTGAAACACTTGGGTCTGAATGAGATCTTTTCAATGAATGGAACTTTTGGCAATATATAAACACAACGATAAGTATGGTTTGTTTTTTTAAAGTCCTATTCTGGCTTTTAAGGAAGAATTTAAATCAGAATCAAGCGGCCAAGTGATAATCTTTGACTCTGTACTTAGAGGTTGTGTCTCTCTGTGTGTGTGGTTTAGAATGTAAGCTCTTTGAGGATGGGGCTATTTTTTTTTGTTTGTTTGTTTTTGCTCTGTTCTTTGGGACCTAGCCTAGGTTTCTAATGTTTTGGTTTTTTTTTAACAGATTTTCAAGTGGGAAGCTTTGAATGTGCCACTTGAAATGATTTGAGTGACCCAAGGAGGAATAATCAGAAATGAAAATACAAAACCAATCCTTTTTTTAGTGCTAATTTTCAACTTCTATTCAAGATATGTACTTTGATGTCTCCTGGTGGAGGAAAAGTGATCCAGGTTGCTGCTGGAAGGCTATGGTTCTGGAACACAAGCCCTAGTAGGTCTTATCAGAAGAGGCTTCCAGTACTGGCAGGTGACAGATTGCTAGTCTTTCATTAGGATAGCCAGCATCAGCCTAGCTTAGTGTGGAGAGGCTCATTACCAGACAGCTGGCTGCTACATTATGATTTTTTTTTTTTTTTTTTAGCCAAAGCTATTCAGGCACTGGAGGCTGTGAGCAGCATCTGAAAATACTGGTCCTTAAAGTTGTCTCAGCCAGTTTCTGGAGGGCCAGCTTTCTCTGAGATATCTCTACCTTGCATTGGCCATTCTTTTGGGTGTCTTTGCATTAATCTTAGCCCTCCCCTCTTCAATACAGTCCTGTTCACCTTTGCCAGAGACCTGAACTGGTAAATGTATATATAGAGTGAATCCATGTTAGAGGTAGATTTGAATGGGGTGTGTGTGTGTGTGTGTTGGAAAAGGGTGTTTGTTGATAAATGGATTCTCTCGTGTTAGGCACATTTGGTGTGTAACAGAGTAAGTATGTAATCTAATTCACTCCAATAAGCATTTCTTAAGCCCCCATTATGTAGAAGTAGGCTCTGCTAGGGTTACAGAGACCAAAAAACCCAAAGCAGTCTCTACCCTCATGGAACATTCCAGGGAGGGAGGAGGGAAACAACTTGTAGACAAAAATTGTAAAAATGTATATTAATACTCTATATATACATACATATACATACACATATATAAAAAGTAATTTTTTGGATGTTAAGGTAGAAATAGAAGACAGGATATGTTTGATGTAGACCAGCACATATTGACTTCTATGTTTCTTCCTCCATCCTGAAAGGGTAGGTAATTGTCTTTTTAGAGGAGATTGGAAGGAGCTGCCATTTTCCATTTAGATCCATACTTTAATGGCCTGACACATGCACCAAACAGGTTCCCAAATTTGGCTTGGCATAATCTTTCACTATCTTCTCACATGGAAAATTCTGTGTGTGTGTGTGTGTGTGTGTGTGTGTGTGTGTGTGTGTGTGTGTGTGTGTGAGAGAGAGAGAGAGAGAGAGAGAGAGAGAGAGAGAGAGAGAGAGAAGGAGAACAAACTACTCTTTGCAGAGAGTAGTTGTAATCCTTCAGGAAATTGGCCATTTATTTTGTTATTTTAGTGGCTGAGAAGCTATGCCAGGGCACTAGATGAAATTTCACACTTTAGGATTTTATTGTATTTTGGCCAGAAAAGGTATACAAACAGAGGGGGCTTTGGTTGGCATATATGGTGGGGGAATCACTGTAAATTAAGCAGATGGGACCTGGAGGAGGGTGAGCCTTGAGCAGCATGTGTTTCAGGGATTTTGGATTGGATAATAAAGGATGAGAGGCTGTTGATTCTGGGGGAAAGAGGGTAATGAAAGTTGCCCTCCACCACATTAGAGATAGGCCTTCCTACCAGTGTGGATAACTATCCCACATAGTCTAAATTCTTTGCTATCAGAAAGTCAGCAAAATGAGGTAAATGGATTCAAAAGTTGGTGTTTCCAGCATGCTGTTCATTCATAGTGGCTTTTTAAAAATGTTTTGTTGTTCCTCATCCTTTTCCTAATATCACCTCCTTAGTGGCTTTATAGTTCAATCCACCTCAGTCTCCTTGCATAAGGAGCCAGTGCCAGCATACTTTCTGTGTGTTCCACAGCCTCTTGACCTTTCTCCCTGTTCTTTTAGGGGTATCTCAGGCAAGGGACCCAGCTCTCTCCACAGCTTATTCCAAGAAGGAAGGGCTTCCAAATCCAGATGTGGTTTTAGCAATTTAACAAGCCTGTGATTTTAATCAGTGACTATAAAGGGTTTTTACAATTAGTTTGTACACAGTGATATCTATTTCAGGGTTCTGGATTCCTGGAATTCATTTGAAACCTGTCAATTTTCCATTAGGATCTTTCAATTGGAAGGAGTAGGGGAGACAGAAACCTGGATATTGTTGGTAAGGATGGGTGAAGGAGTCACTCAGAATGGAAGCATTTTTACTGGTTTTTCTTTGGGGCACGAAGAAGAGGTCTAAGTGGATTATTCAACCATCTGTCAATGTTCCCCGATTCCTTTTGAGAAAAATCTATTTGTACTTGAAACTCATAGCTCTGGTGGTAAGACTTGACGGTGAGCTGAAGGTGAATCTTGTTCCCTTATTTTTGAGACAGATTTCCTCTGGGAATAACCTGCTATTTAGCTGTGCAGACCTCCCCCGACCCCCACTCCATCTATGTTGAGATCTTGTGACTCAGAGAAATACTTTTCTTTTCTCAGGATAATACAGCAATTTGCTGTTCATTAGAAAGTTGGAAAATCCAACTTAGTGTAATTATCTATCAGCAGTTCTTTTATCTTCTTGCTCCCTCTTGTTACTTGGGCTAGGATGGGTTGGCTGGGGTTCTGCTTGTAGGCTGTAAATGTAGAAGCACCATTGAGGTCATCAAGTCTAATTCCCTCATTTTACACTTGAGAAAACTGAATCTTTCTGACTCCAAGTCTGAGAGCTCTCCATTGTGATACCTAGCTATAGTAGTAAATAACAGGGTTGGAAGTCCCACCTGGATCTTGATCCAATCTAGTCTTTTTTTCTACTATGCCTGTGGTAGGGGAGTGCAACTGGTTCTGTTCTCCAAGTTGTGTTTGTATTTGTTCTTCAGGGGAGTTGGAGAATGGGGCTCTAAGCTTGAAGCAAGGAATCCCAGCTTTGCTATGGATATTTACTTGGATTCAGGACTTTCAGCTTTCACAGTACATTTAACCTGAGCTCAAAGACCAGGCTGCCATTTCTCTTATCCCTGAGCATTACAGATGGTAAAGACAAATCTCCTCATTTTGTAGATAGGGATCAAGGTACAGATCCCTAGGGACAGTGATTTTGCACCCCTTGTACAATGTATTGTGGCAAACAGATATAATCAGCTGGTAAGAAGGTAGTGCAATGACATTCTGCAGTTGTAGCAGGAGACAGGAAAAACTCTAGCCCAAAATGAATAAATAAAATCTTGGGAAGTTTTGTGAGTCCACAAATTTTACTCATCCTCTATGCCATCTCTCCTCTCTAAAAGACTGGTGAAATGTTATTTCTATCTTGTCTCCCCCTTCCCCCAAATAGTATTTCTTTTTTTTTCTACTATAGATGAAGCCAGAGGAAACAGAGAGAGACAGAGAGAGAAAGGGAGGAGGAGGAGGAGGAAGGAAGGAGAAGAAGACTTCCAGTCCATGCCACCATAGAGCCTGGGCAGCAAATAGCATACATATCCTAGTAAAGAATGCTAAATTAGATCTTTACTCAACCCATTTCTCATTCACAACCATGGACTCAAGGGCTATTGTTCCCAGAGAGCCATTTCTTAGACTCTGCATCCCACAAGGCCAGTTTTTCTGGCCTTCCCCCCATAGTGTTTCTCATCCTGGGAGATCTTAGATCATTTACAGCTCTCTCTGCCTTCCTGATCTTCTAGCCAGTGCTGGACCTCCTTAGAATTGTTCTTTCTCTGAGCTGCTGCTCTGAGGGCTGTCCATAGCTCTGTGTGTCTATTTACGTGGTAGACAGAAGAGACAGACTTGGGCCTGGTCTCTTTCTGCTCCCATTGTACTGTTCACTAGCAGGTAGACAGTCATGGCAGCCCATGATGATTTCTTAAGATGTCTTCTATTCTCAGGAATTTTACTTTTTGGTCTTAACTTTTCTCCCCCTCCCCAAACCACAGATCTTCTCTGTAGCCCTTCCTGTTTGAAATAGTCATGGCATTTGCCTACTCATGGTCCTGTTCAATCATATAATTTGTCTTCTCTTATTCCTGCTGCCACCATCTTAGTTCAGATACTACTGTCTGAATTACCGACTGTCTGAATTACTGTAATAGCTTATTCACCTAAAGGTTTTCTTGCCTCTACTTACTCCCTATTCTGTTGCATATTATATACTATGCTCCCAAGATAATATTTACTGATTTGACCATGTGATTCATGCTCAGAAACTCTTCAGTGGCTCCCATTACTCAAGGAGTAAAGGTCAAACTTCTTTAATATTAAGAACTTCCATTCTAGCACCATATGCTTTTCCTGCCTCAATTCTGCTCCATTCAATCCTTGCCCTAACCAGACTAGATTGACCTCTATCCCCTGAATGTGTACATCCCTTTCCATGCTACTCCCTCTGTCTTCTTCCTCTCCACTTGATGAATTCCTGCCCATCTTTTAAAGCCTACCTCTCACCACTTTGAAGAGTCTCCTGGTTTCTTCCTGTTGGTAACAATCTTTTCCCTCTGACAGACTCTTGTGTTAGAAGGAACTTAGACTATTTAGCCCAACTTATACATGGACAGTAATTCTCTAGGATATCCCTGGCAAATAAATTAGTAGCCTCCACTTCAGCATGTACTGTGAGGGAGCTTCTAATCCTTTCAAGACAGCCCATTCCACTTTAGGACATCACTAATTGTTAGGATTTTTTTTTTTTACATCGAACATAAGGTCTTTGTGGTTTCTATCCCTTGTTCTTAGTTCTACCCTCTGGGGGCTAAGGAGAACATGTCATAATTTCCATCTGGCAGCCTTTCATTTAGCTATCATGGTCTCCTCAGTCTTCTGTCTTCCAGGCTAAATATCTCCCTTTCCTTCCAAGTGATTACCACCATAACTCATGGACTATGTCACCTTTGTACTTTCTTCTGAATGTGCTTGTCAGTTTATTTTGTTCCTCTCTAACATGCTCATAATGTATTATAGCATTCCCATTGTATTTATTTGTTTATTTGTGTTTTTTGGAGGGGGGAAGGCAGGGCAATTGGGGTTAAGTGACTTGCCCAAGGTCACGTGGCTAGTAAGTGTTCAGTGTTTGAAGCTGTATTTGAATTCCTGACTCCAGGGCCATTGCTTTATTCACGGAGCCACCTAGGAGCTACCTAGCCACCCACCCCATTCCCGTTGTATTTAGAGGTTTCAGTGAATCTGTGATCTCATGGATGTTGGTATTCCCTCCAGTGATGCAGGCTGCCAACCATCTCTTCCTGAGTGTCCTGTGCAGCTCTTGTCCATGTCCTTCTATAAAGTCATCACCTATCACTGGGGTCCACTGAATGTGCTGTGGGGAGGAGGAAGATGGTTTCTGGATAGTTCTCTTGACTTTGCATAACTACCAGTGGGTTATGTGGCCTGGAAATGCTGTGTGGCTCTTCCTGTCATGCATTTCTCTGACAGCATCCTTTACTTTGATTTTCCTGAAAATCGCCTCATTTATAATGTATTATTGCCCACTCATGCTTAATACCTGGTTTCCTCATTGCACTCTTTGAAGGCTGACTCAAAGCCAGACAGCAATGCTGAAGAAATACTGCTTTAAAAAGATGAGCCTTGGTTTCATTGAGAAGATTAGAAGCATTTAAGAGAATTGCACAATCACCCAGTAGCGATCCCCTGAATTGTAAATGCCAAAGGGGCAGGGACCATGGTTTCCCAAACTTGGCATCTAGAACAATGCTCTGCACATTTGGTAAATAATGCAACAATAATGTTTATTGATGTTGATTTGAAAAGATCTGGGCCTCAACCCACTCATCCACTCAGTCTGGATGACAAGGTTGGACCAATGGGCTCTAACAGACCTCCCATCTCTAATCAGTGATCACTGTGTCCTCAGCAATTTGGTTCTTCACTTCCTGCTCCTCTTGTTCTTTTAGTCTGATGGATACCTCTCAGACTCTTTTTTTTTTTTAAAGCAATTGGGGTAACCTTACTCAAGGTTACAGGGCCAGTCATTATTTGTGTGTGGGTGCTCATTTTCTGAGGCTGGATCTGATCCCGGGTCATCCCAACTCTGGGGCCGGCGCTCTTACTCACTGCGCCACCTAGCCGCCCTTCTCAGACTCTTTAGAGTGGCAGAACCCTTTGCATTAAAAACAAAACTTTGGTAGTAGCTTTGCAATAAAATCTTCTAATAAAAAAAAGCAACTGCTTATTTTGCATAGAAATGCCATAGAAAAGGCTGTTTTTTAAAGTCTTGTTTTCAAATCTAACAATATTTGAAACAATTTACTTGCTGAATCTGCTATCAATAATTATTATATACTTGGGTTATAATATTGGTTCTGATCACTCACCTAAGAGGGACTTTCACAGAATTTTCATTCCCTCTCCCCCATGCAGAAGCCCATACCTGGAGAAATTGAAATACATTTAGCTCAAAACAAAAAAGGAAAAGCTCTTGCTCTTTGTTTCTAAATGTTGTGTTTTACATAAATTCCTCATTGTAGTTTTGCCTGACCCATGGAAGTGCTTTTTGAAAATTTCCCAAGGCAGCTCGTAGAATGCATTAGGGCTGCCAGAATCTATCTGAAATTGGAGACTGGTGTGATCATATATTTTGTGTGTGTGTGTGTGTGTGTGTGTGTGTGTGTGTGTGTGTGTGTGTGTGTGTGTGTGTCTGTGTGTGTGTGTGATAGATCTAAAACCGGGTGATGTTGGGGTTTATTTATTAACATTTGTTTTCTAGTTCTTTTCCAACTTTCTGGTTCTACCCAGTAATCCACAGGGGACACAGATAAAAAAAAATAGTTAAAAAATAGATTGCCCCTCTCCCCCCAAAAAACAGCCAGTCAGACATCAGACATCAATTGTAGACCAATAGGAAGCCAGCTGATGGGTCATGTGATTAATTTTAACCAATCTCTGAGGTCCTTGCAGTAACTGAAGCCATGTCATATAATATAGATGGCTTTGCTATGTGGCAGGCTTACTGTCATCTTAACTTTTTTATCTCTGAGTACTCTGTGCCACCCATCCCATTAAACAATTCAAATCAACAGGTATTTTGCTGAGCACTGTGTCCCTTGCTAGGCCCTAGATGGGGAGAGACAAAGAAAGAAATATGGTCCTTGCAATCAAGGGGTTTGCCAACTAGGTGGTAGTCATGACAAAGACGTTCAAAACACTGTAGAAGGTACAGTGCGATAAAATGATAATGGACAAAGTTGTGATTTATTGCAAACTTGGACTAGCAAGAGGGATAGATAGGCTATGAATGAGGGGGTGGAACAGGAGGAAGAGAGGACATTCAGTTATTTGGAATAAGGGGAAGCTTGAGAAAAGACTGGGAGGCATTTTTTAAGTGCCTAGGAACAGTATTTATGGCCTTGCTGGAGCATGCAAGTCCC
This sequence comes from Gymnobelideus leadbeateri, assembly GCA_011680675.1. NCBI lineage: Eukaryota > Metazoa > Chordata > Mammalia > Diprotodontia > Petauridae > Gymnobelideus > Gymnobelideus leadbeateri. The sequence goes on from WOXC01003015.1 coordinate 389,417, forward strand.
TTGAAAGAAGGGTAAATGCCTTGAATAGGAACTGGAATAGGAATTCATTTTTGTAATTTTTTTCCTAGCATAGTATCTGGTAATAATAATTAAAATATGTATGTTTGGGAAATAGACTAGGTGGTTCTTCAGAAAATGTTTCTTACTAAAATCACAGTATGACTAAAAGGACCTTGCACTTTTGAGATCTAGTTCTCCCTCTGTTTCTAATTCCTTGTGCAACTTTGGGGAAATTGCCACTGCTTTTTGGATCTCTCTTTCCTCGTTTGTAAAATTAGGGAATTGGATTAAAAGATTTCTAAGGGTCCTTCCCTCACTAACATTCAGTGACCTTTGATTGTTCAGGAATATTTTTCAGAAATTTCCATGTTTTTCTTATTTTATCTATTAAAACTGAGATCCAGAGAGGAGTGAGGCACCTCAAGAAACTCTAGAAACCCTTGTTTATCATCATCATTATCAAGTCATATTTTCCTTTTGTAGAGGCTTCCAAATACTTATAAACTGACTTTAAAAAAAAAACCATTATTACTTATTCCCTCACTCCTCAGTAGAATTCAACATTGAAAAAAAAAAGTATAGTTAAACCAACATGTTGGTTGTATATCTGAAAATGTGTGCCTCACTACACACCTGTGGTGCATCACCTCTTTCCTGGAACCCTCTGAAACTGGGATTGTTTACTACATTGCTCAGAGCACTGGTAACTTTTAATGTTCTTTTGCTTCATTTTATTGTGTTTGTTATGTAAATACTTCTCTTGAGTCAGTTCCATTCTCTATACATGGTGTCCCTAAAAGTCTACTATGGGGACTGAAATGTTTAAGCCAATAATGCTTAAAGCTATGCTAAGACTTTTAGGGACATCCCATGCTGTCTACGGCTCTTCCAAAGTTTCTCTGGATTCCAGATAATTTATATGTACGGAGGATATTCTATTACATTCATATATCCAGAATTGTTGAGCTTGATTTTTTTCCCCCTTCAGTTTTTTTTTTTCCCAAGAAAAAACACTACTACAAATATGCCTGGGATTGTGTGAACTTGAGTTCAAACCCAGCCTCAGAAGCTTGCTAGCCCTGGGATGCTGGGCAAATCACTTTACCACCATCTACCTCAGTTTCTTCATCTGTAAAATGGGATAATAATAGCACCTACCTCCAAAGGATAAAATGGGATTTTTAAGTGTCTTGCAAACCTCAGATTACTATAGATGCAAGCTATAATTATTTGTTGTTGTTGTCATTCCTGGTTTCTTGGGTTGCTTACATATTTGGTGTCTGATATTCCTCCTCATTTTCTTAGACCCTGAGTTGTAATAAATAAGAACTTTGATGTATCTGTGAAATGGGCAGACTATATGGTGTTTGCAACAAATCCTTGAGGCACAAGTATTATTCCTATTTTATAGAAAACATGAGGGTCTGAGGAGAATAAATAACAGATAACTAGTACCTGTGGGTGTTTGAGGCAGGATTTGAAGTTAGATTTCTTCTGACTCTGGCCCAGGTCCTACATCTTGATGCTATGCCCTAAACTAACTTCTGAGTGGAGTTGTCCTTGCTTAAGACAACTCAGAGTGTGTTCTGTTTATCCCGGAGCAGTCTGGCCTGGATTGTAGGAGGAGAGAGGAAGTAAGGTACCATGGTGATCAGCCAGGTAGAACCATGATGATTTTTTTGGAGTGTGGCCCCATGGCTCAGCTCCCCACCCTCACCCTTGCAACCTTCCTTTCCTAGGATGAGGACCAACAGGGCTGTTATTAGCTTAGAACTTCCCAGACTGGGAGGGTCAGGCCAATAAATGTCTGCTGCACCTCTCTGTTGACAGACTTCCACATTATCAGGGAAGGAATAGGAGAAAAGTGGGGGGGAAGGAGGGGAGAAAGTTGGGTATATTAAGGCATCTGTCAGGGAAGTGAAGCCTTTTAGTTGTCTGCTCTTCTCAGGCGTAGACCTTTCAGCCCTTCAGCAGAAGCAGAGCTGCTGCTGTCTCAGAGGAATGCTGTCTCCTGGCTGCCATTTTCTCTGTCCTGTAGCTTTCCCCTCCCCCCCTTCATCCCCATTTCAGTGTTTGCAATGGAAGAGGCCAACTCCCACTCCAGGACCTGTCTCAGTAATGGCCCTGAAAGCAGCAGAAGAGAGGGCTGGATTGGATCTGGCTTCACTGAAGACCTCCAAGGGGGATGGAGCCCACTGGGGCTGGGGTCAGGTTTCCGGTGGGTGGTTCAAGAGAGACAAAGAACAGGGTCCTGACTGACCTCCCTTCTCCCTTCCCCCTCTCCCCTCCCCCCTCCCCCCTTCCCCCTTCCCCCTTCCCCCTCCTCCCTTCCCCCTCTTCCCTTCCCCCTCCTTCCCCTTTAGGAGCATGGCTTTTTGCTCTGGGGCTAGACTTATCAGAGGGAAGGCTGAACAAATGCTCCAACAGTAGTGAGAAGGGGGAGCTTCTTACTTAGCATCATCCTTTCCCTGGATCCTGAGAGTCCCTTCTATTTTCTTCCCTCATGAGCCTGAGCTTATGCTTCAGAATAAAAGGGAGAGGAAGGGAATGGGAATACAGAGAGAGGACACACTCAGTTGTTTCTGGGCTAAGTGAGAAAGGCTAGAGGTGGGAGGGGGGGGGTCCCTTGTGGAGCATGGAGAGTACAAGACGAGCTGACGCCTGCCTCCCTCAACCCCCAATCCATCCCAGCTGCTCAGGCCTTCTCAATTCCCCCCAAGGGTATGAACCCTCTCCTCCTTCCCCCCTCAGCTGCCATAGCCCCTCCTAGTCAGTCTGCTTGGCACCTTCTGCCCCTTCTAGTTTCTGGGACCCCACTGCTCTGTGCCCCCCATTTAAAGCTTTTTATCCATGCTTCTCCTCATTCACACACCTGCTACAGCCTTCCTTGTAAAAGGTGGAGTGAGGAGACAATCAGACCAGCTGTTATTCACCCCCCCCCCCATAAACCCCAACAGAATCCAGGATTTGAGGGGTCATTTCATCCATTTCCTTGGCTCCAGCCTGGATCCCAATTTTAGCTAGATTAGAATCATCTCTCCTGTTTTCTAACTTAGAATCCCCACCTAAAGAGGGAGTACTAGTGTCATATCCCAGTATCTTCAGGTGAAGTGGAACCTAATGGGTAGACTGGTAGACCTGGGTTCTTAATAGCTATATAACCCTGGGCAAGTCACTTAGAACCTCAGTCTCAGTTCCCTCATATATATTTTTTTTGTTTAAAAGTTTTTGGAAAAAGTGATTTTTGAAGGAAAGGAGGAGACTCAAGAAAGTCTTCTTGGGTGTCATATTTGTAGGAATTATTCTTTATGCCAATAGCAGGCTATACTAACCTATTTTTGATGGTAGCAATGATGTCTTCCTACTCCCCACCACTCAGAAGAATTGTCCTGTGACTTGAAAGATTTTTTCTGTAGTGTTGAATTATAGAAATTTCTTTTGAGACAAATTTCTTTCACATGCTTCCAGATGAGGTTAGGTTAGTAGTCACCAGTAGAGGATAAACCTGGCCTCTCTACCACTCACCCATCCACACATTATACCTAGCTTCAAAACCCCTATTTCTGCTTCTTTATTGCCTGGCTGGAAAGACTCGGCTTTCTTTCTGAAATAGACAGTTATATTAACTTATTTGAGCTGCAGGGTGAGGTCTTAGCCCCTAATAAGCTCTTGTTGCTCCCAGGTAAGAGTACCCTGCCCACTGTTTTTCAGAGTGGCCAGGAAGATGCATCCCTGAGGACTCCTGTGTGGGTCATCTCAGGTGGGCTGCACTGCTCAAATTCTGTTATTTAATTCCATCTCCAAGACCAAGTTTGTTTAGATTGTTTTCCCTTAACACCTCCCCCCTCCCATTTCCTTTCCCGTTTTCCATTTCCTTAAAAAAAAAAAAAAACCAAGCCCCAAACTAAGTTTCATTGAACTTTTGTTTTACATAGTTATCACTTCTCAATGATCCCCTCCCTTGACCAATCAACATACACATCTTACACTCTGCCTGCTCTTTTTTTCCCCCTTGGATTGACTGAGGCAGTAGAGCTCAGTGAAAAGAGATGGGTTTGGAGCCACAAAGACCTAAGTTTGAATCCTGTCTTTGCCACTAGGCAAATTACAATCTCTCTGGGTTTTGGTTTCCTCTTCTGTAAAATGAAGGGGTTGGACTAAATGTTCTTGAATTTCTTTTCCAGGTCTAAATTTGCTCTGTAGTTTGAAGAGACAGCTGTGGTTCAGAAGCATTGCTTTGCCTCTGCCGCAATTCAAGGCAGGAAGTAAAGGGATGTGATGGCCAGCAGGGCAGTGGACAGGACTGGAATCCATCCAGAACTTTGGCTTACTAGGTCCTTAGGAGACACCAGGGCATCCTTTGAATCTTGTGTTATCAGTTGGCCAAGAAGTGTAGTTTCCTGGGGGCCCACCTGTCAGTCTGTTTCTTTTTCAGATGAATGGCTTGGGGAACAAAGCCTTGACTGTTTTCAATTTACCACAAAGGTTTTGTTACTCTGTGTATGACCAGTTAGCACCTTGCTACTTCCAAGAGTTCTCAGTTTCACACCAGTAACCCTTTGCTTTCTTGCCTAATTTAGAAAAGTTCCTTTTAAAAGCTTTCTGGAAATTGATGCCTTTGAAGAGGCTTCCACATGCCCCCTGGCCCCTTAGCCCCCATCCCCATCTTCATGTGTCACCTGCTTGGTCAACCAATATTTATTTAGAGCCAACTATATCCTACCTAGGCATAGTACTAAGCCCTGGAGAGCCAAGGACAAAATCCAAACAGTTGCTGCCTTCAAGAAGCTTATGTTCTAATTGGAGAGACAACTTGTATAGATACAAATATATACACAATATAGATAAAATGAATACAAGATGGTTCAGAGAGGGAAGGCTGGGGGTGATTAGGAAAGATTTCATTTAGGGAAATCAGGGAACCCAAGAGGTACAATGCAAATTCATGGGGACAGATGAAATAACTTGTGAGGAGGAGCAGGAAGGCACGAGCACCACTATCACAATCATCAGTTAGCAATGGGACTTTATGGTCTGCAAAGCGCTTTGCAAATATTTTATCCTCCCAGCAATCCTGGGAGGTATCACCATTTAACAGATGTTGAACCTGAGGCAGACAGCAGTTCAAATGACTTGTGCAGGGTTCCACAACTAGTAATAGTTTTTGGAGACAGGATCAGAACCTGAACCTTCCTGACTCCCAAGTCCCATTCTCTGAACACTGTACCACCTAGATGCCTGGTCTGACTGAACTTAGGCAGCTAGGTGGTGAAGTGGATAGAGTGCTGGGTCTGGAGTCAGGAACACCTGGTTCAGGGTTCAAATCCTGCCTTAGATAATTACTAGAGAGACAGAGACATGGTCAGGCCTGTGCTTTAAGGAAATCACTTTAGTGGCTGTGTGGAAGATGGGTGAGAAAGGGGAAAGTCTTGGGGCAGTGTTAAAGCATTTGTAATATGTTATCTTTTGCCCTCTAAAACATAATCATATACAGTAAGAGCCAGGGTGCTTTAATTGAGTCAAAGGATTTGAATTAGCATTGAGTGGCCCTAGTATGAGATTTGGGGCAAGTCACTTAGTTTTTCTGAGCTCTCGGTTTTCATACCTGTAAGGTAAGGGGGAGGGGGATGGAATAGATGATCTCCAATGTTTCTGATAGCTCTAAATGCTAAAGTTAATCTATAAAATAGGGACATTAGTCCCATCTGATATCATTGTATTCTAGGATGTAGAAAGAATACTTGGTTTGAGAATTAGCCTGAGTTCTGATTCTGACTCTATTTGTGTGTCTTTAAGTAAGCCACTTCATTCTGGACCTCAGTGTTCTCATATATAGGAGGTCTAATGAAAATGGTGTACAAGGCCTCTTGTGTGTCCCCAGGTTCTAGGAAGAAGAGTAAAAGCTTCCATTCCAACTAAGGCACTTTGCAGGATGCTTGGTAAATAAGAACCAAAGGGCATCTCATCTTCCCTACTTTTAGGGACTGTTTGTGCCTTAATTTCCTTTTTAAAGTCTATTGATATCATTTTTTATATCACCAACATTTTCCCAATGTCTTCCTCTCTCCTACCTCCCAGAGAATTATCCAGAGCTCTCCCTTATGACAAAGAATAGAAAAGGAAAAATACAGTCCTGTAAAACCAAACTTATTGAAAAAGCCAGGCATTATATACAGTGTTTTACACTTAAACTCCTCCCCCAGCAAAGAAGTGGCTAGGGGGAGGGGGGAGGGAAGGCCTCATCTCTTCATTTACACTGTACTATTATTTTTCTAGTTAGGGTTTCTTGACTTTGTAAGTTCATATAAGTCTTCCTCTGCATTCATCATAGTTTCTCTCTCTCTCCCTCCCTCCCTCCCTCCCACTCTTTCTTTTTTCCTTCCTTCCTTCCTTCCTTCCTTCCTTCCTTCCTTCCTTCCTTCCTTCCTTCCTTCCTTCCCCCTTTCTGGAGGGGGAAGGCAGGGCAATTGGGGTTAAGTGACTTGCCCAAGGTCACACAGCTAGTTTTATGTTAAGTGTCTGAGGCTGGATTTGAACTCAGGTCCTCCTGACTCTGGGGCCAGTGCTCTATTCACTTCATCACCTAGCCGCCCCTGATAATCATCTTTTCTAGACTATGATACTTCAAATTGCTTGTATAACATGGGTAGCCATTTCCCAGTAGATAGATAGGTCTTTTACTTTGTTTCCAGTTCTTCTGCTACTATAAAAAGTGCTACTAGAAATGAGTATATGCTTTTGACATATACTCGTGCACCTTAATTTAAATGAACTTATTTTAAACAGAAACCTGTTGGATGAAAGATTAGTAGAGGTGTGACAGTGCTGTGTAAGGGCTTGGTAGGATCATAGGCTTAGAACTGGAAGAGGTCTCGTCTAATCTAACTCCTCTGTGGTACAGATAGAGAAATAGCCTCAGAGAGGTCAAGTTATTTGGCCACTATTACAAAGGTTGCAAGTGGTGCTACTTAGAGATTTGGACCCAGGTTTTGGTTTTTTTTTTTTTACTTCAAATTCAATCTTCTTTTCATGCTGCTATTCTGCCTCTAAACTAATCAGTATAGCAGACCTAATCAAGGAAGTGACCATTCAGACTGTGGTGTGTGTAGTTGATAGAATTGATGGAATCAGAAAACCTTGGTTCTTTTCTGTTCTCCCCCTTGTCTAATCCCTTGTCTCCAAGTCCTCCCTACCAGCGAATGCATCATTGACTCAGGATCACTGCTTTTGCTGAAAGGAAAATTGGAAGTCACCTAGTCTAGTCCTCAAAATTTTCAGATAAACCACAGCCCATAGAGACATAAGGTGTTTGGCCCAAGAAAACAATATCTTTAAGGGATGTGGAACAGGGAGAGCTTAGGGATTACATAAAGCAGGGCCAGAGTCCCAGCAAACCTATAGTTTTGCAGGAAGCTATTGGGTCCCCATCTCTGGAAGGAGTGTCATTATACACATACGATGTTGCATGTGATGTTTATATGACCATATGCATAGGCTGTCTACACATATCCATACCAATTTCCCTTGGATGCTTTCTAATCTTTCCCAACTTGTAGCAACCTCCATGAGGGCAGCTTCTTCTCTGCCCATGTCCCTCTCCCTGCTGCCTGGCACCCAGCCTCCTGCAGCGTCTTCAGCCCCTGGGCCTGCCTGTCCTGCCTTTCTGCTTCTTGATACAATTTGGGCAGGGAGCCCTGGGCATTAAGCCAGCTCCACCTCTCTTCTCCTCCCCTCCCCTCCTTCCATCAGGTCCCACCCCCTGGCTGAGTTGCTGCCATCCCTGGAGCGTGCCAGTTCCACCCCCTTCAGAGACAGTTTTCCCAGACGATCTGACTCTAGCTATCAGCTCTCTGCCCTGGGCCGAGGTCCAGAGATTCCCCCTTACCCCCACTCCCACCCCTATACTTCTGTACCATAAAGGGGAAAAGAATAGCAAAGACATGATTACTCAATTAAAAAGAAGCTAAGATTGGAAATCATCTGCTCCTTTTCTTTACCACCTGCTTACTAGGAGAGAGTAAGCTTTAGTGGAAATACCACTAGCTTGGAGGGACACCTGAGTTCCTTTCTATGCTCTGCTACCAAGTAGCTATATTGTAACTTGGAAAGTCACTTCTGAGCCTGTTTCCTCACCTGAAACACAAGAGAGTTGGGTTACACATTTCTAAAATCCCTTGCTGCCCCTATATATTCTGATTTTTTTACTTACATAATTGGGAATAGGTTGGATGATATTCCTAAAGGTGAAGGAATAAGTAGCAACTTTCAGAGCATTTAAGATATAACCCAAGGATAAACTCTTCAGATGGCTGCCTCAATCTCAAATTTCTAACCCGTCACCAACTTTTGGTGTTCTGGTGCATTATATATATTCTAGATCTGAAAGCAGAGGCTCTAGGTTTGAATCCTAACTCTTCTGAGTACTTTCTCTGTTACCTTTTCTTTGGGCTCATAGCCTCATCTGTAACTAATGAGGAGGTTGAATTAGATAATCTGAGGTCCTTTCCAAGTCTAAATCTATGATCCTGTGAGTTTGCCTTGGGGGGCCCAGGACAACAAAATTGCACTTATTTACTTTCTATCTCTTTTAATAGAATACAGTAGGTAGGAGATGTGGAGTGTTTGTTACTACAGTTTGTGTGAGTGGGCAATAAGACTCCTTACTCATATTCTAATGGTGACTCTCTCTGAAAGAAGAGTGGGGTCTTCCCTTTCCCACAAGATGTGGGCACCAGGGAATATTTTTCTTCTTCTTCCAGCAAACTCAAATTTCTTTCCTGCTCTTGAGCTGATAATAATTTGTGTGGTTGGATTAATTAAACCAGGGAAACAAATCCAACAGTCATTTTTTCAGTGCCTTTTATGTATGATACATGTGATATGTATGACTTCAGACCCTAGAGATGCAAAGACCAAAAAATGAAGTGAAAATTTTAAAAAGCCCACTAACCAAAAGAGTTTTTGACTAGCCATGGTGAAAATAATAAGGATGGCTATTGAACATGTAGAGGCACAGTATCACTCAATGTCAACAGAAATGTGGGAACAGACTTAAAGATGCTTTTTAGCTTCCCACCATCTTTTATGCATGTTGTGTTGTGTCTTGTCATACAGCATCTGCTTTGCAAAAGGAATTTTCCTGGGGGGGTTTTGAATATAAATTTCTTTTAGAATTCTTTTTTTGTTTGTTTTTTGTTATTTTTTGCTTTTTGGAAGGCAATTGGGGTTAAGTGACTTGCCCGAGGCCACACCTAGAATTCTTTAAAGTCAGATTTGTGTAATGTGAATTTATGTAAAGTGAGAACTGTCAATATGTCCAAAACTCAAATCTTCTTGTAAGCTTGAGGAAAGCTTGAGGAGGTTAGTCTGCTTGAACACTACAACAGGTATTCAGATTAGTAGATAGAAGTTAGTTGGAGGGAGAAAACACCAACTGGGGTAGCTACTAGTCTAGTTTGTAACATAGTGTGTAAAGGGGATTGAAATATAAATTAAGGCTGGAAAAATAAGTTGGAGTCAAGCTGGCCATTGTCTTAGAGGCAGGAGCCTATGAAGATTTCCGAGCAAGAGAGGACCTGGTCAGGTAGGATTTGACCAAGTCAGAGTGAAGGGAAAGGGAGGGTGGGGTTGTGGGGTTGAGGTGGGGAGGTCAACTGACTAAGATTTGGCAATTGAATGGGAGATGATGAGGGAGGAGAGGGATGACCCTGAGGTGACCAGCCTAGATGACTGGGTGAATCAGATGGTGGTGCCCTTAGAACAAATAGGAAACCTGAAGAAGGTGTGGGTTGGGGAGAATTGAGTTTTTGACATACAGACAGTTCTCACTTTACATAAATTCGAAGTTCACTGATTTGACGTTAAAGAATTCTAAAAGAAATTTGCATTCCAAAAAATTATGGAAATTCTTTATGCAAAGCAGGTGCTGTATGATAAGACACTGTACAAAGTGCATAAATGGCTGTGGGGAGCTGAGAAGTTTCTGTCTGCTGACAGTGAAGGGTATTGCTCCTCTATATGTTCAAGAGTGATCCTTATATTTTCATCATAGCTTGTGGCAAAGATGCTCTTGAGGGGAAAGGTGGACCAAGACAATAAGTATAAGCCAATAGACTTGGAAATGAAAAGAATTAGAAAATATGAAGGAAGACAAAAATCATCATTGATATCACCTGAACTTAGCCTTGTAGTGAATACCATTGTGGATAGTCTCACTGTGAATACCACAGTGAAGGATGCTACCTCTCTAAAGGAGCATGAAAAAGACAGAGCTTGCAAGAAGTCAACTTACGTGTTGAAACAAAGAAAAGGTGCTATTCTAGTGATGGAGGAACTATTAACTATATGCATGGAAGACCAGACTCAGAAGAATATTCCTTTAAGCTTGATGACAATTCAAGTCAAGGCTCAAAGCCCCTTTGAAAATTTAAAGGAAAAGGCACATGGGTATTTACAGTAAGCAATGGTTGGTTTGCATGATTTAGAAATTGTACAGTATTTTATAATGTGCAAATGTTGGGAGAGGCTGCCAGTGTAGTCACTGAAGCAGCAAAGTTCCCAGAGTTTCTGCAAAAAAATAATAGATGAAGGTCCCTACTTGCCAGAATAAAATTTTAATGTAGGTGAAATTGGTCTATTTTATCAAAGAATGCCATTTTCTACTGACATCTCAGTAAAAAGAGGCATAAAGCTACAGAAAAAGAGTTATTCTTCTCTTTGGAGGGAATTCATCTAGGGCTTGCAAATTAAAACCTGTTCTTGTGCACCACTCAGAAATGGTACCTGTGCATTATTTCAAGAACCCTAAGGCATGTATGGGGCAACTAGGTGGCACAGTGCTGGGACTAGAGTAAGGTGGACCTGAATTCAAATTTGGCATCAGACACTTCCTAGCTGTGGGACTCTGGGCAAGTTACTTAACCCTGTTTGCCTCCGTTTCCTCATCTGTCAAATGAGTTGGAGAAGGAAATGGCAAGCCACTCTGGCATCTTTGCCAAGAAAACCCCCCAAAAGGGTCACAAAGTCCTCCTGAAAAGTGACTAAACAACAAAAAATGATTATTATCATTAACATTACCATATTTGAATAATGATTTATGCTTTGCTTCATTCCCTAAGTTGAGAAGTTTTGTAACAGTATTCCTTTCAAAATTCTACTTGTTTTGGATAATGCTCCAGGTTACCCTCCTCATTTGGATGATTTTTAAAATTTTTTTTTGCTTTTTGGAGGGCAATTGGGGTTAAGTAACTTGCCCAAGGTCACATGGCTAGGTTTTTGTTTGTGTGTGTGTGTTAAGTGTCTGAGGCCAGATCCGAACTCAGGTCCTTCTGACTCCAGGGCCCTCGCTCTACTCACAGTGCCATCTAGCCGCCCCTGGATGATTTTAATGAAAATGTAAAATTAGTCTACTTCCCCTTAACACTACCTCATTATTACAACCTATGGATTGGAGAGTGAGTATGCACTCCATTTACCCTGGCAATTGCAGCTTCAAATGCAAATAAGGACTTGACATTGAGAGGTTTCTGGAAGTCCTATAATGTTTACCATGCAATCCAGAATATTGCTAAGACGTGGGAAGATGTAACAGCCGTTGTGGATTTGACAAAGGTGAAAGTGAGTTACAAGATTGCAAAATTAGCAACAGAATTGGAGCTAGAAGTGCATGAGAATGATGTGGAGGAGTTGATTGAGTCTCTCTGAGAAGAAGCGGTTAATGAGGATCTGATTGAGCTGCTAGCTGCAAAGATTGCAGAGGAAAAAAGAGAAGCTTCTGAACTCTGAAGTCAAACCAAAAAGATTTGAAACAATGAAGCAGTTGGCAGAAACATTTCATCATTTGAGTGAATTTTTTTCTTGTATTGAAAAGATGGGTCCAAATACTTCAAGATTTTTAAAAATTGAGAGACTAATTGAGGATAATATTGCTTGCTATCATCAGACATACAAAGAACAAAAGGGAGCCACTGTCCAAACATCTCTTGGTACCTTCATAAAAAAAAAAAAAAGTTGTGTAGTCATCCACCAGTAATAAAGACTGGGTTTGGTGGGTGGGGAAGGGAGCAGGGACAAATTTGCATTTTGTAAAAATCCCTTTACCCAGAGGTCTGTGGAATGGTCCACTTGACATAAAGCGAAAAGCATGTATATTGAGATGCTGCTGGATGTGTGGTTTAACAGACTGATGCTTGAAAGGGAGAAATTAGGAGGACTATGAAGACCTGGAAGTCATTAGCATAGAGATGATAGTTAAACCTATGGGAGGAGATGGAAAAAAGGGGAAAAGAATAAAGAGGTCCAAGGACAGAGACTCGAACACCATAATAGGAGAGGCTTGTAGGTGAATGAGAGAACCCATCAAGAAGACAAATAAAGAATGCTCAGATAGGTAGGAGATGTCAAGGACAGGGAAGTGTCAAAAGATCCCAAAGTGTGCAAAGCACTGGGCAAAGGATCACTTGGGTGCCATTGTGGGGGCAAGGAGCCCAGATTTGTACCCAGGTCGTTGGCGTTTCTGCCTAAAATCTGACGGAGACTTATAGAATTTACAGCTGAAGAAATTGTGATTCAGTGTGGTAATGTCATGCCTTACCCAGGGTCACACCATAAGTAGCAGACATGTTGAGGATGTGGCATGCAGTCTGATGATTCTGTTTGGAGAAATTGACACTTGGTGGTCTGACTCTTGGTATTGGATTGGTTCTGGCCTAATTGGAGTGTGAACTTCACTTTCCCCTAAGGAGAAGATGGAATGATTCTTAATTAACAATGGCCCCTTTTAGAGGATGAGCTGGGAAATGGGAGCAAGATGGGCTTAGAAGAGTGACGTTCTTTTTTAAGCATGAAGAGAGAGGGAGTTTCTAACTTCCTCAGAATTACTAGTTAGCTGTCAGGTGTGCACTCTGCCCTCTCAGGAGGCCCCAGCCTGCTAAGAAAGGACAGGTGTCCTGGGCAGATGCCCCTCCTCCTCCCATGCATTCTGAACCCCCCCCCCCCACCATTTCCTCAACAGCCAGCTGCAACCAGAGCCCTTGATGATAAAACAAGATTATTTCAGTAAAGGCCAATTGCTCAAGACCCACTAATTTAAGTTTAAGATCATTTAAGGTCATTAAGAAATTTAAGATTATTTCAGCCTTGAAAGGCACAAGGTATGGAAAAATGTGTAGCTTGCAAAGCAAGTTAATGTAAAGAAGATTCTGGAGGAATCTTTAACCTATAGGAAGTCAACATTTGTAAGCACTGTGAGACACTCATTTGTTATACATGCTAGCTAACTCTATAAGAGAACAGGCATGGCAGGACCTCACCGTGGCAACACTTCATTAGTCTAGTTGGAATCACTATATTTATTCAGAGTAAGAGAAAATAGAATGTCAGAGCTCTAAGGGAGCTTGAGAAGCTATCTGGTCACCCTACTCCCTTCGGGAGTCACTGTACTTAACAGATTAAAACTCACATGATCTAGTACAGGTCTGTTGAAAGGAGCACAATTGCGTCTCCGTCATATTACTTTAACTCAGGCTTTACACAATTTCAGAATAACCTTGGGATGGTCACTGTGCTAGGAATGTGGAAGGAAAAGTAGGATGAAGTTGGGGCTACCTGGTGTTCTTTCCCTTGGGTTGCCAGCTCTTGGGACTTCCTTTTCCTCTGCTCCCAATTCTGTAAGCACCTTGTCTTTTGAGCCACCCTGTGTCTTAGAAAAATCTGTTTCATGGATTAATAGCTGTGCTTGGGTCTCCCAGTTCTTAACCTGCCAAAGGAAAAGGAAAGCTTCTCCCCTGCCTGTTCCTTTCCACCATGTCTTTTCTCAAATTCTCCACTCTTCCAAAGAATTGTCATGCATCTCCCACATCAGCTTCCTTCAGCCTCTGCCTGGAGTGGCACAATGAACATGTAGAATGGGTGTGGTTGTTCAGTGCCCTTCTAGTCTGGGGAACATATCCAGGGGACATGTGGCCTCTGTCCACAGAGAAAGGCAGCAGTGAAGAGGCAGGATGTGGACCCAAATGAGTCTGCCCAGTCACTGATTATCACTGTGACCCGGGACTACCAATCATTTAACGTCTCTGAGCCCCTCTTCTCTAAAAGAGAGGAGTGGGCAGCTTGGTGGTGCAGTGGATAGAGAGTATTGGCCCAGGAATCAGGAGGACCTAAGTTCAAATCCTGCCTCAAACACTTGCTACCCGTGTGACCCTGGGTTAGTCACTTAAACCTGATTGTCTCAAAAAAAAAAAAAAACCAAAAAACAAAAAATGAGAGGAAGAGAGAAGGGAAAGTCTATTTTTAAAGTGCCCACTATGTGCCAGGCAGTGTGATAAGTGTTGTACAAAATTCTTAAGAATGAGATTGAACTAGATTACCTAAATGGTGTCCTTTTCTAGCTATAGACATAGTGAGTAGAAACAAACAAAAAAAACCTCTGAGATATAGAATTGTAGAATTCTATAAGCTCTCCCAAATATGTTTCTTGTTTTTTATATTTCATTGTTTCTCTTGATGGTTGATAGTAGCCCCCCAAACCTGAAAGAGGCACAGAATATAGAATTCGTTGTAGTGCTAGGAGGGCTAGTATTGACCTTTGAAAATCCAACCCATGATTTTTTACAGGTGAGGAAACTGAGGCCAAAAGCATTGAAGCAGTAGTGGTGGTGGTGGTAGCTCCACAAGGCTGGAACCCAGTTCTGCTGCTTGATTCCTCCTACTACTCCAGAGTCTTTCCCCATGAAACCACACACACCTGGAGTCCATCTTGAAGCCTCTCCTGACTATCCTGAGAATGGCATCCAGTGCACTCGCTTGCCAAGTTCCAGGCTCTGGTTCACTTGCTCATAGCCTGAGGTGGCCAGCTTAGTTAGAAAGAAGCTGAAAGGAAATAAAAATCCGGCCATAGCCCCAGAAAATCTGTCAACTCACACTGGTTGATTCTTAGAGAATCCCTAAATACAATGTAACTGAAATAAGAGAAAGTTGAGAAAGCGAAGGGTTGTAAATGGACTTGTTTGCCACTCAGTAACATTACTGTAGTAGTAACATTCTGCTTTTGCTGCATTTGTAACCTTCAACTCTTTGGAGCTAGAGGTGTTGTCTCTTGCCTTGCCTTCACTTAATTTACAGACTAACTACCACAGGTCGTGTGTACCTACGAGGTTTGTTGGCCTCTTCTTTGCATTCTCTGTGATTTGAGGTTTTAATGTTTTGGGAAAGGGCCTGGATCTGGACTTTTCCTGTCTGCTGATGTTGGAGGGGAGAACTAAAAATTCAAAGTTGGTTGGGGGTACGGAGATTGTGTTATCTAGGCAGGGTGTGTGCCCAGGAGGGGTGGGTGGGCCCTGCCTATCTGAATGGGGGAGGGGAGAGTTCATTCATTGGTCTGGTTGTTCTGTTCTCCCACCCTGCTTCCAGGGACTGGGACATTCCTGACATTCCAGACAATCTCAAAGCCTTTGCTTTCAGGATGTGGATTAACATCCCAAGAAGAGATTTGATTTCACCACTGCCCTACCTCCCCCTACCCACACCTCCCCATCTCTACTCACCCTGTCCCCCCATCTCTCAACCAACCTACCAGAAAAGAAGACCTCTAGAGGGAGTGGGGGTGGGGCACCAACGAAGGAGCAAATGAATCCCTGTGTGACCTTTGACATGTTTAGACAAAAGATAAGAAGTTCATGTGATTTTGTCCTTATTTAAATTTCTGGGGAAGCTTAAGAGCCCTGGGCCCTGGCTGGTGATAGAGTAACCTCTGGTACTTCTGGCCCATGATGGGGCCACGTCCTGGGAGAAACATTTTAGAGTTTGGAGAAAACCATGACCATTTGGGTGCCCAAAAACTAGGCTAGACTATAGGAATACTTTGGGGGAATTGGGATTTCTAGATTCAACTCCTGACCTTATCTCCAACTCTTTCATGTGATCATTGGATGAGTAGCTTTCTTTCTCTGTTTCCTCTTGTAAAATGCCATTTTGGTCCCTATTTTATAAAGCTTTCATTTTTGCCTCTGTTATCTCATTTTCCTCTTAAGTCTATCCTTTCTGTCAGGAATCGAGGCAGGATGCTTCATCATCAGTCCTCTGGAATTGTGGTTGGTCATTACATTGGTTAGAGTTGGGTCTTTCACTGTTGTTTCTCTTTTGCCATATTATGTTATCATTTGTTCTGGTTCTCCTTACTATATTCTATATCATGAATCTGACCCATGATTCTCTGAAGTGATCCCTTCATGATAATATTCCATTACATCCATACACCATAATTTATTAACAGAAAGAGCTGCTATGAATATAATTGTACATAAGGGTCTCTCCCTTTTCCCTCCCCACCCCACCCCCATCTTTGATTCTCTGGGGTGTTGGCCTAGTAGTGCTGTAGCTGGGTCAAAAATCGTGCACTGTCCCCCTCATTTTCCAAATAAAGAAACTCCAGAAGATTGTGTGGTGGTTACAGCTCCATTTCCTGGTGAATTATTCAGGCTTTGGGGCTTTTTTGGACGTAAAAAGCAAATTCTCTTAGGGAAATGTCAACACTCTAATTGTGGTGGGTTCTATGCTAAGCCCTGGGGATACAAATACAAGCCAGCTAGGTTCTCCTTACCCTCAATGAGTTAACATTTTCTGGGGAAAGACAGCACATAGAGAAGAGTGCTTTGGACTGCAGTGGTTGTCATAGGGCAAATTGATTGACACATCCTATTCAGGAAATGGTAGCATTGATTTGATTACTGTTGGAATTATTTCTTTTGATTTCGACCTCCCCTAAGATAATACTGTAACTCCTCTGTAATCTCAGCAGTGATCCTTCCAAAATCTTTTCCTTATCTTTTTCCTCTTTTTAATACCAATGGCTTTGAGCTTGTTCTGGGACTGAGATCACTGGGTTCAGTCTGTGGCCCTGGAAGGATTTTTTTTTTCTGATGTTGAGTGGTTTATCCAGGCTCATAGGATCATAGATTAGAACTTGAAGGGACTTGAGGCTGTTTTAGAGCAACCCCTCCATTTTATAGATGAGGAAATGGAGGTATAAGGATATTATAGGCAGGTGATAAACCAAGATGTGACCCCAAATTTTTAAACTCTAAATTCAGCACATTATCTGCTAGGACATTCAAGGCCCATGTGATATTGGCCTCCCTGCTCATGAATTAACAAAATTAACAAGATCTAGCCATGAGGCAAGCATTAATATCTGCTGCTTCTCTCTCCAAAATCACTGAGTTCTGCTGTCTCATCCCAGAAGGGGCTTCATTACTATCTTTCTTTGATGAAAGTCTGAAGTGTCTCTGATCTTCTTTGATTTCATTTCTAATGGGAACTAGAGAAGATTATCATGCTTGGAAATTAAGAGATGGTAAATGACTTCAGCAAGGCAGGGCTCTTGATTCTTGAGTTATAGACACTGTATAGGGCTGGCTGAATAAATTGACATGGCTCTAAAGATACAGCTATGTAATCGTTTGGTCAGTTAAAGTAATTTATGTGGTATGCTAACCTGACAGCCAGTGCATTCATTGTATTGATTAGTGTAGACTTTACCCACATCACCAAGAAAGTCAGCTTCTTTGGGCCTCAGTTTCTTTATTTGTAAAATGAAGAGATTGTGCCAGATTAAGCATCTACTATGAACAGGGTGGGGAGGGGAAGGGAAGAAGTGTGGTGCAAAACAAAAAAAAAAAAGAGTTTGCATTCTCTTGACATTTTGAAGGTTGTTAGGGAGGAGAGCAGTGTGGGAATGGTGGGAAGTAGAATACTTACAGATGGCTACGAGAGAAAGAAATGGGTGGGTGGGTGGGAGAAAAACAAGTCATAAGCTCCCTTCTTAGACTTAGCTGGTTCCCTAAATCTGTAATACTACTATTGATAACCTAGTTCTAGAAAAGTAGAGTCTCTACATGGGCCCCCTTCTTCTCAGTTACTCAAACTCAAACCCAGTTTCCACAGCACTGAGATCTATAGGACTAGAGATGTTTTTGTAATGGTACTCTTTTTTGTTTGTTTGTTTATTTTTGTTTTGTTTGGGTTTATTTTATTCTTTTTGCTTTTTTGGAGGGGGGAGAGCAAGGCAACTGGGGTAAGTGACTTTTGCCCAAGGTCACCTGGCTAGTAAGTGTTGTGTCTGAGGTCAGATTTGAACTCAAGTCCTCCTGACTCCAGGACTGGTGCTCTATTCATTGTGCCACTTAGCCACTCCAGGACTAAAGGTTAAAATCAGAAGGGACCTCTTGGAGATAATCTAACCACACCATTTTATAGATGGAAAAACTGAGGCCCACATAATTTGTGACTTGGCCAGGGTTGCACAGTAATGATTTGAGATTTCAATTTGGATACTTTGGTTCCAAACTGAGTGCTTTCTACCACTACACTATGTTGCCACTATAAAAAATTGGTGGTGGTGACTTTGTTGGCCTTTGAGAAATAGCTGTGAGTAGGTTATCCTTGAGAGATGGGGATTAAGGTTGTGTAGTGGTATCCATGGCATGTATGTGGTTATTGTGGTTATTAGAAATGGCAATGCCATAGCAGCAATTGGAAAGAACAAAAAGATGGGAACTGAAAGATATAATTATAAAGACCAAGCTTGGCTGGCCCACAAAAAGAGTTGAAAAAAGGCAACACCCCTCGCCGCCTTCCAGAGGTGGGAGACTAGAGGATGAGGAATATTAAATATACTATTGGACATTTTGGATGAATTGGTTAGTTTGACTCACTTTTTTTTTTGTTTGTTTACTTTTTACAGTTTGGTACAATGATTCCCTCAATGAGTAGGGAGAAAAGGGGGGAGTATTTTAAAAATTAAGCTGACATTGAAACAAAAATCAAGAAGAATTTTAATGGCAATGCCATTGGTTATCTTGGCGTCTAGATTATGGTCCAGGCATGAGTGATTGACCACTTTCTCTTTCTATTTCAGGAGCCGGAAAATTCAGATTCGAAATATCCCACCCCAGCTTCGATGGGAGGTAAGTGACCTTCAGGGGTCCCTTGGGATGGGGAGGACAAAGAGCATGTTTTTACTGGAGAGATAGATTCCTGGGAGGTATTTAGAAAGAAAGTACATGTCATTCAAAGTCTGCAGATTGAATAGGGAGGAGGGAAAGTATTCCCAGCTGTTACTTAGTGGTGGGGTAAGGAGAGGGATGATAGTTAAGGGGGAGGGAAGGTTTCTCATCATAGAACCTGGGTGGCTAGCACTGAGTTGAGACAGATTCTGAGCCCCTTCCCCCACACCAGGGCTCAATCACCATCATCACCATCATCATCACCATCATCACCATCACCATCATCATTGCTAGCATTTATATAGCACCTACTATGTACCAATGCTAAACACATTACACATTTTATGCTTACAACAACCTTGGGAGATAAGTGCTATTACTATCCCCATTTTATGGTTGAGGAAACTAAGGCTAAAAGAGGTTAAATGACTTGCCCAGGGTCACATAGCGAGTAAATCCCTGTCGCCCTTCATGACTCTAGGCCCAGCAGTCTATCCACTGTACCACCTACCTCCTCGTTAATCAATCACCTTCTGACTCTCCTTGTAGGGAGAGGGAGTGCAATGACCTAGTAGGCTTATGAAGGGAGTGTCATACCTGGGAGCATTGAAAGTGGCAGAAAATTGGCCTAAGGAGTTAAATTCTCCAGATCTGACCCCCCGCCCACTGGCACTTACCTTCTCATAAATATCCATTTGTTTTCCCTTGACTGTAAAGTTTCCTCTATTGCCTTGTGTACATCATTTGATAGTCCAAGCTTGTTCATTCTTTGCTCATCTGCCCCAGGGCTCCCTCTTGGCACCAAATCCTAAAATCTTAAGAATTGGAAGTGAATTTAAAAATCATCTAAGAAAATCTTAGAAATCATCATTCAACCACTGCCTAATGGGTGAATTTCCTCGGCCTGAACATTCATTGTTATGGGCAGAGTTCTATACTAGCTTCTGGTGCAAATTCAGATAAAAGAAAGATGGCAGTTCCTACCTTCAGGCAGTTTCCAGTCATAAATTATGTCAGGGACACTGAAATAGGATGCATATACCCGAGATATATGGTTGCTCTTTTGCAAAAGTGTTTCCAGCTGGGATGAGTCATACATACAAATATGGCCAGCAAGCTTTGTCAAATCATGTGTCTCCACATTTTTGGAGCTGATACAGGTCGGAAAACCACCAGCTTTCATCACAGCTTTGCTCTCTAAGGATTGAAACAAGAATGGGAACGACTTCTCCCTAATTGGTCTGGCCCATCACCTACGCCAATGGGTAGACTAGACCATCCAGATTTTTTTTTCCTGCTCCTTCTACCCCTCACTATCAAAATGTTATAGACTCTGAGGCAGCTGGTGCTGAGTCAAGAGTGAGACCAGAACTCAAATCCAGCCTCAAACACTAACTAGCTGTGTGATCCTGGGCAAGTCACTTAAGTTTCTGTTTCAGTATCCTCATCTGTAAGATGGGGATAATAATAGCACCTGCCTTGCAGGGTTGTTGTGAGGATCAGGAAGATAATAACCATTTTAAGGTGCTTAGAGCAGTGCCTCATGTGCAGTAGGCACGATAGAGATTTTAGCATCAGCATCATTCTTCTAAATCTTCCACCCCACCCCCACCTCAGTTCTTCACGATGCCCTGAATTATGTCTCAATGCCCTGTGGAAGAGGTCTTCCTAAGTGAAAGGTGGGGCTTTCCCATAGAGAATGCAAGTTTCTTGAGGGTAAAGAATGTTTATTTTTTGTCTTTGTATCTCTCACCCAGTGCCTGGTGCAGTGCCCAGCACAAAGTAGGGACTTAAATGACCGGGTGGTGTTCACCATTGACTTTATCTTTCCTTTTACAGGTGTTGGACAGCCTACTGGCTCAGTATGGCACAGTAGAGAGCTGCGAGCAAGGTAAGAAAGAGGGGGAGATGGAGAAGATGGCCATGGCATTTGGAAGGGCTGAGAAATCAGCTGCTCCTTCAATGCCCATGAGAATATCTATGTGCTTCACTGAAAGGATCCTTCTGAGAGTTCATGAAAACAAGAAAGGGTAGGACAATGGCAAGAGCCTCAGACCGAAGGGCAGGTGACTTGGGAACTAGTTCTGGTCCTACCATGAAACTCACTGGGTGACCTTGGTGAAGTCACCTTTTTCTGATCTTCATTTTCCTCCAGTGTAAAATGAAGAAGTTAAAATTAGAATAAGCCTCCTCACAGAAAAAAGGCTTTTAAATACATAAAATATATAGGATTGCAAAGGAAACCAATTAATTTGCAATACAGCAAAATATTTTTTTAGAAAGTCCACTGAGGCCAGGTTTAAGTTAATCCTAGACTGGGTAGTCTTCAAAGTCCTTTTCATCTCTTAGTCATGTAAAGCAAAGAAGTGTAGGGCATTTATTTATTTTTCAATGGTGTCAAACACTTCAGGTAATTAACAGTCTATGACCACTTTGGGTCACAATACTTCCATAAAAAACCCAAAGAGATAGATCAAAACCTGGGGAGCTTTCCAGAGCCTGATGACACCTGATGGAAAATAGATGTAAAGAAAGTTGATGGCATTGTTTACCTTGCAGAAGGAAAGGCAGACTATCAGGTAATTTAATTGAAATACAGGTTAGTTTATTGTAGTCAAATATACTCACATATATGAGAGATTATTAGATTGTAACCTCCTGGGGCAGCTAGGTGGTACAGTGGATAAAGCACTGGTCCTGCATTCAGGAGGTCTTAAGTTCGATTTTGGCTTCAGACACTTGACACTTACTAGTTGTGTGACCCTGGGCACGTCCCTTAACCCCAATTACCTAGGTGGAAAAAAAAGATTGTAAACTCCTTGAGAGCAAGGACTATTATCTTACTTGTTTATCTCCATTAAAACCTATTAACCTTGGGGCAGCTAGGTGGCGCAGTAAGAGCCCCTGCTCTGTAGTCGGGAGGACCCAGGATTGGTTCTGGCCTCAAAAAATGAGCTCCCACACATAAATAATGACTGGCTGTGTAATCTTGAGCAAATTACTTAACCCCAATTGCTTTAAAAACAAACAAAAAAACAAAAAAACCCTATTAACCTTTATGAAATTAATTGTGTTTATGGGGGAAGAAATATCACAGAATCACAGAATTTGAAGGTTGGCAGTGACCTTTAGTGGTCATCTAGTTCTATCCATATGTGAAAAGTCTCCCTTCTATAACATGTCAGATAAATGATCTAGCCTCTGCCTAAAGGACCCTCTACTCCCACCCCACCACCTAGCAAAGAGGAGGGAGACTTTTGCAGGGTTTTAGGATTTCAGTTTTCTCCTTTGTTTCAGAAAAGGTTTGTCTCAGGGATCTCTGGTTTTTGTTTCCAATTCTGTGACCCTAAATTAGATACTGTCAGAGAGTAGATGAGTTGTGCAGTCCCTTGTCCTTAGAGATCTGATTGAAGAGAACAGGCAGTCAGTCACCTGCCCACCATAGGTCATACATTCCACTTGCCCGAAAGCAGTGGGCTGGACCAGATGCCATCTGGAGCTCTTTTCCTTCAACTAAGCCTTTATCATAAATACCAGGATGAAACTCACATCATAGAATAATCATGCTGCCCAACATTGTTCACAGCCTGTACTAACAAATCACTTTGGGCTTGACTAGACAAGCAGGGTTAAGCAGGTGACTTAAAGAGCCTGTAGTGAGTTTCACTAGCAGAGTTTGGGACTTGTAGCTGTAGTTAACCCTGGAGTTGATCTGCCTGTTTTTGTAGCTGAGAATGGATTATTTACATTTTAAAATACAATAAAAGCTTATTTTAAAAGGTAAAAAACCATCTTTAGCATTCTGGGCTGTACAAAAACAGGCAGTAGGCTGGCCAAAGACTTGGATGCCTCCCAGGGAATCAGGCCTCTTTATAATCAAACCAACTCAATGCTCTTATCTACACAGGTGGGGTCGTTCAACATTTCAGGATATGAAATAGAATAAATTGTGAAGATTTGGTTTGAGAGATAGGATTCTATCCAAAGTTTTTCATCAGAATTCCCACACTTGATGGATACTTCACTTAACCTGTCCTGGAATGGTGAAATAAGAAAGAAAACTTTTAAAGAACAAATGCTGGGAAGGGGATTTGCACATCTCTTGGCAAAGTAACCATTGTGACTTGACTTTGGCCAATGAGCCACAGCATTGGGAGGCTTTTGTGATGTGAGCTTTCTTTTTCAAGAATGATGGGATTTTTTTTTTTTTAAGCCTTGGGTAAGGGTGTGCAGGTGGGGAAAAGGTGACTCCCTAGCTCTGACTCTGGCTTATGGTTTGTTTTTTCTAGTTAATACCGAGAGCGAGACTGCGGTGGTGAATGTTACCTATTCCAATCGGGAACAGACCAGGCAGTGAGTTAGCTGGGAGATGGACAATATTGAGGGAGGATTGGAGGTTGGGGGGATACAGTAAAGAAGACCATGTTGACTTGTATACTGTGTGTCTCATTGGGTTGCTGTGAGGAAAGTGTTTTGGAAACCTTAAAGGGCTGTACAAATATGTGTAATAGTGGTAATTTATTTTTATTATTTGAACCACAACCTCTCTTAAGTGACCCCAGTTTTCTTTCCTTTTATTTGTTTTAAGTAATATTTTATTTTCCCTCAATTATATGTAAAAACAATGTTTAACATTTTTTTAAAAAAAGTTTTGAGTTCCAAATTCTATCCCTACTTCTTCTTCTTCCCCCTTCCTGAGACTTAATTAATCTGATAAAGGTTATACCTCTACAATCATGTAAACCATTTCCATATTAGTCATTTGTGCAAAAAAGAAAAGAAAAAAAGTAAAAAATAGTATGCTTCAGTCCATCAGTTCTTTCCCTGGAATGGCTAAGTCGTTCACAGTTCATCATACAATATTGCTGTTGTGTGCAGTGTTCTGGTTCAGCTCACTTCACTTTGTATCAGTTCATATAAGTCTTTGTACTTTTTTCTGAAATCATTTTGCTTGTCATTTTTTACAGCACAGTAATATTCCATTACAATCATATACCACAATTTGTTCAGCCATTCCCCAATTGGTATAGGCGCCCCCTCAATGTCAAATTCTTAACTGCAACAAAAAGAGCTGCTATAAATATTTTTGTATATATGGGTCCTTCAAATTTTTAAAAAAATCTCTTTGTGATATAGACCTAGTAGTGGAATTGCTGAATATGGGTATGCGTAGTTTTGTAACTCTTTGGGCATAGTTCCAAATTGCTCTTCAAAATGGTTGGATCAGTTCACAACTCCACCAACAGTGCATTAGTGTCCCAGTTTTCCCACATCTCCATTTCTCTTATTTTCCTTTTTTGTCACATTAGCCAATCTGATGGGTGTGAGGTTGACCCCAGTTTTCCAGTTGAAGTAGAGGGAAAACAAGGGATAGAAAATCCTCAGGCTTAATTGATAGGAATCTACTTTAGAATCAGGGTGGCAGTGTTTCCAAGTACGGTACTAGAAACTATTGAGAGGGAACTGATCTCTGGAGTTCAGCCTGGTTGCTAAATAGTCCAACCCAAGGGTTCTTTGTTGGGTCAATGGCTCCATCTGTTGGTTGAAAGGAGGACCTGCCTCCTCTCGTTGGGAAAAGCAGGCATTCCCAGAGGTCACAGGCATTGTAAAATATAAGCAGGATTGTTTTTTCTTATAAACAGTATCTTTTGTTTTAGGGGGCACAGCAATATCAAATGCTTGCAGTGGGATCAGTACCCTCATTGTAGGCATCTTCTCCAGTTCTTTGGTTTTTTTTTTGTTGTTGTTGTTGTTTGTTTGTTTTGAGGGGTGGGAGGGTGGGTGAGTTGATTTTTTTTTAATCTTTTAAATGACCAAAATTTAGAATCTCCAGCAATGGCTATCCATTTTAAACAACATGTTAAGTTCAATTTCTTGTTTCCAATAGTTCTATTGTCTCTTTCTTGCCATTTATTTTTGTCTTGATGGCTTTCTTGTTCACCCAAGAGCAAACCAGAGGGTGTTCTTTCCCCTCCCTCTTCATGCTCTTGTTAGGGCTTTCCTCCCATGATTTCCACCTGAGCCAGCCTGCAATCCCTTTGCCTTATCCTCTAGATTCACCAAATGATACAAACTATGTTTAATACTTTCATTCTATTTGTCTTGGGAGTCCTTTTTCCTTCTTGGCTCTACCCTTCAAAGCTCATGGCCCCTAAGAAACCTTCCTTGGAAAATCCTGACTGATCACTCTTTTGATTCCTGTCCCCCTTCAACATGTGTAATACCTAGTCCAAAATAGTGCCAAACTATCAATTTGCACTGACTTTTGAGTGCTTAATTAGTGTTCCACCTCAGGTTTACCAGATAAGTCTTCTTTTTTTTTTATATTCCATATTTTTAGTACCTTGTCGCATTTTGAACTTTGCTAGGGAGGAATAGAGGAATTGTGTTTTCTTTTAGCTGGTGTTTACTCTTGAGTAATTAATATGCATTAATTAGATAACTGCTCTGGATCCTAGTGAGCACCTTGTAACCAATTAATAATTTTTAGTTCTTCTCCAACTTTAAAATTCTCATTTGTGTCCTCTAAGCATAGCTGGACTCTGTTCAGGCCAATGATTACTGTTAATACAGAATTTTTTAATGCTCCTCTTCACTCTCCCCCGGACAAATCATAATAAGATTTCATATGTAATGCTCAAAATTAAAATATGCCTTCCTTGTTGTGAATGATCATGTCTATCTTGTCTCCCTTTTCATCTGAATGGGAATTAATTCCTTAAGGGAAATGAAATGCTTCAGGTTGAAGGCTGCTTAAGGGTGGTGATCGGGTCTCTACCCTTAGACTGGGTAACTCCTAAGATTCTGAATCATACTTCTTTGTTATTAATTTTAGACTAAAAGATCTCCAGGTGTGGGGATGGTTTGTACTTCCATGGCATTTCTCCAGTACCAAGTACAGTAAACAGACTGAGAACACACACTCAATTTCATTCTGAGATTGAGGGGTACTTGGATAACTGTCTCTTCCCTGTGCCCACAGAGCCATCATGAAGTTGAATGGCCACCAGCTGGAGAACCACTCACTGAAGGTCTCCTACATCCCTGATGAGCAGATGGCTCAGGGTCCTGAGAATGGTCGCCGGGGTGGCTTTAATTCCAGGGGTCAACCCCGCCAGGGCTCACCTGTGGTGGCAGGTGCTCCCTCTAAGCAGCAGCCAGTGGATATTCCCCTGAGGCTCCTGGTGCCCACCCAGTATGTGGGTGCCATCATTGGAAAGGAAGGAGCCACAATCCGTAACATTACTAAGCAGACCCAGTCTAAGTGAGTATATATGTGTGTGTGTGTGTGTGTGTGTGTGAGAGAGAGAGATTTGGGGACGGGGATGTGGGGTATAGGACAATCCTGCTTAATATTGGGGCTGGGGAGAAGGTAAAAGAAATGGATGTTATAGAGGGTCAGGGCTTCCCGGTCCCATTCCTTTCATTCTATAAATATCAGATGAGGAGGGAGGAAATGGTCAAGGTGGTGACAGGAAATGACTGGGTGAAAATATCTAGTTACGAGATTGTAACTGAGGTCAAGAAAGACACCGTCCTCTAAGACATTACTAAATAGTACCCACAGTGTGTGAGTGTGGTTGAGTATTCCTTCACAGGATGAGAGGCTTAATTAGGTTATAACTAACAAAATTTCTTCAATTTAATTTTGATCCTACGACTATTTGAGTAGAACCAAGAAACTGACAATCCTAGTTAAGGATTGGAGTCATTGATAGAGGACAAAGTAGTTTCCTTTGATACTCATTTTCATACCAAATTTCTTTGTTTTACCAAGTACAACTGATTAAGGCTTATACTATTTGTCCATCTTTTCCTTTTTGATGATTTTACTCCCCCTCCCCTGGTTTTTTTTTTTTTTTTTTGCTAGAGGTTGAGGTGTGAAGAAAGAAGTGTCACACCTCTCCCCTTAGGTTTGTTTCAAAGTTTGCTTGTGAAACTTTGAATGTGGCCCTGTGGCAGGAGTTCCTAATCTTTTTTTTTGTTTGTTTCATTTATGCCTTTGGGAGCCTGGTGATGCCTATGATCTACTCCTCAGAATCATGTTTAAATCATAATTGAAGAAAATTATAAATTTCAGTAAATGAAAATGAAGATAAATTTTTTTCCCCTTTTATGTTCACAGACTGGTCCTCCTTATCTCCCCAGGTTAAGACTCTGTCTTAGGGCCAGCCCTCATTAAGGCAGTGTCAGTAAGACCAAAGTCTGCACCATGGAGTTTCTGGTGCCCTGCCTTTCTCTCGTTTTTGCACCCATTTAAGGACTGCATTTCCTAAGTTAAATATAAGAACCAGCACTTTGCTGGGACCGTATAATAATCTCTTACTTTTTCAACCCTCAGAATTGATGTTCACCGAAAGGAGAATGCTGGAGCAGCTGAGAAGGCCATCAGTGTTCACTCTACCCCAGAAGGGTGCTCTTCTGCTTGCAAGATGATTCTGGAAATAATGCAGAAAGAAGCAAAAGATACCAAGACGTAAGGCTATTTTACTCTTGCTTTTCCCTTTCCCAAACCAATGTCCATTGACCCTGATCTGTGATGTAGATCATCTCTGTGTCATTTCTTACTGTTTGATATTCTGTTGCATTCACATACCATAGGGTTGTTTTTATTTGGTTACCATTGTGAAGTTAATTGAAAGATACCCCCTTTATTTCCATGTCATTATGAAGAGTAATGCTTTGAGTATTTCGGTGTATGTTGAACCTTTTTTTTCCTGTTGCTGAACACCTGGATCATTGGGTCTAAGGGGGTGTATAGCCAAGTCACTTTTCTTGTGTAATTCCACAGCTCAAGTCAGTTGGTCAGCTAGTATTATGAAGCTCCTACCATCTGTCAGGCACGGCTAAACCCTGGAGATACAAAAAAAAGGGGGGGGGCACAGGAACTTTCAGGAAACATACAATCTAATAGTGTAATCAGCATGAAAACAATCATGTAGAAACAGGAATAAATTGGAGATAATCAGGAGAACAAAACCACTAGCAGTAAAAAGGGTCGTGAAAGGCTTCTTATAGAAGGTGGGATTTTAGTTGAGATGAGGAGGAAAACAGGAGATGAGGAGGGAAAGGATTCTTGGCATGTTAGACAGTTGGTAGAAATGTATGGGGCCAGGAGAGTCAGTCTTGGGCAAGGAATGTGAGGCAAGTATGATTATAGAACACATGCAGAGAAATAAGGTGTAAGAAGACTGGAAATGTATGAGGGGCCAGGGTATAAAATACTTTGAACATATCAAACAGGATTTTATGTTTATCTTGGAGACAATGGGGAGCCACTGGGAATTATTGAATGGTGTGAATGAGTGAGTGGTGTGTGTGTGTGTGTGTGTGTGTGTGTGTGTGTGTGTCTGTCTGTCTGTCTGTGTCTTTCTGTGTGTCTGTGTGTGCATGGTCAGACCAGTGGTTTTGGAAGATCACCTTGACAGCTGGATAGAGGATGGACTGGGGAGAGTAGAGAGAGGCAGGAGGCAGGGAAGCCCACCAGTGGGTAATAGTAATAGTCCAGATGTGAGTTAATGAGGACCTGCATCAAGATGGTAAAGAATCAGAAGGAAGAAGAAGGCATAGGTGAGAGATTACCAGGATAAAGTTGACAGGATTTAGCAACAGATTTAATGAGGGAGGAATGGGAGAGAGCAGGGAGTAGAACAGTGAGAGAGTGAGGAATTGAGGATAACACATGGGTTGTGAAACTGGATGCTTGAGAAATATGGCAGTGCCCTTAATAGTAATAGGGAAGTTTGGGAAGGGAGAGAATTTGAGGGGAAAGATGATGAGTTCAGCTTCGGACTTGTTTAAGGTGTTGAAGCATCCACTAGGTAGTCTGGAGGTTAGGGCTGGATAAGTAGATCTGAGATTCATCCGCATGGAGATGGTGGTTAAAGCCATAGGAACTGATGAGATCACCAAATAAGACAGTCCAGAGGGAGCAGAGAAGATGGCTAGGAGAGAGCCTGTGAGACCCTTCTGTTTAGCAATCTTTACCTGGATGAAAGTCCAGCAAAGAAGAGTATAGTGTCATGAAACTGAGAAGAGAGTATCAAGGCAGAGAAGTGTGCTGCACCATGTCAAAGGTTACAGAGAGCTCAAGGAGGATGAGGATGGAGAAAAGGCCATTATGTTTTGCAATTAAGAGATCGCTGGTAACTTTGGAGAAAACACTTGCAGTTGATTGATGGAAGTCTGAAGCCAGACTTACAGGGTTGAGAAGACAGTGAGAGGAAAAGAAATGGAGCAGCAAGTGTAGATGGTCTTCTCAAGGGGTATAGCTACAAAAGGGGAGAGAGATGTTGGGCAATAGCTACTAGGGCTGGTATGGGTGTTTGAGGATGGGGGAGACATGGACATGTTTGTATGCAGTAGGAAGATAAGTGAAATAATAGGGATGAGGGAGGTAGCAATCTATTAGACAAGACAGGATGGGATCATTTATGATAAGAGAGGTTTCCTTTGGCAAGGACAAGGGTCATTTCATTATGTGAGACAGGGGTGAAGGTGGAGATAGGGAAGGAATTTGAAGGATATGAGATGTGAGAAGAGGGAGATTTTATTGAATGACCTCCCCCTTTTTTTTTTCCAATTAAATATGAGGCAAAGTTCTTAGCTGAGAGGCTGGTAAGAGGGGGAGCCATGAGAGGTTTGAGGAGGGATAAAAAGTTTTGAGAGAGCTGCCATGGTGAGTGGAATAGTGAATCCACTAAGGAGATTTAAAAAGATTGCCTTTCTGTAATGAAGGGCCCTGTTAAGATTATGTAACATATTTGTAAGGGATTCAGCCCATAGTTTTTCCAATAGAAATGAAGAACACTGGGGGAGAGAGGACCACTTTTGACCTTTATTACACCTGTGCTGTGGGAGTGTGGTAAAGTCACTTCATCTCCCTTAGTCTCCGTTTTTTCATGTAAAACTGAGGGGTTGGGTTCAAGTAGTCAGAGTCAAGTGGATGGTCTGATTCCAGATACATTAGTATTTGTCACCTTTGCCAATCACCATGTTTTCATGGAGTCTCCTCTTGAAGACTGTTCATATCATTTGATGACTCATCTTTTGGAGAATGAAATACTCGTGCCGACTCTCAGTATATCTTGGATATCAGACTTTTTCCTCTGTCATTTCTTTTTGGATTCTATCATTGATTTTATTTGTATAAAGCTTTTAAATTTTACGTAGCCAAAATAGTCTTATTTTCTTTCATGTTTTTTTCTATCCTTTTGTTTTTAGCTGCCCTAAATTGAACTCTGTATCTCTATCATTGCCTTTATACAAAGTTATTCAATTAAGCAGACATTAAGTGTGGCCTTTATGCAAAATGCCGTACATACCAAGAATGAAATAGTACTGTGCTCAAAAAATGTAATATTTTCAGATTCTTGCTAATTGTGTGACCCTGGGAAAGTCATGTAACTTTTCTAAGCCTCAATTTCCTCTTTTATAAAATGGGAGTTGTAAGCAGCTAGCTAACAAGGTTGTTGAATCAAATGAAATGATATATATATATGACACGGCACTAAATTGCTATATAAATGTGAGTTGTTAATATTCTTTTTTTTTTTTGCTCTTTGGAGGGCAGTTGGGGTTAAGTAACTTGCCCAAGGTCACATGGCTAGGTTTTTGTTTGTGTGTGTGTTAAGTGTCTGAGGCTGGATCCGAACTCAGGTCCTTCTGACTCCAGGGCCAACACTCTACTCACTGTGCCACCTAGCTGCCCCAGAGTTGTTAATATTCTAACTGAGGATACAAAGAGATTGAGACATAGGGCTCATGAAAGTTTTGAGGAGTGAGAAGATACTTTCACTTGGAATATGTTAGGGAAGGCTCCATGGGGAATGTGGTACCTGAGTTGAACCTTGAAGATGTGAACAAATGAAGAGTTTGGAGATGATGACCTAGTCTCCCTATTGGATTATATTGGAGTCTCATTATCATTGGACTAACAGTGGAAATCGCATATGTGTCATTCGTTCCTCCCCTATTAGAAAATGAGCAGGTATTGCTTTACTTTCCAATTTGTATCTCCAGCATCTTACGCGTTTTTTTTTTCAGTTGTTTCAGTTGTGTCTGACTCTCTATGACCCCACTTGAGGTTTTCTTGGCAAAGATATTAGTGTGGTTTACCATTTCCTTCTCCAGATAATTTTTTACAAATGAGAGGAAACAGACAAACAAGGTTAAGTGACTTGTCTGGGGTCACACATCCAATTAAATGTCTGAGACCAGATTTGAACTCAGGAAGATGAGTCTTACTCCATGTCTGGTATTCTATCCACTGTGCCACCTTGCTGCCCATAGGAAGTACTTAAATGCCTTTTCATTCATCAAAAATTCTTTTTTTCTCAAGAGCTGATGAGGTCCCTCTGAAGATCCTGGCCCACAATAATTTTGTGGGACGTCTAATTGGCAAAGAAGGACGAAACCTGAAAAAAGTGGAACAGGATACGGAGACCAAAATCACCATTTCTTCGTAAGAGTTTTTCTTTCATTGCTCTTCCCATAGGCAGAGAAGTAAAATGCAAGGGTTGTATTAGCCACAGTCTTGGGGATATTGGAATCATTAGTTTTCCTCTCTTGGATCTCAGTTACGTCCCTCAGTTCTTTGTACGCAACTTTCTGGTTAGTAGATAATATCTGTTCACTTTAGGGGGAGAGCTTGTTATATTTGTCTATAGGATAGCTGCAGTTTTCCCAATATTACTACTGTTTGGAGGGTGAGTTGGTGGGGTTTGGGAGCATATTCTTTAAAGGACAATTGGGATGTTGAAGAAATTAAAAACCAAACAGCATAAGAATTAGTTGAAAGAACAAGGGACATTTAGATGTTTTAAAAGAGCAGAACTGGGGTACAAAAATTCATCTTGCCCTACTAGAAAGTTAGGGGGGGGCATGAGGGAGGATATAAGAGAGAACAGATTGGGGCAAGGGGTATTCAGTAGGCTCGCTATTTTGGGATGGGGGTAGGTGAAAGATGGGGAGAAAAATTTGTAACTCAATCTTGTGGAAATGAATGTTGAAAACTATAAATAAATTGGAAAAAATTTTTATAGAAAGAGAAGGCTGAAAGGAACTATTGATATCTTTAGATATCTTCTAGGTCAATTTATAGAGATGGAGACATAGCCTCTAAGGTTAAATGATATGTGGCAGACCTAGGATTCAGACCAAGGTTCTTTTGACTCTGGAGCTAATTTCATGTCAACCCCATGTAAAGTTCTCATGTGAAAGAAAGGTTAAACTTGTTCTGCTTGGTCCCAGGGAGCTAAGCTAAACATGGGTGGAAATGTCAGACATTCAGATTTAGAACTTGATATTAGGAAAAGGTTCTTAATAGAGATTTCCAGAAATGTAATGAGGTGCTTCAGAAGGTAGTAAGACTGCATCCAATGAGTGTCTTTAGATAGAGATTGAATGGCCATTGTTTTTGGATGGGGGGGGGGTGGCATTCTGATATGAGCTGGGTCAGGTGACCTGAGATTTTGTGAATGTCCTATTAGTCAAGGAAAAACATTTATAGAAGAAGGTGAGTAAACTAATTGATCTTTCTGATGCCTCCCAACTCTGGCCTTTCTTGAGTTTCTCTGCATTGATTTTTCCATCCCCAACCATTTGAATGGGAAAGCCCTGGGCTATGGACCCAATACTAAGGGATTCTTATCTCTACCCTACCACAATGCATTTGTACTAAACTCTCCTGACTTATGCTGTGCTAAAGTGGGAAGGGTGTTCAGGTGACAGTGCAGGGGAGAGCATTGGACCTTAGTTTTTCCCTTTGAAAGCATCATGCTCTTTCTTCTCCTCACTGTCTTCCACCTCTAGACTGTTATCTGCAGGTGAAGCAGTCTGCCTTCCCTGTTCTTTTTCCAAAGAGGTATGAAGTCCAATAGATCCTTTGGGCAAAGCTATCCAGCCATAATCTGTTTTTTCCTTCTATCCCAGCACAACCAGCTCCAAGTAGAATGATCTAGTAGTCCTAAGCTTGGTGGGGGTGGGATAATCTTTGACAGTCCCTTAGGTTTCAAGAAACCCATCTGAAGTATTTCAATACAACCTATGCTGGAGGTTCAGCTTGTCTGGACTGGTCCCTCCCATTATTCTAGATAAGGGGAACTGACCCTGAAAGATGAGATAAGCTGTTTGCCCTAAGAGTTACAATGCATAACACTACTTTTTAGTTAGTATCCAGACCTCTGGACTTCCTCTCTGGGACTTGGCAGTAACCTATGGGAAATGGCTTTCAAGGTCTTTTCTTTTCACTGCTCCTCTCCTCAGGTTGCAGGACTTGACTCTTTACAACCCTGAGAGGACCATTACCGTTAAGGGTTCTATTGAGAACTGCTGTAAAGCTGAGCAGGAGATTATGAAAAAAGTTCGAGAGGCCTATGAGAATGATGTAGCCGCCATGAGTGTGAGTATGTAAAGGAATAGGAGAAGCTCCTGGACTCCTCCCCACCCCCCCCACCCCCAGTTTTCTTAGCATTTGTGAATCTTGTGTGAGGGATATAGAGAAGTCAGTTCTCTTGTAATAGAACTTTTCTAACTTTCTAGGTCATTGGAAGCTGGGGGATGAGCTTGCATCTTGTGTGACTTGAGAAAGCCCTTTCTGGGGAACATGAGAACATTCCCAAACCTTGCTACCTTCTCATCTTGGGGATGTGTTAAATGACGTTTTGGGGCTTAGAACAGAGGTCCTCTATAAATTCTGGTAATGGACCTCTCTGAAAGGCACTGTAATATAGTGGGTAAGGGGTTGTTTTAAGAATTAGGAAGACCAAGATTCAAGGCCTTCCACTGAACATGTATTGGGTATGTGACCATGGGCAAACCTTGAGATTCCTTGAAGGAAACCTCTCTCTCGACAAAAAGAAGAAAAGGGGAAAATTTTAATATTACCTAATTTTTCCTTCCTTCCTTCCTCCTTTCCTTCCTCCCTCCCTCCTTCCCTCCCTCCCTCCTTCCCTCCTTCCTTCCTTCCTTCCTTCCTTCCTTCCTTCCTTCCTTCCTTCCTTCCTTCCTTCCTTCCTTCCTTCCTTCCTTCTGTGTATGTATTTGTGCATGCATATGTACATACACACACATTCCCTAGAACCTTGATTCCAAATTTGAAGTGCTCAGAGAGTTAATATAATAATATTTAAAGAGGTGGTGTAGTAGTTGGGTAGTAGTGATGTTGAATCCAAGTAGATCTGACCTCAAGTACCCTCTGACATAGACTAGCTATAAGTTGCACAATCTCCTGACCTTCCTGGTTGGGAGTTCTCAGTATTGATGAAATCACACACCTGGTTCCTGTCTTTCCTCTGCCATGATTTGTTATTCACTCTCTTTCTGGTAAGTTTGCCCGTGGTCAAAGCCTAGCACTCATGAAAACAGGTGTAATTGCCATATGGGTCATTTGGCTTCACAGAGCCACCTCCTAGATACACAGTCGTTAGTTACAAAGTACTGGTAAAGGGGTAAGTGAATGTTCCTGATTTTGTATTGCCTATGGTTGCTGTTGGAATTGTGTCCCATCAATCTTGTGTCAGGAGAAAAATTTTTAAACATGTCTTTAAATATTTTCCAGAGTGGTATAAGTGGGTAGAGATCAAAGGGATCTTTGTGTAGTCCAACCCTACCCATCTTACAGGTGAGGAAATGGAAGTCCAAAGAAGTTACAGAAGACATAAGCAGCAGAGCTGAGACTCAAATCCACCATCCTGCCTCAGGGCTGTTTATTTTTGTCTATGTGATATGGTTAGAAGATTGTGACTGTTTACAAAAGGGATGGATGTTTTAATTTTATATTAGAAGAAAAATATCATCCAGGCAGATTTATGAAAGTATATGCGTCCTCCCTATCATGGCCCCTTCTGAAATCCCATGAATATGGGTTGTGGATATATTATCAGGCTCATTGGAGTGTGGGGGAGAGGGACCAGCCACGTATCTTTTCACCACCTGACATGAGAAAGGAAATGTATTAATTGTCTCTTTTTCAATATTTCTTCTTCAGCTGCAATCTCATTTGATCCCTGGCCTCAACTTGGCTGCTGTAGGCCTCTTCCCAGCCTCATCCAGTGCTGTTCCCCCACCTCCAAGCAGTGTCTCAGGGGCAGCCCCCTATAGCTCCTTCATGGTAAATAGAAGAATTATTTTCAAGGGACCCTCTGAGATGTTCATTATCCCCTCTTTCTCCTAAAGAGTTAAGTCTTTATGAATTCCTGACCCTAGGAATTCTTCTAAGTACTGTTTGGGTGGAGTAGGCTAGCATTCTCCTGGAGTAGCAACTCTTTTATATTCCTGTATTGAGAGTCCTCTCACCCCAGTATCTTGAAAGCATAAAGAAACTGTTGCCTCTGGGCCAGTCTAGCTAGTTACTAGGGAGGTATAGCCTCCTGGATCTGCTTATTGATATGGAGTGGGGTTAAGGGAGGAAGAAGAGGAGTTGGGGGGGAGGGGGGGAAGAAATGTAGAGGCGTCTTTCCCTTGCCTTGTTTGGTTCCTGGGAGTGACTTTAGAGCATTAGCAGGCCTTCTTGGTAACATCTCTTGTTTTGACAGCAGGCTCCAGAACAGGAGATGGTGCAGGTATTCATCCCTGCCCAGGCAGTGGGTGCCATCATTGGCAAGAAGGGACAGCACATCAAGCAGCTGTCAAGGTTTGCCAGCGCCTCCATCAAGGTGATTTGCTTATTTTTTCTATTCTGGGGAAGGAATTCATCCCATTCCAGTCTAACAGTCCTCCAGGTGCCTCGAGGAAGAGAAATTTGCTTCCAACTTTGGGGATTTCTATTTGTCCAAACTCAGTCCCTTCTTGAGGCAAATGGTGCCTCTTGCTTGTGCCCAAAGAACTGTCTTGAAAAAAGTTTTCATTCTGTGCTTTGACAACTCCACTGGAGGAATGGGTTCCTTTAAAAGAGAAACCATGTGGTCAGAAACATTTAATAAGTTATAGAATCAAAGTAGTCTGAAAAGACTCTCAAAGAGTCATTAAATCCCAATTAGTACACCAAGAGAAATCCCTACTGTATAACCAGTGTCTTGTTGAAGGCTACTCATTGCTTAGTGGAGGAAGGGAAATAAGTGTTCACCTCATTTATACTTTTGCTTGTAGGCAAAACCATACCTGACTAGCCCTTCAAAGCCTTGGTATGAGAATGGGAAGCATCCCAACTTGGTGATCTCCTTCCTTAAAGATTCAAAAGCTCATTGATGTAAACTTTTCAATAGTTATGCTAGGAAGGCTAGCCTTTGTCTCTCTCAATTATGGATTTGCCAGTGGAAATAATAATTTGAGGACTGATAAAGTTGGAGTCCTTTATGTTTGCCCCTTCCCCTTAGGAAGAGACTAGGGGTATTTTTAGTAGCAGTCTCTTTGACTTGTCTCTTTGGGTTTCCAGATTGCTCCACCAGAAACTCCAGATTCCAAAGTTCGGATGGTCATCATCACTGGACCTCCCGAGGCTCAATTTAAGGTATTTTCACCTCATTACTTTCTTGAGGAAGAAATGAAGTCTGAGGTTGTTCAAGAGGGTGTCTGTATTGTTGCTTTTAGTTGTCAATTTATGTATCAAATATTTGCCAAATTGTTAAGCTCTACCTACTGCTCTCATCCCAGTAAGCCATAGGACTATAGTTTTTATTTTTTGTTATCCTCAAAGTCACTTGTATTTTTTTGAGGGGGGAAGGCAGGGCTATTGGGGTTATTTGACTTGTCCAAGGTCAAACAGCTAGTAAGTATGTCAAGTGTCTGAGTTCAAATTTGAACTCAGCTCCTCCTGACTGCAGGACTAGCATTCTATTCACTGTGCCATCTAGCTGCCCTAAATCAATCTCCTTTTCTCTAATCTCTTACAGGCAGAATAGGGATCTCTTTATCCTTATCATTGGGTTTAGTTCCCAGAGAAAATCCTGGCCTTCCATTCTCTCCTTGGCTTCTAGGGAAAGTAGGAATTAGCCAACTCTTAATCGTTAGAGCAGGTGAACAGGTTGGATTGAGAGTTGGGCAGCTTTCCAGGTCCTCCTGAGTCAAGCCTTCGATACATTGCTTTGTGATTTGTTTTGAGGAGTCATTGTTACATTCCTAATTTATTCCCAAATGTTAGATTCTTTGGTGATCCTCTCTCTTGTTCCCCTGTAGCAGCTTGGATCATGGAAAATTGTAGGGCATCCTACCAGGATCTAGTCTAGCCAACAGAGCAAGAATGAAGAGAAGCAGATTTCCCAGGTCACCTTCTTCACTGTCTCCTTCAGCCCAAATCATTTCTACCAAACCCATTATGGTTGAGTAGGTGGTCACTCTGGCCTGGGAAAGGGTTTAGAGAGATATAGAGATAGGAACAGCAAATGTTGTTCCCTCTCCCACTTTGCCTTAAGGATAAGAAACTCAGTGCTTTAGACCCATCATTTTTTGCCCAAGCAGGACTTCTGCTTAACACCCTACTCTCTCTTATCTCCCTAGGCTCAGGGAAGAATCTATGGGAAACTCAAGGAGGAGAACTTCTTTGGTCCTAA
Source organism: Gymnobelideus leadbeateri (assembly GCA_011680675.1). NCBI lineage: Eukaryota > Metazoa > Chordata > Mammalia > Diprotodontia > Petauridae > Gymnobelideus > Gymnobelideus leadbeateri. The sequence continues at coordinate 426,906 of WOXC01003015.1, forward strand.
GGAAGAGGTAAAACTGGAAACCCACATCCGGGTGCCTGCATCCGCAGCTGGCAGAGTCATCGGCAAAGGAGGCAAAACTGTGAGCCATGGAAGGTGGGGGGAGAAGGTGGGGCAGGGGATATGGGGAGGTTTTGACCTCACCACCCAATGGAATGGCAAAATGGAAAGAAAAGGGTACTAGACTTGGAGTCAGAGTATGTGAAATAAAATGTTGACTGCTTATGTGAACCACTTAACTGTGCCTCAGTCTCTTCCACCTGTAAAATGAGGAGTAGAGGGGTTTGAGGAGTATCTGTGTGGACTTGATCTTCTCTGTTTCTATCATTTCACAATTTAGATCATATGTCACACTGAACAAATATCATAGTTCTCCCTTCATAGCAACTCTGACCTTACTGCTCAGCCATCTGACTCTGATGAATACATGGCTCTGCCCCCACCACTGACTTCCGTTGGCCTCCTCTACTACTCCTCTTTACCTTTTCACTCTGTTCCCTCTCCACTCTTCAGTCCTGACTGGCTTCATCCTTGTCTTTGGCCCTCTTGTTCCACTAACTAACCTGCCCCCGCCCTTACCTTTTCTTTTATCTAGGTCAATGAGCTGCAGAACTTGACAGCAGCCGAAGTGGTGGTCCCTAGGGATCAGACCCCTGATGAGAATGAGCAAGTCATTGTCAAGATCATTGGACACTTCTACGCTAGCCAGGTAGGGTGTTTGGGAGGGAGAGAAGCTCCCTTTGGCTCCTTAGAACAATCAGAGACGCTTAGGACTCTTGAGTCCGTTCCTGGGCCTCTTGGTTGGCTTGTATCTTTCTTTTGGCCCAAAGAGGGTATCTGTTGCTTAATGAAATCTTTTGAGGAAAGATAAAACTTGGGTCCCTTATGTCAGTTGTGTCTATATTGTTGGGAACTCTTGGATTCTATCCTTACTCCTTCTCAGTGTAGTTCTAATTTGTCTTCTCTCCTCCCCTTTAGTCCCTGCAATAAAATCTTACAATTTCAGTGTGGTATAAGTGGGAGCTAGGTTGTGAAGGACTTTAAATGCCAGAATATAGGAGTTTGGTTTTGTTCTTAGAGGCAATAGGGAGACATTGGAGTTTCTTGAGTAGATAAACTAACAGTCAGAAGTATGCTTGAGGAAAATCTCTTTGTCAGCTTCAAGGAGGATAGACTGGAGAGAACAGAGACTCGAGACTGAGGTGAAGCCAACTTAGAGGCTATTGCAATAGTCCTTTATGTTATTCTTTTTTTTTTCTTTAGCTTTTTAGAGGGCAAATGGGGTTAAGTGACTTGCCCAAAGTCACATGGCTAGTAATTCTGTCAAGTGTCTGAGGCCGAATTTGAACTCAGGTCCTCCTGAGTCCAGGCCCAGTGCTCTATTCACTGCGACACCTAGCTGCACCTATGTTATTTGTTCTTAACAATTAACTTTAATAGGGCATCTAGATGGCACAGTGGATAGAGCGCTGGGCCTGAAGTCAGAAGACCTGAGTTCAAATTCAGCCTCAGACATTTGATTGGTTGGCTGTTGTCCATTCTCAAAGAAGACCAAAATTTCATCACTAAGATACAATGCGTACATCTGTGGTTTATAAGACTAATACAAGCTCAGAATGCTCTAGCACAGGTCGGGCGTAAATAGTCCATATGAACATTTGGAGTGGAGATGTCTCCAAATTTGCATATATCATGTTTCTTTTGAGCTACTACAATTCTGTTTTGCTTAGAGAGCACAGTGTCTTCTTTGATGTGGACATGCCATGCTGGGTGGCCTGTGTCAGTGTCTCCCAAGTCTAACAATCACTTCCGGAGTTCTTCAGAGAGACCTTGAGGGTACCCTTGAGCTGCTTCTTCTGACCTCAGTGTAAGCTCTTGCCTAGTGTGAGTTCTTAGTAAAATAGTCTTTTAGGCAAATGTACATTTACTAACTCAGACATTTGCTAGCTGTGTGAACCTAGTTTGGACAAGTCACTTAACCCAGTTTGCCTCAGTTTCCTCATCTGTAAAATGATTCGGAGAAGGAAATGGCAAACCCCTCTAGTATCTTTGCCAAGAAAACTCCAAATGAGGTCATGAAGAGTTAGACACAACTGAAACAACAATGGTAACAACAAAATTAATTTTAGTAGCCCTTTCTAGTTTGGAAAGTGTTTCGTATGTTTCTTCAGATGATCCCCATACTAAATCTGAGTCTTACCAGTAAAAAATGTCAAAGACTGCATTTGAACTCTGGTCTCCCTGACTCCAGGCCACCTAGCTGCCAACTATCACTAGCATTTAGGAGGATCAGAAAGACTAAAATCTCATTTTACCTAGCCCTTGAAGGAAACCAGAGTAGTCAGGAAGTGGAGGTAAGGAAAGAATATTCTAGGCATGGGGAGTAGTCGGTGAAAATACTAAAGTTTTGACCCAGTTACAACAAGGAGGCCAGTGTCATTGTATTGCTTTATATGGGGGAGTAAAATGTCAGGTTAATTTGACAGTGGAATGGGGGGAGACTTGAGGCAGAGAGGTTAACTAAATGGCTATTGAAATAACCTAGGTGGGGTGGCTAGGTGGCTCAGTGAGTAGAGCACTGACCCTGGAGTAAGGAGGACACACACAAACTAGCTGTGGCACCATGGGCGAGTCACTTAACCTTAATTGCCCTACCCTCCCCCCTCCAAAAAAAAAAAAAAAGGAAAAAAAAACCAAAACAAGACAAAATGAAATAACTGAGGTGTGGGGACAGCTAGGTGGCACTGGCCCTAGAATCAAGAGGACCCAAGTTTAAATCTGGCCTCAGACATTTACTAACTGTGTGACCCTAGGCAAGTCACTTAACCCTGATTGCCTCCCCCCCAAAAAAAGAAGTAGCCTAGGTGTCAAGAGATGGGGGCCAGGAAAGTGTGGTATAGTAAATTCAGGACAGAGGGGCTGTTCAAATATGAGACATGATAACAAAGGTAAAGTACCTTGGCAACAGATTGTGTGGGGTAGGGGGTGGAGGGGAAGGATGTGTGTAAAAAAGTAAGGAGTCTCATGATAAGAGAATGCTATCCACACCCAGAAAAAGAACCATGCAGTGTGAATGCAGATCAGAGCAGACTTTTTTCTTTTTTGTGGTTTTCCCTTTTGTTCTGCTTCTTCTTTCACAACATGACTAATGTGGAAATATGTTTAATATGATTGTACATGTATAGCCTATATCAGATTGCATGTTATCTTGGAAAGGGGGGAGGAGAGGGAAAGGGAAAAATTTAGAGCTCAAACTCTTATAAAAGTGAATGTTGAAAATAAAAATAAATTATTAAAAAAAGAGTTGAGGAATCAAGGACAACACCTAGCTTGCAAGCCCGGGTGGAACAAGAGGCTGGTGGTGCCCTTGGCAGTAATGGAGACATTCAGAAGTGGGAGAGGGTAGAGGAGGCTAGGGAACGATCATGACTTCAGTTGGGATTTTGTTGAGTTTAAAATGTCTACAGGACCTCCTCTGGTTTGAGATGTCTCAAAAGTTGGAGATAAGAGTTTGGAGGTTAGGAGGTAGGTCAGGGCTTGGATAAGTAGATCTAAGAACAATCATCAGAGAGAAATGATTCAATCGGGGTGCTGGTTGAGGATGTCAAGTGAAATAGCCTAGGTGGGACAAGGCCCAGGTCAGCTCACTGGCCTTTAGCGGACCTGACTTGGATGAAGATCTCCAGCAAAAGACACTAAACAAAATCAGTGGGACAGGTAGGAGAACCAGAAGGCAGTAATGTTGAGGAAACCTAGAGGGAAGACAGTGATCTGACGGGGTCAGTAAGTAAACTGATGGTGCCTTCTAACAATACATAAGTTCCTTAAGTACTTGGTTCTATAAGATGAGTTTGTACCTACTCTGTGAACTGGGGAGGTTTGAAATACTAGCATATGAACTACAGAGAGACTAGGGATGGAACTCGGTGTCCTTTGCCTTTTTTCAGCTGTCATTTTCTTCAGAAGCCTGTGCATCTGAGGGTTTTGAACTGCCCTGACTCCCCTCTAACACTGGCTCACTCATTCTTTTTCCCTGTACAGATGGCCCAGCGTAAGATCCGAGACATCCTTGCTCAAGTGAAGCAGCAGCACCAGAAGGGACAGAACAACCAGACTCAGGCACGGAGGAAATGATCTGCCTCCAACCTTATTGGCCCAGGACGGAAAAAGTAGAAGTCAAAAGAGAGTGTCAAGCTTAAGAATGAATGGGAATCAGGGATGCTCACTCAAGATATTGAATCAGATTTTCCCACTCTTCCAAACAAATGTTTCAGTAAGAAAGATCAGTTATTCCAAAAGACCAAACCAATTGGCTCGGCCCACTGGGCATTCCTCATTTAAATTATAACTGAGTGTCAATTGCTTTTAAATGTGGATTATATTCAAGCCCTTGTTCTCTTAGACTGGGGAAAAAATGTGACTTTTTCCGGGGTTTATTCTCCACCTGCCCCATATCGAGGATGTGATGGCACCTCTTCGGAAGGCCAAATTTTGCCTTTGAAAACAATACCCCCAAACCTTCCACCTTATTTGATGAAAGTATTCTTGCCCTCATGCCTCAGTGGACTATATTCACTCATGGTGGTTTCACCTTTCTTGCAATGGGAGAATGGGAACTGTCGATGCATGTTGACCATAGCCCTAGGTATTTCAATATTGCTCTAAAGGCAAATTTGATATTGCCCATTTTCCAGGGGAATAGAGGATAATGACCATTCTTACCCTTTAAACTCAATGGAATGGGATAGAAAGGAAAAAATTTTGAAGTATTATGATCCACATTTAAAATAGTTCCTTGGGATTGATCTGAAGCAGATGATTCTGGGGAGAAATTGATACAATTACCCCAGCCCTTACTAGGGTTTTCCCCCATAAAGCTCCCCACCTACCACATGGATCCACATATGCGAAGCTGTGTCCATGGCAGGGGGCTAGCTGCCATCCCTGATTCCCATCACTCTCAGGCTGATTTTATATTTTTAAGTCTGTTTTAACAATTGGATGTGAGAACTGAGAAGGGGGGCTGATAGTTCCCCCTTGGCAAAGCCTAAGCTCCATTGAGGACCTGAGTAATCCCCACCATGGTGCTCCCCACCCCTGGCCCTTGTGGCTGGGATGAGATGATACCAAGCCTCTCCTATGGTTTCAGGGGAGCAGACAAAACTGTGGGGAGCACCGACTGGTCTTGGGAAAGCTCATGGAAAATGAGGAGATGAGTAGTCCCTCTTTTTTCCTCTCTGAGGGCGGGACTTTGACCTCTATTTACCCTGAGCTCCATATAGATGTTAAGTCCATTAACTAGCAAGTGTTCCTCAACAATCAGCCCCTCAGAAAGGGATGCTGCTGTTCCTACTTTCTCCTGATGGATTATTTGTGTAGCTGTAAGCTTATGTCCTCCCTAGCTGCTGTTGGCCCAAACAAAAGGTGCTTAAAAAAAATTTAAAAATCTAACACCCTTGGGAACCAGAGGGTTAAAAAAAGACAAACTCACTTTCCCAGGTTTAACAGATGTGGGTTTGGAAACACTGAGAAGGCCAAAGGAAGGCAGTAGCTGACAGTTTCACTTAGATCCATCATTACCTGGTGGAGGGAATTACCAGCGTAGGTACCATCTAATTAGCTGATTGTTTCTGGACACCAAGCCAGGTGATGAACTTTGACACCCTGGAAAATGCTGTCGCGTGTGTTGGGTAGAGAGGAAGGTCTCTGCGTTTGTGGGAAAGCCATATGCATGAAGTTACCTTCCTTCCCACCTTGCAACAAAACCCAAGATGTGGGTGGAGTCAGGTGATGCTGTGTGTGATAGTAAAACTACCTCAAGGTATGAAGTTACCTCAGCAATTGTCCCCAACCCCTTTTTTTTTCTTTTTTTGTTCCCTTTTTCCTTTTTTTCTTTTTTTGGCTTGCTGATATTTTATATAAGAGAGAAAAACAAAAAAGCAAAAGAAGCTGATAGTCTTGAATATTTTATTTTTTTAATGAAAAAAAAAAGAAGAAAGTTATGTTTCATAAATTTCTTATACATGAGCCAGTTACCAGATAGGAACTCTGTATGGAGAACAGGCCTAGTGGAGGAAAGACTGCTGGTACCCTCAGGACTTTCCTGGGGCAAAGCTAGGGAAAATACTGAAAGTGGTGGGGATTCATCTACTCCACCTAGAGTTTCGCTCTCAGAGTCAAAAATTGTTTGTCCCAGCTGGAGAAACCTTGCCTATTCGGCTCTTTGCCCAAACTCTGGGAAGTAAAATGCAGTGTGCTATGGAAGGTCTCACAATGACCCTCGTCAAGATCAGGATGTCTAGCAGCCCACCACTTTTGCCTCCCCCATTTTCCTTGGTCAAAGACCCTTCCAGCTGGTTTTCCCTCACTTGTGGCACTGTTGAAATATTTTGCAAATATTACCTCTGTTTTATTGAGGAGAAAAAAAATCAAAAGTGGAACAAACCAGCCCTCTAAAATTTCCCCCAGTCTATCTGTGTCCAAAATTTGGGAGCCAAGACTTTATGCACAGAAGAAAAACAAAACATAGGGTTGGCCTATCTGCCCCCAAAAGAGGCCTACCTGGTTTTTCATTATAGTTGCATTGTCTTTGTTCTTTTTGACCCAATTCCATCTTTGCTGCTCCTCTCACTCTCGACCTGTAGGGACAAACAGATACCATTGCCTGTTCTCAAAGTCCCTCACCTTTTCATTGGAATGGTCATATTTTAAACATGGAACCTGGCTTGGAGCATTTTTGGTCTTTAGGTTGGTGATAGTGGGGATAAAGTGGCAGCTTTTGAGATGTAGCCATTACAGCTGGACAGTTTTTGTGTTGGCTGTCACAAATTTGGTCTTTGCCCCACCCTGTCAGGCTCTTTTCCAAGCTTCCACATCCATCTCTTCCTAAGAGATGAAACAAAACAGCATTTTGAGACAGAATAAGGCCAGTGTAATTTAGCTCCCTGCCTATCCTCATAGCAAAAAGGGTCTCCCAATTTCTTTCAACCTCTGGCTCTACACACTTCATCCTAATT